>BSBN01000679.1:7185000-7672500 GCA_027924645.1 Cunninghamia lanceolata | reverse complement strand
AGGTAGACAGAGGAGGGAAGCAAAGATTAAGAGGGAGGACCTAGGAGGTAGACAGGGGAGGGAAGTAGAAAGTGAGATAGATGGTAAGAGGTAGAGGGGGGGAGAAGAGAGTGAGAGAGAAGGTAGGAGGTAGAGAAGCAAGGGAAGCAAAGACTCAAAAATAGGGTAGGAGGTAGATAGGGGAGGGAAGTATAGAGTGAGAGAGAGGGTAGAAGGTAGAGAGGGGAGGGAAGAAGAGAGTGAGAGAGAAGGTAGGAGGTAGAGAGGGGAGGGAAGTAGAGACTCAGAGAGAGGGTAGGATGTAGAGAGGGGAGGGAAGTAGAGAGTGA
Source organism: Cunninghamia lanceolata (assembly GCA_027924645.1). Lineage (NCBI taxonomy): Eukaryota > Viridiplantae > Streptophyta > Pinopsida > Cupressales > Cupressaceae > Cunninghamia > Cunninghamia lanceolata. Next base: position 7,672,171 of record BSBN01000679.1, on the reverse strand, counting down.
GAGAAATGATAGGAAGTACATCTGTCCTTATAGACATGTATGTAAAGTGTGGAAGCATAGACAAGGCATGTCAATTATATGATGTAACAACTCAAAGAGATGTTCTATAATGGAATGCAATGATTGCAAGATATGCAAAAAAATGGATTTGTTGAAAAGACTTTAGAAACTTTCAAGAAAATGCAATTGGCATATGTATTGCTAGTTATGCTCAGCATAATGCAAACACGTTATAATGCGCTTGCATTATGCTCATCTTTCTTTGACGTGTTTTTATCAGTTTTTAGCAAAATCTAGAGATAATCTGGAGAATGCTCCCCATTAGGATGGCACTTTTTTCAATGAAAACTCAAAAAAAATACCATCATAATCTTAAGCTCTCTGTTAGCTATCTAACCATATAAATTTTTTCACATTTTGAGTATGCTTAGTGTTTCATCTTGAATTTATTTTGTTCATGTGTCCATTTTTTGTCAAAAACCAGTGTCTAGTATTTTTTACTTTTTTTTAACTGTTCATCAAAATTTGAAATAAGTTACAGTTTTAGAAACTAGACTCCATTCTACACGTATTAAAAAAAATCAATTTTTGATTAGTTTTCAAACATTTTATGGGGGAGCATGCTCAAATTTCTATTTTTCAAGATGTGTCCACTTTAAAAATTACTAAAAAATCAATTATTCATTAAAAAATTATCAGAAAATTCAGGGATAAACTACATGGTGTTAGCTAATTTCTCACTGGAGTGATTATTGAAATACTAAAAACAAATTAACATTTTAGGGGGAGCACACTAGACGCTATGTTATGTTTTTTGATAAAAATAGGACCAATTTGTGTGCTCCTACTTTTTGAACCCCTTAATCTCAACCATTTTTGCAAAAAATTAGTAGTTTAGAAACTAGATTCGAAGAACAACTCTTATTTTTGTTCCATCATCAAATTTTGAGTGTAGCTATCTTCAATTTCTAATCCAACATCAATGTTTCATGATTTTAGAAAAAAGTGGCATCTTAAGACCCTATTTTGGTCCCTCATCTTTGTGCACTTACCCTAATAGTTGAACAATCCATATTTTAAAAAGAAAAAAATATAGAAGAATAGAAAACTAGCAAAATGGTGGTTCATCTTAAGAAAAGAAAATAAAAAAAAAGAAGGAAAAGAAAACTAGTAAATGACAATCCTTCTCAGAAAAAGAACTGAAAACCACCAAATGGTGGTTCTTTTTATTCATGCAAAATTCCACTAGGAGCATCATTGGAGAAGATTAAAGGAATCTCGAGAGTGAATTAGGAGCATCTCTAGAGCCAATCAAGAGCACCTCTAGAGAATATTCAAAGCACCTCTAGTGCTCATTGGGAAAAATAATTCAAAAAAAGTGATTCACCAATGTCACTATCCAAAAAAATTGACTCGGTGATGTCACCTTCAAAAAAGTGACTCATTGATGTCACCCTCCAAAAAGTAACAAATCATGAGGATAGTTGTCACTCAACCACTGATAGCAATTTTCTCCAAACATTCTACTAACATTAGAATGAAATTATTGATGATAATAGAAAGTTGTCCCATCAACAACTTCAAAAGTATAGGATGTCAAATCACATGTGACAATATATGATGTGGGAAAAGGGGATCCTAATCAACAATGAAGAAATTAGATCAATCTCTCCCCTTGTCAAATGTGAACAAAAGCAACCAAAGCCTATAGGATTGGCTACTATCTCTAGAGAAGAGCCAAGATACAAGTTCTTAGGGGCTTTATTCCTTTGTTGCTATGATTAGGGATTGATGCTAATGTGTTAACTAAATTATGCAAATGAGAAGACCTAGTGATCAAACTGAGTAATAGTATAGATTGCAACGACAAAAAGTAAGAAACATGAGTAGAAGAAGAATTAGACAAAGAACTTTTCACTAGAAACAGAGGCTATCAGAGTAGGACATGGGCGTTGGGCACCCTAGTCCTATGGTTTCGGGGCATATCAACTTTTGTACAAAGATATTTGTCTCTATAACTTTTGTCTATCCATCATTTGTTGAACGAGTCATCCCACAATAATGGGTTACACTTTTTAGCCAACCATGACATTGAAATCAATATTTTGAACTAAATCTTCATGTTCTAACACCTATAGCCACTAAACCATTAGGAATTTGAAGATGATGCGAACTAGTGATTTGTGAGATTTTGTTTGTAGATTCTAAATATATATATTTTTTTAAATTGGAGTTAAATTGTAAATTTTATTGCATCTCCTTTGATAACTAGTTTTTAATAGTAAACAACATTTTTTTAAAGTGATGTGTATTTTGTAGCACAAAACAAGGAGGAAAAATGTTTGGTGTTGTATAGAGGTTTGCCACAATCAAACCTTGTTCAAGTGTTCCCACTTCCATAATAGAAGAGATAAGTGTGATAGAGAGCGGATGTTCTTGGTGATCAAAGGAAAACAACTAATAAAGACAACAATAATCAAATATAATGGAACAAAATCACTGTAAAACCCTAGTTGGGCTTGATGTCGCAACACTAATCGCAAACTAGGAGATGTTGGAGAAGGAAGAAGCTTCCTCAAATACTTGCAAGGCTTAGTGCAATAGAAATAATTATACTTCACAAGTAGAGAGCTTTAGATTTGTAGAGAGCATATATCAAGTATTCATTCAAACAGCGGTTCGTCATCCTTTCAAATGAGAAGGAAAGAGCTACATATACATGATTCTCAATTACTTTCAGAAGAGCTCATGTTATGCAGACAAGACATAGACCAGCTTATTTAGCAAGGCTGACACTCGAATTTAAAACTTTGTTTAGAGAAAAAAGGCTAGACCTAGGCATTCAACATCCTAGTCTCGGCTAGTTTAGCCCCCGAAAACATAGCAATTAAGTCATTTATTGTTATTTTTAATCAGGTCCTAAATCAAGCACATCATGAAAGAAGATACACATATATGTGATAAAGGAGTGCTAAACCTTGTGTGAAATTGTATGTGGTCACAATTTTTGATGCTATATTTAGCCCCCACTTTAGTGAGGGTATGACATTACTTTCATACACACACTAAAGTACAAAGAAGATAGATCTCTTTACTAAACATTGAAGAAGTAGAATGTCACTAAGTTTAGAGGTGTGATAGACCCCAAGCTTAGGATTCTATGACTCTACAAATGCTTAGAAAAAGAGGTTACATACATATAAGAAACATACCACGGTTTATACATATAACATATAACCAAAAATGTAATAAACGCAAGATGAGACTGACTATTATATGTCAAAACAACTGTGGTTAGCAAAATAATATGATGAAATCCAAACATACAAGGAGAATACACATAAAACAAAAGCATGTCAGGTATGATTCTTAGGCTAGCATGTTGCGTTATGCTAGGAATCAAACCGAAAACACACATCATGAGCCACAAGATAGTAATATCTAATATTTACTAGGTGGTCGTGAATGCGTGGAAAAATGAAAACATTATAGGCTAGTAAGGTCTACAAATTTATTGAGTTCCATGTCAATAGGTAGAAAATAAATGCATCACAAGCTAGTAAGATCCATAGATTTATTAGGTGAGTTCCATATCAAAAATTATAGGCCAAGAAAAATGTGATGTTTGTTGGGTAACTCTAGTAAAGTGCTACAAATATAATCAAAGGGTGTTGTAATAGCATGACTAGCCACATGGTGGGTTAACAAAGTGAATCACATAGCAGAGTGTATTCCCCCACCTTAAAGTAATTGCTAACGCCATCAGGGAGCAACTGTCTTTAAGGTAGAGAGCAATAAATGCAAAATAGGCACAAGATATTTTTAGAAGCACATGCCCAAAGCTTATGTATCTAAAATGTACATTGTGGCAAGGGATTGATCCCACGAATGATTGCAAGTATAAAGTAACATTAAAAGTAGCACTAAGGGATTTACTTGACTAGAGACTATATATGAATGGTTCTATAAAGGGACATTCATATTAGGAACTATCATCATCCTCTAGCTAGTAGAACTATGAAGACAAAGCAATAAATATCACATGAAATCAAAGAAAATAAAATTTAGGTCAACAAAGGAAAGGATTCTAAATCATCCAATCATTCTGTATAATTCTTGAAAGGTATAAAATTGTATACATGACAAACAGAAGAATGAATATACATAAAGAGGAATGTCACAACAAATTTGTTCCATTTGTATCCTTGGACCAATAAGAGCTTCAAGGGTCATCCAAAGAGAAATAACAAACAAAATCCATGCCACATAACACATATGGAGATAACATTACATACAAGCATATCACACATAATATGAGGGTACTACTCTTGCGAGTCAGACTATAGAAAATCATCCTCCCAATATTGCTCATCATAAAAGGATGGTGGACAAGATACTAGAGGGACTACAACAAGTGGGGTATAAGGAGTGGTGCTAGGGTCATGACATATCGAATAAATCACTGGAGAAGGATCTGCTTTCATGCCCCCAGTGGCCAAGTCCATTTATTTTGTGAAAATCAAGGACAAGTGTAAAATATTTTTTAGTGGTTTGGGGGTGTCTTCTAAATAGCTATTAGAATAAATCACAAGAGGTGATGTAATATGTTGACATTGGGGTTGCAAGTGCTATCAATCATAGGAGAAGAAGAAATATAAGAATCCTGCAAACTCTATGAGTGCCTAAGCATTTAGAATGGTTGATATGGAAAAGGCTCATGCTTGTGCTTGGCTAAAGGTGGTGGAATGTCAATGTCAATGGTACCAGGACACAAGTCATCATGGAACACCTGGTGTTGGGTACGTTGGTATAGAACCATTTGCAATAGAGCACTACTCAAAACAACTTTATCAATGGGCAAGTTTAAAGTCTCAGCAAATTATTCATTAGATGGAATAGATGGCAGGATTGGACTCTTTGTAGATGGTCGCAAGGATACTAGGACCACAGAGATGGTCTTTTCAACTTTCTCAGTCATTTAAGAGGTGGGAAACCATGCGTTAGAGGGTGGAGCTAAGTCAAGGGAAGGATGCATGGGAGAGACTAGAGGGAATAGGCCCTACAACATGTTGGTGAGCCATAGTACGATGTCATCTATTGCATTGTTTCATATTCTAATGTCATCTTGTATAGTTCAAAGAACTCTAAGGGGGAACCAAGGTTTTTCCCAATGTTGGTTCCTTTTCTTCTTTTGCTTGAGGAGAAGGAGGAGGAATCAAAGTAACCATCAAAGGTTGGGAAAAAATGGCCAAAGGCTCTCTCAAGGTGGGTTTTCATTCTCTCGTGACCTGCGGGATAGGCGAAGGATGTCTTCAGTGAAAATCTCCCATGCCATGGATTGCTTTCCTCTAGACTCCAAAGAAGCAGGAGGTAAAAAAGAAATCCTTTACAGGAAAGGCATTTACATCATGGTCCCGGGTAGGGTGATGAAGGTGGAACCTCAACATAGATACTAGATGCTCAAGGTTGGGGAACAATTCTTGATTTGGGTTGTGGTTCATTCATCACCTACGAAACAAGGGGAACTACTATTGTAGCCACCGGGGATCAAGAAACCTTAAGGGTAGCAACCACAATAGCACACATGGAGACAACAAAAAATAATCGAGAAATTTAATTACCTTTGAATTTCTCATAGGAGATAAATAGAAAATCATTGCAAGGGCGAATGGGCTCTTGACTAACTATGGCTAGAAGTAATCAAGTGAAAAGTTTCCATGAAGAGACAAGGGCTTGAACCCATTGTGATATACAATATGTACCTCTTCCTAAAATGAGATCTTTAGACACTTATGGATTACAGAGGAGACTACCTTCATAGATACGAGCCATGTATAGCCCAACTTCACACATAATTGATCTAAGGTTGGAATGATGGAAAAAGACACATCTAGGACTTTTGGTCCGACCTAGATGTAGAGGATTAAGGAATCGAGAGTAGGTCAAGTGGAACCATCATGCACTTTAACCGAGATTTCTAATTTCTTGTACTTATCCTTGTAAAATTTATGCACATAGAGGAACTCATTAGTAACTACATTTTCTAGGCATATAAGATCAATGAGTACTCCCCTTTTGGGTTTGTGATTAATCATGGTAGTAATGTAGAGAGGACCATCAAGTGCACAAATAGAGACATCAATATGGATAAAGGTGATATCAGGCTCAGATTCATCTAGTTCTTGGCAATGGTAAGAATCTATCAAGGAAACTAGCTTGTCTAGGTTTTAGTAGATAGATGATCACAAGTTATTGAAGTAGGTACTCTATCGACAGATGGTTCCACATGGTTAGTAGCATGGTTAGGAAGTGGGTATGTATAAATTTACATGTTTTGGTTTGGCAGAGCTATGAACTTATTCCTTTTATCATTCTACCCAATTACTTGGATGACAGTACATTTGACGTTGTCTTAAATTTCATGTTTAAGACTCATGCATCACTCAGTGCCATGTCTAGGGGCTTGATGACAATGACAAAAGGCCTTTGGATTAAAAGAAGGAGGTAGCGGTTTGGAAGTGTCTATGAGGTGAGTAGGAAGAAGTTGGATAAGGTTATTGTTAGGAAGTTGTAGCATGATGGAATGAATGGATTTAAAAATCTAGAAAAAGTATTGAGTCCTTAGTTTAAACTTATAGGGGTCACAATAGAAGGTGTTGCAGCTACAACATGTGATTGAATATATTGTCTAGAGAATTAGAATTAATTTTGATTATAAATTTTTTGTTTTGTTTCTTGAATGATTGAAAATGTGTAGTAGTGGATTTAGATTGACTGATGGGAGCTGACAAGGAAGAGCCCCATACTGACTAACCAATAGTTGGCAACAATGGAAATTTGTGTAAAGATGTGTAAATGAGGGATATTTCAAATTAACAAAATCTTATCATGGATATGTGGCTGCATGTTTCCAATGAAAAATCTTTGCACATTAGCATCTAGAAGAAAATATAGAGTTTCATAAAAGAGGGCTTGATAACACCCAATGAAGTCAGTCACTTTCTCCTTCACTCCTTGCTTACAATGAACCAAATTGTTTAATGTGCCTTGAGTTTCAATACTGGCTTGAAAGTGTTGGATAAATTGATTGACAATTTGTTGAAAAGAATTAATTGAATTGTCATGTAGCTTGAGAAAAACCAATCCAAAGCCATCTTTTAGTGACCAAGGAAAGACTTTAACCAAGAGAGTATCTTCAAAGAGAAATTCATTGCACAAAGTGGTAAAGGCTGACACATGGTTTTTCAAGTCTCCTTTTCCCAGAGTATTTCTCCAAAATAGGGAAATTCAAACTTATCAGGCATTGAAGTTATATGGATAGAGAGGGATGAAAAACTGAGTGTAATAGGATGGAATGGTAGTTTGGGATTGACTTTGACTCATGGTTGTTATTTGTTGTTGTAAGGAATTGACATTATGCAATAGTTGGTTTATGATAGGATCAACAGGTGGAATGACGTGTGAATGGATAGAATGTAAAGGGGGTGAACTAACAAGAGGTTGAGACACAATGCAATTGGCATTTTGGTAAGTGAATTGTGGATGATATTGCCTAACACGAGGTGTGGAGATAGTTGGAACAAGGTTTTGATAGATACAATGGAAGCCAGAGGAAGGTGGGATGAAAGTATAGTTCCCACTTGTCACCCTAGAATCAGTGTTAGCGCTATTACAAAATTGTGTAGTGGTGGTGACAACAGAAGAATTGAATGTTGATATAGAAGATGTCAACATGGGTATTAACACCTATGTCCCAATTTGGTGTTGAGAGGACCTGTTGTTGAGGATCTCTGTGCATGTAGCTGATGACATAATATTGTTATCAACTATATGATCAAGACCACATAGAACTTCCACACCCTATGGATCATCAACTAATAACTTTATTAGGTTTTTTTATAATAGGTACAACCTCCCCAGCCAAGGGTTCTATGCCCAAGAATTTCTGGAAACAAGCATATATCCTATTGCAAACAAAAATGTCACATATCCTATTGTAGACCAAAGTTCCACCTAAGCATAACTTGCTCAATTTTGCTCAAAATCCTACACAATTTGGAATTTTGGACACATTTGGATTTTTAACAAGATGATGTCATCACTTGGGTTTTTGCAGGATTCCAAGGATCATTTGCATACTTCCTGATGGTAGGGAAAGTCCCACATATCCTATTGACATTGAAAGTCCCACTTTTGCATAACTTGTCCAATTTAACTCATATCTTCGTCAAAATTGAAATGTGAGCACCCATTTGGATCTTCTTTAAGATCAAGTCAACACTTGGTTAGGAATTCATAGGAAATTCTCCACAAATTTGATCATCAACTCCTACAACAAAATGAAAAGGAAAACAAACAAGCAAGAAATAATTTTTTTTGTTTGATGAGGATTGTTCATGGACCCGAATGCTCTTGCATCACTTAACTATATTAGAATAAAACTTCTTTTTAAAGATAATGTACGTAGTAAACTTTTTAACATGACTGGTGACACTGGTACAACACGCCCTCCGGCTTCACATAATGCTTTTCCCTGAAGCTATGAACTGGTGAGGCCACAACATGGGAGACCTCATCCCCTAGAAAGAACACTTCAAACCCACGAGCTCATTGGCCCATTAGGGGTTTGAACTCTGGTGGTTGCCACTAAAACCAAGCAACATAACCACTAAACCACGCCATTAATGACGTATTAGAATAAAACTTAATCATTGAGGCATAATTACTATATTCTGATGTACAAGTCATCATAAGTCCCATGAATTTCTAGATTTGCAAGCATGGATTTTCATTCAAGGTTAAACTTATGTTTTAAGGAAATGAATTTGCAAGGATACTAAGACATATATACATTGACCAAGATAATATGCTAAATGCTAAGTTAGATGCTTGTTCAAATAAAAGTTAAAAGTGTGTAGTTAAACTAATACGTTGTAAAATTGGCACAATGCCTCTAATAATGTTCTCAACCAATTAAAGAGTATAAAATTCATAATTACATAACATAGTAGAAAGACCAAAGTAAAACCACTACATCACAAAAGGTAATTAGAAAAAAAAAAGATGTTATGTATTTATTTATGATCCCTTGTTAATATCATCAAAGAAACCCATTTGTTAACACAACCCTTATTTACTAGTCTCAGAAATAGTTAAGTCTTATGAACTATTTTTAGTGTAGTCATCTTATAATTTTTTAGATTAAACTTAATCATGTTAGAAATAAATGAGAGGGGGTAAAAGACTAGATTAGGTAAAAGGGTTGCTTAAGCGATTTAAAAAACTAAATGTGTTTTAATATTATTTGAGCCTCAAATGTATTATCTCTTAAATAGCTAAGATTTGTAAGATTTAAAGAAATATTTTTCTGAGGTTAACAATTCCAAGTTTCACTAAAATATATATTTTTCTTATAGATTTACAAAATTAAGGGTGATTGTTTAGACATGCCATCATTTAGTAACTAACACATTAATTATATTTCTTATTCTATTTAGAAATAATGCTAATCAAAAGATGTGAATCCTAAAAGAAATAATTTGTTTCTTTTTTTTTTATAATTGAAATCTAGTTATGGTTGAGTATAGCCGTAAAATTAAATATACCACAACTATGAAAACAAACTTATACTATGGATGAGTGTAGCTACAAAACAAAATTTAATGCAACTATGAAAACATAAATAAGCTATGGCTAAATATAGCCTAAAATAAATTTTAATACAACTACCAAAACATAATTAAGCTATGGCTGAATGTAACCGTAAAATAAAATTTAATACAACTATCAAAACTTAAATAAGCTATGGCTGAATATAACCATAAAATAAAATTTAATACAACTATCAAAACATAATTAAACTATGGCTGAATATAACCGTAAAATAAAATTTAATATAGCTATCAAAACATAAATTATAGAACTTACCCATATGCTACCAATAAAAGAAACCAATTTTTTTTTTGTGGATTTGTAAGACAAGAGGCTCTAGGCTTTTATCATTAACAACCTTCTATAAAAAACTAAATGAGGTGCACATATATGACTTGGACTGTTGATAGAAATTCTATGGAGGCAATGACATGTGGAAAATAATTCTATAGGATAGATTAAAATTTAATCTTGGAACAAACTTTAAAATTTTCCAATCAAATAAATAAAACGGATGCAAGATCCAACCTAAAGTTTTTTCTAGCACCCTTGCTCGTTGGGCGTAAAAGGTAGGTTTAAATTTGTGCATGGACATCCATCAAAACATAACAGTAAGGGAATTTTCGCATATAAACGGATTTTGGCACAGTTTCTAGAAACTTTCAATCAAATGTAATTGATAGGTGTAATTACTAATTCCAAAACCTTTTACAACATCCTTTTTGCACGATTGAAGGAATGAAGGTGGATTTTTAGGTAATAATTATTTTTTATGCTTTTGCAATAAAAATATTATACTGATAAATATTATATTGAGGACATGATATTTCTGTAGTCCATGACAAGAGTTGAAAAGCTTCTGGTTAAAACTGTGTATAGCTTTTTTTTCATCAACATTTTGGATCACAATCCATGATCCATCATCAGGGAGAGAAAGAGAATGAAAATGAAGTAAAATACAAATTAGGTTCTTTAAAAAGAGAGAAAAGTTGGCACTAGGTACTAGATAGGACAAAGGAACATAAAGGAAAAACTAAAACTAAAATAAGTCTCAAAATGCAAGATAAAAACCTAATATTAAAGAGAGAGATAGAAATAAAGTAAAAGGAAAAAGTCCAAGATAATGGAAAACAAAATGAAAAAAAAAAGAATAAAATAAATAAACAAAAGAAATATTTAAAAATAATAAATTGTAGACTCAAATTAAAAAGAGAAGGAACAAGTAAGGTTAAGGAAATTAATTGAAAACAATAAATAAATAAAATAATGCAATTGAAAAGTGGTAAAATAAAATAATAAATCAAAAGAGAATGAAAGGAAGTAAATGAAAGCAAAAAATAAAAATAAAATAAAATAAGAAACAAAAGAGAAAAATATTTAAAAATTAATAAATTGTAGCCTCGAATTAAAAAGAGAAAGAACAAGTAAGGTTATAGAAATTAATTGAAAAATAAATAAATAAAAACAATGGAACTAAAAATGAAATTTAGAAGCGGTGAAATAAAATAATAAATGAAAAGGAAAATGAAAGAAAAAATAAAAAATAAAATAAAATAAGAAAAAAGAGAAAAGAAAAATAAAGGGGACTAAACCTACAAAATAAAAAAAGGAGAGAGAAGATGAGCAAGGGGATTTTGAGGAAGGATTAGGGGTGAAGGGAACAAGGTTGGAGAGGATGGCATGGATAGGGCAGAGCAAGGTCTTTCCTTAGTCCATATTGTTGCATATATGATGCCTAGGATTGTTGCCATTGATGTCAACACTATCACAAGGTTGAGGAGATTGATAATGTTGTCATAGATGTTGTCATTGATGTCAACACTATCATGGAAGTATGATGGTGTTCATGGTTGGATGTCATGCCTTGATCAATGCAGAGTTGATATGGGAATCAGAAGCTCTAAAAGGATCATATGTGTTGCTAGTGGCTTGAAGCATGTTGAATATGTTGACCTCTTTGACATTGGAAGGGTTTGGCATTGATGTCAAGTTAGGCATTTTCCTTGGTTCATGTTTGAAAGGCATGATTTACTATTGTTTTGGTTGATATTTGGACATCATTGTTATCTCTATGGCAGCACTATTTTATCAAGATGATATTTGTTTTGTTTACTATGCAAAGTGAAAAAGGAAATGATAAAGTGCCTTAGTTTCAAATGGGAAGGTTGACAAATGTTTTGGGCACATTCTTACATATACATTATAGTGTTTGACATTGGAAGGATACTTGGTCGGGGCACATATAAAGTTTCACTTATTGCTTTTGAAGGTTTATCAATACACATGTTTGTGTGCCAGGGCACGAAGTCTTAAGACCAATTGAGGGGTGTTTTAAACATATGATTTTACTAGCCTCATTTAGGGTTACCAGGACAATAGGGAAGCAAAGTAAAAAGTGTGAAATGAATTTTATATTGGGCATTTCACAAAGTTAAAGCTTGGTGTATATGACACAACGGACTTAGGGTTTGAGCATTCATCATTTCAGTTGATTATTTGTAACAGTTGAGGATTCCATTGGGACTTGTAGTTGCTTACGATTTCAAATTAAGAACGACTAAGGTATGGATACTCTACATCTTATGAGATCAAGGATTGATATAAATATGATATATTCGAGTTTCTTTGAAAGGTGTGAGATAGTGAAATGGAAATGTTGTAATAGCAGGGGCTTGTTTTTGTTTTGGTTATTTGATGTGTTTTTGAAAATCTTTTCTTTGCAAACTGTATTTTAAATGTTAGTGGGTTATCATTATGTCTAGCATTTGACCTAGCAAAGATGAAAGTATGTCTTGCAAAGGATTTGGCTTTCGGTAACAGGTATCTCTATAACATTTATTTAGTCATGCTTTCAGTTTTGAGCAGAGTTACAATATGTATATTGGTCTGAGACAGTCTTGTTTAGTTGGCTGAATATTATGTTGAATTCATTTGATCATATGGTCAGATAGTGAGAAGGAAACTTAAGAACAACAAAATGCACTTGTTTCAGTTATTTTGATTACTTGGTTTGGTATTAAGAAGTTTCTTTTGAAATCCTACATTGGAGTTGAATTCCCAAATATCATATCCTGAATTTCATAAGACTGTTGCAAAAGAACAGTGATTTGTTTAATGTATTTTGTGTGTTCTAAACTTTGAATGAACAATGAAGTTTATAGGACATAAAATACATTAAAGTAGAAAACTACTAAGAGAATTAGAGAAACAGAGTAACCCTTTGTATTTTTTATTCTAATTGTTTTGTACATTGAAATGCTAGTGAGGTAGTTGTGAAATTGAAATGCCAGTGAGGTGGTAAATTTGAAATGCCAATGAGACAGTAAATGTGAAATGTCAGTGAGGCAGTTGTGAAATTAAAAAAGCTAGTGAGGCAGTAAATGTGAAAATGTAGTGAGGCGTATAATAGCCAGTGAGGCTCTGTAATTGGTAGATTTTTGGTGAAGCCAGTGAGGCATTTTTTGAGTGGTTTTTCATCCCTACGAGGGTTTTCCACTCATGAAAATTACTGTGTTATGGTTTTTCATTCTTTGTGGTCTATTTAGTCTTCATGTTTTAAACATTCAGTTTTGTGTATCCTTTAGTATTTGAACCTCTATGTTGACCAAGCATTTAATCTCACTTATCTGATAAAATTACTTTCAGCATTTGAGATTCCAAGTTATTACATGTGCATAAGTTTAAAGAGAAGTAAAGAAATTGAATTTGACTTGAAACACTGATTCACCCCCCCTCTCAGTGTTTCCCATACTCCAACAAGTGGTATCAGAGCGCAGTTTCCCTATAGAAGTCTAACAAGCTTCGGTAGGTCCTGGTAGTGGAGTACCATGGGAAAGTATAAAAAAATAGAGAAAAGAAAGATGCCAAGCAAAAGGTTGTAAAACAAGCCCTAGTCAAGCCAAGCAATAAGTTGTTGCATGAGTTACCCCTGAATGTTGATACACAATGTGATAAAGAGAATGGTCCTACAGTTGAAAGTTTTGATAAAAAGAAATATTTTATTGTGAGTGTAGATGAAGAAGAACTTGATGAAAGAGAAGATGAATTTTTTGTTGAGATTAATGACAAAGAAGGAGACCTTTTTGTGGATGGAGGTGACTATGAAGATGACTATGATGAACATGAATGTGAGGTTAATATAGAAGGTGAACTTTTGTATGCTCTTGATACAATCAAGCAAAGTTCAAAAAAGAGAATAAGAGACTAGAAGACCAACTTCAACAAGAAAAAGATTTCAAAGACAAGTTATGTTCAAATTTTGCAAAAGTTTTTTTAGATCTTGAAAAGTCTAACAAACTATTATCAATCTAAAGATAGAAATAGAAGAAGCTAAAAAGGTTGTTGATTTTATAAAATCTTATCTTGAAGTCAAAACTAATGAGTGCCTAATATTAGAGTTAGACATAGTTTCTATGAGAAAGGAATTGGAAGAAGCATATTTTCAGTTGCACAAGAATCTGCGCGTTGATAAGAGTACTTAATGCTTAAAAGATTTGTTGAGGAAGAAAAAGCATCATAAGGACACTACTGGTCTAGGTTATGAAGGATAGTGTTCCAATGTCAAAAATGCTCCTAGGAAGAGGATAGACTTGAATTATCACTCTGTCGCTCCTTAGATTGAAGCCAAGAAGGAAGCAAAAGATAATGTTACTGATGCTAGAAGAAGAAGATCAAGCATATCCTCATGACAATATCTTTCAATAAGGTACAGCTACTCTCAATTTCATGGTTATTGCTATTCATGTCATGTTTATGGTCATAGAGCTAGAGATTGTAGAACTCAATCAAGAAATGATCTTGGATGGAATAAGGAAAAGAGTTCTTATAGTTTGTTAAATCAATGCTATAATAGTTTTTGTTATAAATGTAATAATGTTGGTCACCTAGCAAGAAATTGTTGGTTGTATGAAAGACATGATCATGTAAGGAATGTCAATAAAAGGTCTCATAGAATGCCTAGAAGAAACTATCTTTCCTTTGGTCAAGACTGCAATATTTTATGTTATAGTTGTCATAAGATTGGACATATTGCACAATTTTGTAAGAGTGATCTAATGAAATTAGTTAATCACCATAAGAAGATAGGTGTTATAAAGGTTTGGAGAAGGAAACAAGTGAAAGAGAAGGATCCTAACCTTGTGTATGTTGCACAAGACACTTCACCAGTTGCTTGAGAAGTGATATGAAGTTAGGGGGAGTTGTTCACTTTCCTATCTCTTATCCTCTAGGAGGTTCAACAGGAATTGAGTTGAATGGCTTCATTATTCATTAACGATTCTTGTAACAGAACAATGAAAATAGTGAGAGTGGTATTGTTTCAACAACATTTGACTTTTATGGTGCTGTGATATTATTGTGATAGTGACTTGAAGATAAAATTCACCTTGTCAAAGTGATTTTGTGATGTTCCTCTATGATAAATCAATGTATCTTTTTTAATATCTGAACTTTGTCCTTAAGGCAGTGACAAAATTTCTTGTGTGGCTTTGAAACACTTGGAAATCACTCTTTAGAACTTGGATGGATCATGCTCAACACAGTAGTCTCTACAATATGCTCTTATGGAGATGGTGAGTGCTTGTTTCATCATGTTCCAAAGCTTCAAGAATAGTTGTGATAATAGACTTGAGTACACTTGCCATAATCCTACCTTTCATAGATGATGGTGTTCCTTGATATTTGAAGTATTGCTATTACATCCCTCATAACATTCAAGTTGTTATACAATGGTGTTATGTATGTGGATAGTTTGTGAAGGGTTGACTATTTTAGATTGAAATGAGAGGCACAACATTTCATGGTATGCTAATTTGTTATATTCTCTAAATCAGACAATCAGTCCTCTATATCTTGTTATTTCCTTTTGCTTTGACAGATGTTTTTTTCTAATCACTTTATACCCAAAGCATCTTATTCTTATGGAAAGATAGTAGTAAGTAACCTATGCTTGATCAAGGATTGTTAGTTGTTATACAAGAAATGTTCATGTCTGCTTCAAGTTTGTATAATGGAGACAATGCTCAGAGTCATGATGTGTGGTTCAAGTGTTTGCTTCTCTTAGTCAGTGGTATATGACAGTAAATAAAGTAAATATTTAAAGATGTATGGCTGGTATTATTTGTCAAGTTAAGTAATCTTTGTGATGAATTGATGGTTTGTTGCTTCCTTTAATAATATTGTTCTTCACAAGGGAAGTCATGACATGTGCAGTACAGTCTAGTAGTATAGGATAGTTAAGTCAAGATGGTGATTAAATTGTAAATTATTCCTCAAGTGAGTTGTATTAAGATTCTAGGGGATCAGTAGTAATCACATCATCAAGAGGCTAAATTAGGACACGTCCTAAGAATGCAGGATCAATGAAAAGACACCTACATTACAGTTTGGTGAAAATGTCTCATATTTCATAAAAAAGATATAGGTAAAATAGAACTAAGTTTAGCATCCATCATGTCATGGTGTCATTCTTTCTTTCCATCAGTGCAAACTATTGCAAAAGAAGATAGCGGTTTGTTTGGGTAGTTGACAGGGGCAACAGTCTGTGTTGACAATCTAATATGCATAGTACAGAAGATGTGCATGTGAAATTGATCTGATGTTAGGATCTAGGACTGTTGCACGTGAATAATAACTTTTACAACGATTAAACTAAAGGTCTTTAAAACACATTTTCGTAATTAAAATGCTTAAATGAACATAGCAATAATAAAGTGAACAGAATAAAAGAGAGATAGAAGAGAGAAGACAAAATACAAAGTTGATAACAGAGTTCACCAAACGGCTACGTCTCCGGGTCCCTCTCCAAAGAGTGACCGATCCTTGATTATGCTCTAAAAAATAGATTACAAGGCTTCAATTGTTACAGAGTCTCCTCATGTCTTGTTAGACGACAATGAATTACAAAATTCCTTCTTTCTCAAGTACAACAAGCTTGAATTCAAGCTCCCAATGCACAGAGACGAACAATTCACTATCAAAACTCTCCAAGCTCTCTAAACTCTTCACAAGAATTCTCTCCCAATTCACCACCTAATTTCCATTCCCTTTCAAAACTCCTAAGCTCCCCCCTTTATATACATAAAATTTACCCAATATGGGTCATAACCATGGGATTTATACAATCTCCTATTTACAAATAATAATCTTCCCAATATCTCTATTTACAGAGATAAATCTTCAAAAATCCCCCTTTACAACATAAAAATCCTTTTAAAAATGCTCAACCCCCCTTAAAATAATTTTAATTAATCTTTACATATCTTTTAAATTCATTTTAAGCCCCCCGGGCTATTAAAAATAGGGGTTGATAATCAAATTTAAGGATTTCGGCTTAATAGTCTTCTCTAAATAAAAACCACACCGGAAAAAGTCTCAGCATCGTCCATGACGTAGTGGTAGAGAGTGATAGTAGAGACGAGGAAGTCGGAGGTTCAACTCCCATGCCTTCCTAAATTTAACCTAAATTTCTCTTTATCAAAAGCAACCAATGCCCGATTTAACTAGAGCGCATTATCTGCGGCGTGTTGTTGGAGAGAGAAGAGGTTGCCGGTTCAATTCCCATGCACTCTACTTTTAGCAAGCAGTTCAAACAACCGCTTGAGGAGATAAGGAGGGGGTGCCACGTGTCAAATCATGATTCGCTGGAGAGTGCCACGTGTCAGTTTCTGGTTAGTCAATGTTGAAATAACACCATCTGCCATGTCACATGCTGACATCATCATTTTGACTAGTAAACCCTTTTGACTAAAACTTTGACTTGGCGTAACTTTGGCATACGGACTCCGTTTTCAATGAAACTAACGGCGTCGGAATCATGGCAACGAGCTCTGCGACATGATGCTATTTTTGACCATGTTTGAAATGATAAAAAATTTCACCTTTCTGACTTGCCTCTGTACCCAGTTTGACCCTAACTTTGACCGGCCATAACTTGAGCATATGAGCTCCTTTTTCACCTGTTCAAGTTGCGTTGGGTTCCGTTTTCTGAGCACTTCAAGATGGCACTAAAATCTAGAGCATGTGGAACACTTCAATTTTTGACAAAAAGTATCCACCCAGATCAGTCCTCCACTAGAGAGCTTTTGGACCTCCAAAAGTTACATTTATTTAGAAATTAAGTGAGGGCATGGCCTCCCCACTTGTCCTGTATCATCTGTCCATCTGTACATCTGGCTCATCACCACAATCAGGACTGCAATAATATTGTTGAACATAAACATCATTCTATCACTTCCATAAGCATCTACATTGACTATTACAGCTACTAGCCAATAACCACTGACTAATATCAAGCTGAAGAATAGTGCAGATACAAAAACGAATGAATCAACAACATGTCTATCTTTCACAATAGGAACACTTTTACCCAAGGGAACCTCCAAATTCCCAACCATAAGTTGAGGACTTAGACCATCAATGCTTTCATTTACTGTTTCCTCATGCTCTATTGTTGGTGTATCCTGGGACAACTGATCATGATTAGCCTTGATTGCCTCAAGTTCATGCCTAGAATCACCTGTCTTGACAGACATAAGAGACAAATCTTTACTTGCATTAATCACCCTTTGTAACTGCCCTGTGTTTGCAAAAGATCTATCAATCTTGACTCTATGAGAATGTACAATATACCTAATACCATCTTTAAACAAATGATAATGATTTAATTCCCTGTAGAAAATAGCTTTTCGATCATACAAATACGGGCTACCCATCACTATCCCACAAACATCTAGTGGAACCACATCAAACTGAACGTTATCAACATACTTACTTGTGATTGCAAACTTTAAAGTACATTGCCTTGTTACTTGCAATTCATTGTTTTCGCAAACCCAACCTAGTGGATAAGGTCTCTTATGTGGTTTAGTTTTCAATCCCAAATTCCTTACAACATCTTCTGAGACTAAGTTAATTTGAGATCCACTATCTATGAGTGTATCAATTTTAGTGTGCTTAGCAACAACCCTTATGTGAAATAGCTCATTTCTTTTCCTATCTTCAGGGACATCACAAACTTGAGAAGTAGAAGCACAACTAGCAACAGAAACATTGGCAATAGAAGCCTTACCTTTTAATCCCATTGCTGTTATCTTAGTTTCATCTTCAAACTCTGAACCAAGATCCATAATAACATTTGTGGACTCCTTACCTTTTTGTTTACGAGCCCATTTTGGCTTCAATTCAGGATGCAACTGCCAACAATGATCTTCATCATGACCTTCCCTATCACAATGTGAGCATCTGAGCTTATCATCCTTCTTTTTAATGGTAGTTGTCTTCTTCCCCTTTCCTTTATCTTCAGATTTACCTTCAAGCTTAGATGGCTTCTTGTCAGACTTATCAATGAAAGTACCCTTACCTCTTGACTCTACGTGTGTGGCTTGTACACATACTTCATCCAGGTTACTAGGATTCAAAACCAAAATGGAATGTCTAAGATAAGAGTGAAGGCCACCTATGAACTTAAGCAATGTGTCCTAGGTGTACAATGGGACACTCAATGCAATAGCCCTTTTCCTGAATTCATGGGTGTACTCTTGGACAGTTTGAGCTTTCCCTTGCCTAAAAGTTTGCCAGTCCATCATTAATTGTTGCATATGGCCTAGGGGATAAATTGCTTCTTAAGAGCATTAACAAATTCTGCCCAAGTTAAATTGACACTACCATGTTGAGCATTTTTATAAGGATTTTTATGTTGTAAAGGGGGATTTTTGAAGATTTATCTCTGTAAATAGAGATATTGTGAAAATTATTATTTGTAAATGGGAGATTGTATATATCCCATGGTTATGATCCATATTGGGTAAATTTTATGTATAAAAAGGGGGGAGCTTAGGAGTTTTGAAAGGGAATGAAAATTACGTGGTGAATTGGGAGAGAATTCTTGTGAAGAGTTTAGAGAGCTTGGAGAGTTTTGATAGTGAATTGTTCGTCTCTGTGCAAAAATATGTATTCAATATGATGATAGTAGTTTGAAGGTATGACAAGATGGTACAAATCAAGTGGTACAGTCACGGTAGGAGGGTTCATAGAATGAACTGTCCAGACCATGCAACAAGAGCAAACACAACGGAAACAACTCAAAGATATGAAACAAATGCAGATTCAGTCATTCAATATATCATAGAATTCAAATACAATATGGCCGGCACCATGCAAGCTTACAATTAGGGCTCAAAGTTGATTTTAGAATATCAGAATAGGCATAGGATATAGCTTTAAGCTCCTTCGCGAAAAAAAATCTAAACTATCAACTATCACTATGTGAATCTCTGCTTTCCTAGGGATCTATTACATCATTATATATCATCTCCAAATCATAAGATTCCTCCGCGCCAGCCAAGGTAGATCACAAACTCCAATGAAGAGCTGTAACATGTGTACACTGATAGGTCAAACCTAAATGCATAGAAATCCTCCACAAATGAATGGAATTATGTGTGGATCTTGGGGAAGGTCGGCAACAAACCATAGATCATTGAATGTTGTGTCATTAGGCTCCACAAGTCGAGGAATGTTCCACAAGTCTTCTCCTTTAGCTGATTGTCTGAGATTGTCAGGTTGCTCTATTCTGAGAAAATAGTCAATCGTAAGGTAGTGATAACTTTCCGATACTTAATCCAAATGCTTTGAATTCTAGATTTGATGTAGATGAATGAATCTTGATGTTAAGTCTAGCTCCACAAGATGTGAAATGCAACTGCGGTAGAATGCAGACCAAAATATAGAAACTGCTTCTGACTAAACCAACTGAACTGAATTGGGAAATGAAAAGAAACAAACTGAACTGCAAATAAATTGAAATGCAAATGTTTTTGGTTGATGCAAGATTACTCTTGACCCAAGGATGCTCCTGCATCAGACATTCAGGGTTATTGAAAAAGTGAGTCCCTCACTTTATTGGGGCTAGAGGAAAACCAAGATAGTCCACCTCAGCCTAAGAAATCTATGATGAATCTTCTTCCGGTCTACCTTTCCACTTCACAAGGTATTCTTTGTATTGTCTTCCTCTAGTGTTGCGTCCAACTCTACTGTCCAAAATATCTTCAATATGCTCTAGTGCTCATTGTGGTAACTTCTTCTTCAAGTCATCTACCATGCTGTCATTGACTGGTATAGGTCTACAATATTAAAAATAGGTGATATGCCCAAAGTCTTCGGTAGCTCCACTTCATATGCATTTCCTAAATCAAACTTCTTGAGTATTCTACAAGGTCCAAACTTCTTCATCTTCAACTTGTTATATGTCCCAACTAGAAATCTCTCTTTTTTCAAGTACACCATCACTTCATCTCCAATTGCAAATTCCTTCTGTCTTCTCTTCTCATCTTCTTGCTCCTTATATTTGTTGTTCATATCCTCCAAACGCTTCTTAACTTGATTATGCACTATCTTCATGTGATCTGCAAATTCTTCTTCTTTTGCACTTCTCTTTTCTATCATACCCATGTCTCTCAATTCTGTAACTCCTCTAGGGTTTACTCTGGTAATAATCTCAAAAGGCGTTCTTCCGGTACTTCTATTTACTGAATTATGATATATAAACTCTACTTGTGAAAGAATCAAATCCCAACTTCTTGCTTTCTCTCCAACCAAATATCGCAACAAGTTTTCCAAACTTCTATTCACTACCTTTGCCTGTCCATCGGTCTGTGGATGAAATGCTGAACTAAACTTCAAATCTGTCATCTTCTTCCAAAGTGTCTTCCAAAAGCATCCAAGAAACCTGATGTCTCTGTCTCAAATTATGCTCTTAGGTAATCCATGCAATCTCACAATCTCCTTGAAAAATAGGTTTGCTACATGCACTATGTAGAGTGTAAAACCTCTACATTTTTGTATCTATTGCAATCTTGTTGCACGGGTTTTTTCTGTTTCTGTAAATGTTTCAAGTCTTGTTGCGCGGGTTTTCTTATGCTCTATGCGGAAGCCACCAAGTGTCGAGCCTATGTCAAGCCTCAGTTAAAAACTACTGTATAGTCTCAAGTTATAACTTTTGTGCAGAGGTCGCCACGTGTCATTAGCGGAGACAGTCCCTTAAAGTTTCAATGCGAGCGCGGAGGCTATCATGTGTCTCTTAGATATTGTTGCAGAGCTTGCCACGTGTTTGTTTCCATATCTTATTGATGCTTAGTAAAAGAGGATGGTGGGCCACAGTTTGTTTCAGTTTGAGTGTGCGAAGAGTGCCATGTGCTGGATGCGGAAGAGAAGTTACTTTTGTTTATGACCCTTCTCCGGTGATAATTAAAAGTTTCTAAGTAACGTGGAACCCGACAAGTGTCAGCTTCTGTAGAAGTTTCAAAAGGTTTCTAATGTTTCAAGAAGTATTGTGGAAGTCACCACATATCAGTTATTGCTTGCTGCGGAAGATGCCATCTGTCCCTGTTTTCTCTTTTTGAAAGCTAGCGAGCGCTAAGCTTGTGGGCCCCGTTATTAATGTGTCTCATGTCTGAAATGCTATAGGTTGCAACAGTTGTCACCTGTAGAGGCCACTTGAATATAAAGACACAATTTTGTAAAGTGTTACGGATAAAGACACGTATAAGTTTCAGCTTGCTGCGAAATGCGCCAAGTGTCGGTTTCCTATGCTTTCATGAGGGATGAAGGAGTTTCAAGTTGTGCGTGCAGACGCTGCCATCTGTCACACTCTTTTCAGTTTCAAGTATGTGGAGATCGCCAAGTGTCTGTTCCTTATAGAAGCAGGCGTGCCACACATATTTAGTTCCAGCCAATGAGCTTGCAGGAAAGAGAAACTGTTGCAGATTTGAAAGATCTTAACTGTCAGAGACTTCCAGTTACCTTCAGTTCCATTAGGACCGTTGGGATTCAATTGTTGCAGACAATCTTGAGTTAGATCTTAGGCTATAAATATGTAACATTTGTAATAGATCGAGGATATAGAGAGATCGATTCATACATTTTTTTAGACATAGAGAATACAGATATAGGTATTTCTCTGTCAGAGATTTAAGAGAAGTTGGAGACTTTTGTTGGGACCAGTTAATATCATTTGCCTTTATTTTGTTATTCTTAATGAGAAGGTTGATGTACGTATGCATGTATCCATGCCTCTTATGTTGCTAGAAAATTAATGAGAAGGACTGAGTTATGTGCCTTGGTTGCTATTTCCTATTTCATTGCAAAGTGTCTGATTGTGAGCCTTTGATTTTATTTATTTCATCTGTTTATATTAATCATGCAACATCTGCTCTTTAATATAACTGAATCTTGAGGATAGTTTCACTGTGCTTAATTTGAGAGAAATATTTTTACTCAGGCACATTGCCATAGATAGATTTGCTTTAATTGTATCTTTAATTATGTTAGCTATCTTCCCCTTTTCCTCAAAACTCATTTAAGCTAGAGAGGAGCCAACTTCTTTAAAATATGGAGGTTGTTTCAGGTAGCAAGTCCCACATTCCTGAAACTTCCCATGTTGGTGTTGGAACTTGCGCAATTTTATATATCAACAATTTTTGGCACATCCAGTGGGACATTTCTTGAAGTTTCTGTCAAGATCATATGAGCCAGAGAGCCACAAGGAGTCAGAGCTGTGGACCTATAACAAGGGCTCAATCTACTGGTAATCCTGGCATTCTTTTGCCACCTTTATTAGCTACTCCAAGGAGAAGAGTGAATCAACCTCCAGTAGCACAAAGAGTAAATATGGGAGCACCAATAGCACCTAGGAACTATGCAAATTGGAACACTGGCAGTCCTCTAATTCTCCCAGTACCACCAGTGACTTAGGATGCTATTCCATCCAATGCTCTCAAGGCCCTACCTAAGTTTAGTGGGGAAGATTTCAAGATGCCTGAAGAGCATCTACAAGATGTATCTGATGTATGTGTAGTACATGTGATCACCCAACAAAATGTGGCCATAAGATTGTTAGCATCTTCATTCAAAGGGATGGTCCTGGACTAGTATAGATCTCTTATTCCAAACACAATATCCACATGGGATCAGCTTGGTGATGCTTTCTTTGAAAGATTCAAAGAAAAAGGTGATAAATCTTCTTTGCTGCAATAATTGATCACTATCAAGAGGGCACCACAAGAAGCCATGACTAATTTCAACTCAAGATTTCAAAAGACTTGGGAGAGAATTCCTGCTACAGCAAGACCATTACCAGGTATGGCTATTATGTTTTATCTTAAAGCTTTAAACTCAGATATATCAGTGATGATTCAGTCTGTTGGAGGTCAGACACTACCAGAAGCATATGAGTTGACAGTCAAGGCTGAAAATTACTTAATAGATGCTAGAAAATTGCCCCCAAGGCCTCTTATGCCCATGTTCCCAGAAATTACCTTACCTTTGCCTCAAGAAACTCCTAATCATACAACCCCACCTATGTCTATGTATTCATTTCCTCAACAACCTGTTAAGGCAACCACCTCTATCCAACCATCTGAGATGGATGATGTCAAGAACATTTTAAGAACCTTCTCAAATGAGATAATTAATCTAAAGAGACAACAAAATCCCTATCCAAAGCCCCCTTATCAAGGTTACCAAGGAAATAGACCTCCCTTTTAGCCAAATCAATATCAAGGCCCTCAGAGGCAAGCTAATCCTCAGCCTTCAAACTAGTTGGTTACAATCCCTATACCTTTACAAACTGTTCCTCCTAATCCCAACATGGAAATCGTTCCAGGGCAAAATAATTTTGTAGATGGCACAAATGCTTGGTGCTTTCCCTGCAACAATGCCCATATGCCCAGAGACTGTCCTAGAGGAAATTTACAGAAAAAGATAGCATAACAAAGAGGATTAGAAGGACAATTTTCAACTTCTAATGCTGCACCATATCAGTCTCCTGGTGTTCAAAATGCAGTCATGGTGGCCCAAATGCAAGGGATGTCTTTACAACAGGAAGAGGAAATAGCCCCTGAGCATGCTTTGTTTTCATGGATTGAAGAAGAAGATTAAGTGTTCTTGAATGAAGCATCTACTTCCAAGAAACCATTGGTACAATCAGACTACTATACCAGAGCAAAAAGGAGAATGATGGAGCAGCCTGAGGTCACTAATAATGAAATGGGAACTCCTTCATTTCAAAGTCATCAGAACACAGTCTCTAGACAAGAAATGCATCAGCCTATGCAGAATTAGGTAGCCTCAGGACAAGTCCTAGAAAAGTCAAGGTACCCTGATTACTCAAAGGCCCAAGCATTAGGACCTGTGAACGTGGTGGATCAACTAAAAAGAACTCCAGCACATGTATCAATATGGGACATGTTAGCTATTCCTGAGAAGAAGACACTATTGCAGGAGGCTCTGCAAGGCCAAGTCCCTAAACATACTGGTGCTAAAGGAGGAACTACTGATAAAGGCAAGCTTCAGCTTAAAGATACTGAACCTCTACAGACAACAACTTTGATAAACAAAGAATCAGAGGTAGGTAAATCTAAACTAGATCCCTTTTATTTGACTCTAATAGTTGGGAAGAAATTACTGCATAATACAATGATAGACTCTGGGGCTAGTACCACAGTAATGCCAAAGCAAATAGCTGATGCTTTGAAGATAAAATATGAGCTGCTTACAAGAGGGCTCATACAGTTAGATGGGAAATCTGTGCAAACAATAGGGAAAATCAAACAACTTCCCTTACAATTATACACTTTCCCTAATATAATTGTCAATCAGGATGTTGTAGTCATAGATATACCCCCTATATTTGGTCTATGCTTATCCAGAGATTTCACAACCAAGATAGGAGGTTACATGTCACTTGATTGGTCACACCTCATCTTGAGAACCAACTATGGGACAAAGATGAAAATACTGTCATAACCATTATCCAAAGACCATATCACAAATGAACCAACCCCAAATTTAGAAGCATCCCATGCTATACTGAATAAGGAGGAAAGAATCTTTGTTGAAGAGTTGGGTAACTGGAATGAGCATGACCAACAAGAAGAAGAGAACAATCAGTTATTGACTATGATGCAGAGTGATCCCTATGGAAATTATGACTCTACAGGCCTAGGCACTTATGTTATATTTGAAGAAGACCAAGAGATCCCTAATGATTTAAGAAAAGAAGTATCACAGAGTCAGGAGTCTGAAAGAAACTCAGAAATCTGGACCCTCAATTTTGATGGCGCTAGGAGTAAAAATGGAGCTAGAGCAGGAATTTGCCTTACTGCCCCTAATGGTGAAAAAATTCTGAGAGCCATTCGTTTTCAATTTTCTTGTACCAATAATGATGCTGAATATGAATCTTTGGTGCATGGACTCATATTGGCAAAGAAAAAAGGAGTAAGGAGTCTGATAGCAAAAGGAGATTCTGAACTAGTAGTGAAACAAATCAGAGAAAAGGCAATAGCAAAAAATGTGAGAATGAGATCCTATAGGCACAGAATTTGGGACCTCAGATGGTTTTGAGGCTTTTAATATTGAAGTAGTTCCTAGAGCCCAAAACTCTGAAGCAGATAGGATGGCACATATTGGTTCACAGTTTGATCCAGCAACTGATCTACTAGTCAACAATGAGTTAGTCAAAGTTATAGTGAGACCAACTATTCCAGACAATGACCAAAATTGGCAAGTTTTTGATAATGATTTCTAAGTACTTTCATTCTTGCAACAAGAAGGAGAATTTGCTGATCAATTGCACCCTAAAATTGAAGAAGCATATGGTGACCAAATTATTCAACTAAAGTCAAATAAGCTCCCTAAGGGACTGATTACCTTAGAAAACTTGTTTGACCTAGAGGATGTAAGCCTAGAGAAGAAGATGTTTAAAGCAAATAGGGAGGATTATTCTGAGATTCAAGTTAGTGAAGGAAAAAAATTGAAGGTTGGAAATTCTACAACCCAAGAAGAAAAGGAAAGGTTGATTGATTTGTGTGAAAAGTATGATAGGGTGATTGCTTGGACCTATGAAGACCTCCATGGTTATAATAGAGATATCATCTAGCACACCATAGAGCTTACTAAAGGATCTAAACCAGTCAGATAGAAACAAAGGCCAGTGAATCCTAGAATTGAACCTTTAATGGTGGATGAGCTACAAAAGCTCCTAGAATCAAAGATAATTTTTCCAATTAAGAATTCAACCTGGGTATCAAATTTAGTGCCTGTGAGAAAAAAGAATGGTGACATAAGGCTCTGTGTAGATTTCAGGGATCTAAATAGAGATTCTTTGAAGGATCATTATCCCCTGCCCTCTATGGAACAAATTTTACAGACTGTGGCTATATCAGAGAGGTTTTCCTTGTTGGATGGTTTCTCTGGATACAATCAGATTTGGTTGGCTAATGAAGACCAGCATAAGACTACATTCACTACAAAGTGGGGAACCTTTGCATATGCTAAGATGCCTTTTGGCCTTTCAAATGCTGGAGCTACTTTTCAGTGAGGAATGGATGTAGCATTTGGGGAGCTTATAAATAAAATCATCTTGATTTATCTAGATGACCTCACCATTTTCTCTAAAAATGTTGTAGATCATTTTGACCATTTAGAGGCTATTTTTAAGAAATGCCAAGAGTTTGGAATATCCCTGAATCCCAAGAAGTGTATCTTTGCAGTACCTCAGGGTAAACTATTAGGGCATATAGTGTCAAAGGAAGGAGTGTCTATTGATCCAGAGAGAGTCACTGCCATAATGAACTTATCTCTGCCAGTTAATAAGAAAACAGTTTAATCATTTTTGGGGAAGATCAACTTTGTTAGCCAGTTCATATCTGATTTTGCAGGTCTAATTAGACCAATGACACTATTACTTAAAAATGATCTAATTTTCAAATGGACTGCAGAAGGAAGGCATGCTTTTAAAGAAGTCAAGAAAGCTATTTCAACAGCCCCAGTACTCAGAAACCTAGACTTTTCTAAATCTTTCATGATGTATGTGTATGGGGGAGAATTTAGTGTTGCTGCTATTTTAACCCAGAAAGATGATTAGCAAGAAGGCGAGCATCCAATAGCCTTTTCTTCTAGAACTCTTAGAGAATATGAGGCTTGATATAATTTTGTGGAGAAGCAAGCATATGCCATGGTTAAATCCCTTAAAAAATTTAGACATATGGTAACAGGAAATAAGATCCTGATATTAGTGGCTCATCCTAGTGTAAGAGAATACATTATGGAGGGTGAGATCACTAAGAAAAGAGCCAACTGGATCACAAAGATTCTGGAGTATGATGTAGAAGTGAGACCCATCAAGTTGGTTAGAGGCAAAGGATTGTGCCAATATATGACTCAATACATGGAGAGAATAATGATTGAAGAAATAGAAAGTGAGAATGTATTGAAAATCCAAGAGATTGACCAAGACTCCTGGGTCAAAAATAGAATACAGTTTATGAAGCATGGAATTTTCCCAAATGAGCTCTCCCATGATAAGAGAAGATACTATAGGCAGCAAGGGGCCTATTTTGTACTAATTGACCATATTCTATTTAGAAGAAATGTTGATGGTATACTTTTGAGATGTATAGAGAAAGATGAAGCCCAAAAAATACTACATGAATTACATCATGGAGCCTCAGGAGGACACTTTTCAGCAAGGACCACTGCAATCAAAATAACTCAAGTAGGATATTTTTGGCCCACTTTGTTTACAGATTGCTATCAACTGGTCAAGGAATGCCAGGCTTGTCAGTTTTATACTGGGAAAAGGAGAAATGTAGCAATGCCTTTAAGCCCCATAATTGTGGATGAACCCTTTGCTCAATGGGGTCTAGATTTCATTGGTATGATCAACCCAATGTCAAGTATGGGACACAAATGGATCCTCACAGCCACATATTACTTTACCAGATGGAGTGAAGCAACACCACTCAAAGAAGCAATAGAAAAGGTAATATTAGACTTCTAGAAGGCATTACTGCTTGGTTTGGTCCTCCTTGTACCATTATATCAGATAATGCTAAAGCATTTTTGGGAAAAAATATATCTGAGTTTGTATTGAGGAACATAATCTATTTGAAGACTTCTTCAAATTATTACCCTCAAGGTAATGGCCTAGCGGAATCCACTAACAAGAACCTGATCAAACTCATTAAAAGGATAGGGACCAATTATCATAGAGAGTGGCATAAAATACTTAATACGACACTGTGGGATGATAGGATCACACCAAAGCAAGTGATTAAGATGTCTCCATATGAATTAGTTTATGGTAAACCAGTAGTAATGCCACTAAGCTTAGAAATCCCTGCTTTGCAATTATTGAAATAGATAGAGATTGAAGAGAATGGCCCCATGCAAGTTAGACTTGCTGAACTACTGGAAGTATAAGAGAAAAGAGAAAAGGCACATGAGTCACTGATGAAACATTAGAAAATAGTTAAAGATTGTTTTGACAAGAGAACTTCAAATCCCATTTTTGAGGTTGGCTCACTGGTTTTGAAATGGGATGAAAGACCTGCTAAGCCAGGTTGACACAACATCTTTGAATCATTGTGGACTGGTCCTTACAAAATTCATCCCTATAAGAAACAAAATTCTTTTGAGATTGAGACTATAGATGGCAAAGCTGAAGAGATTCCTGTAAATGGGATCTATCTGAAGCATTTCAATTAAGCAGTGTCTCTTATGCATCATAGTTAGCTAGTTTCCTTTCCTTTTCACTTTCCTGTTTTCCCGCTTTCTTTTCCTGCTTTCCCTTTCAATAAGTGTTCTGTGAACACATGTCGGCAGCCTAAAGCCCCTTCTCTTTTGATCATTTCTTTTATTAAGGTTGTTTTGCAATCCCCAATTCTTCCCGAAGTACATGCTTTTTAGAAAGCACAACCACTCCTGTAGCATTATCTGACACTCCATTCCATGTGGATTTTGAAAAGATACACTAACTGTTTCTCGGCATTAATGCCATTTATGAGATAAAGAGTGTCATTAAAGCCCCAATAAGTTAGTGATTACATCCTAAATGTGACCCTCATTTATTTCCTATCTCTCTACTTTGAATCACTATTGCTTCCAATTTCTGACCCTCACCAATGTCTTTCAGTTGTGTGTCTTTCTTATTAAGCAATTTTCATCCTTTCCTGTGCTAAGATTTCTCATATTTTCCCCGCAGATACATCTATGTCTGAAATACAGTCTTGCCAGGAGGGGCTGGGAATTTACGAGGAAATTGATAAGTTGTTAAACAACAAATCATATGCATCAGCGCCCGCGCAACCATGGAAGACCTACCCAAGAACAAGGGTCCCTGAGGTTGGGTATTCTGTTGACTCAACAAAGGTGAAGGATTACGCAGATGACATTTGTGACATGACCCTACAAAAGAACACAATGACTCTCAAGGAAGGGGCACATTAGAGGTGTATTCTCCGAGCAAGAAGTGGGCAGTCTGAAACTTTTGGAATGAGAATATGGACCTCACAGTTGGCACAGTTCCTGGTTCCGAGTGTGCACCTATGTCCCGAGCTAATTGAATTATGCGCAGAGCTATTTCATGCACCCTCAAATACCATACAACATGGCCCTTTTGTAGCGCATATCACGCCCAAAGCCATAAGAGATATACTGGCCTTGCAGCATGACAAAACAACCACATTCCCAACTGTGGCCAAAATGCAAAAGACATGGGCAATTGTCAAAAACAAGGTTAGGTTCCTTAATTCAGAGATACAGTTGGGAGAGGAGAACACCCAGATGCCCATACTACCTACAGGGAGGGCACAATTCAGCCAAAGTACTCAAGAGGCACTGTCAATGATAGCCTTCATTTTTGGGATGAAGGAAGACAATATAGTCCACGACTGTCAAATTACTATCATTTTCAGATTAAAGACTATAGACAAGTCATAAGAATACCGGCTGGATTTCTCAGAGCAAATTGCTTACTCCATGGTCGATCAGCTTGTGAATTTCAAGTCCAAGGGAGTTTTCAGGTATTCTGCTTATCTATTCCATCTAATGCTATATCAAAACCATAGTCTCTTTGCACCATATATGCATTTAAACATGTATGATCCAGATTTTGGCCAAAATAGAACTATCCTTGTGTCTGCATGGACACATGCGTTATTTGAGTCTTCAGACCCTTATGAGTTCTAGGAACTTTTTGTGGCCCCTGCCTTCTACCAATTAAGCCCTGAGCCTGTGGAACATAGATTGACACAGAGTATCAGGGGTTTCATGACCAATTGCCCAATTCCCTATGATTATTTCTTTGGGCACACAATAGTATTATCAGAGTCCATGGTTTCAATTAGGAGCCCATGCTGCTACCTAAAATATTAACCCCTAGGGTAGCATTCCTAGAAGTGACTCGGTAGGTGTCGGTTGATAATGACTTTGTCACCAAGAAAAAGAAAAAGAAGATGTATGACATCCCATGGGTCAAAAGAAATATGGCACTAGAAGTTAGAGATGCTGAACACCTTTTGCTAAGAAAGCTAGATGCCCTTGGATTCTTCATAATTGAAGACAAGTGGAAGTATGACCTAGATAGTTTTATGGACTTCTGGATTAGAAACAACAAGGTCTGTGCTAAAATGATACATGAGGGCCGACCTTTTTGGGAGGATAGGAGAAACACAAAAGAAGACAACCCAGACCTATACGTTGAATTAGCTGATTTGCCCTTTGAAGGGGACAGGCCGTGGGAAAAATTCTATGTTAAATAAAAGGAATTTGACCCTAAGTTATGAATGACTACTGGTCTGAGAAAGGCATTGAAAAATAAAGAATGGAAGCCAGAAAAGATTGAAGCCTATTGGAAGTATAGGCAAGAAATTTCAGAGATCACCCATTCATTTCGAAATGTTGACACCAATGAAAAATGGGAGTCAATCTAGGATGAGTGGCATCCCTCCCTAGTTTCTAGCCCCGACACAAGTAAAATTTAGAAGAAGGGTGAGGAATCAGCAGAGGAAACTGAGTCAACCCACACCATGGAAGAAATAGGATAGGCCTCATCTGCTACTTCTGTATCTTCCTAGGCCCAATCTCTTAGTACTTTAGAGAAACAAAAAGGTGTGGTGTCATCACCAACCATAGGGACTCCAACAACTTTAGTATCTGGAGGTTCCAATTTTTCTCCTCTGAAACCACCAGTGGTGGTAAATGTGGCAGAGAAAGAAGAGTTAGAGGAAACAACTCAGAAACCCAGGAAACATAGGAGATTGCACCTAGAAAAGGAAGAGGAGGAAGAGATAGAGCCACTGCTACAACAACTGCCAGTTACATCTTCTATAGCTCAAGTAAGTGTTTCTTCTCCCTTTTCCCCTCTGTCTCTTTCTTCTACTTTAGGAGTGGCAATCCCAGTTAGCCAAACATTTGTACCCCCTGCCACTTCTGCTGTGCTTACATCAACCCAAACCCCAATTGTCAGTTCACATGCCATGTCTTCACATGCCATTTCATTACCACCTTTTCCCCCCTCTGTACCAAAAAGAGCCCCTCCTCAGGTTTCCCCTAGCCAACAAGTAATGGCTATTCCCTATGGCCTACCTCAAGGTCATCCTTTTGCTGGAGGCTACATTGCTTCACCTCCTACTTTCCAAGCCCAATAAGACACAACAAAAGAACTAGGGAGGCTAGGATGGACAAGAAGAGAAAGAAGGAAAACAAATGCCCTGTTGTGCCACACATGAGGTCACTTTTTGACCCCATTCAACAACAGTTGACAGTCACACATTTGTCCCCAAATGTAGTGAACCAAATGAATAGATGCAGCCCCAAGATTATTCAGTGAATGTTGTAGCTATGGATATGTCTCTTTTCAGACCACAAAAATAGGGTTGAGCTACTCAACAAGACTACATCTATTGTTGCAACTGATTATTTGAAAGTGTCTAGGAAGTTGCAAAAGGTTGAGAATGATTTAGCTCAAGAGAAGCTGAATAGTAGTAACCTGGTTGCAAAGATTCAATCAAAGAATAATGAAATTGAGAGTCTAAACAAACAGTTGCAAAATACTATTTCTTGTCAGATACATCAGGCTGCACAGGCCCAAAATGCTTCTCTTAAAATTGAGCTAGCTCAGGAAAAAGCTGTAGTAAATGTTTTGAGAGAGGAGAAAGCCACCTTAGAAAAGAAGTATCAAGAACAGTTGCAGAAAGCCACACAATTTCAGCAGAAGTTGTTGAGTGAGTAGAATGCTAATAGTACAATTCAGGCACTACTCCTAGTAGAGCAACATACAACAAAACAACTAACAATTGAGTTAGATAATAGGCCATAGAATGCTGGGGTTTTGAATCTGGTAAAAGAACTTTATGTTTCAATTTGAGAAAGAATCTCTGAAGAGATTATCCAGCTAAGGCCATCCTTAACATTTTTATTAAATGCACAACAGCTATGTGAGAAAGTTGAAACTTCGGTGCAAGCCACCTTGTCAACTATTTCTTTGATGGTTTCAAACTCTCAACTTTTTTAAAAGAAGCTATATGATACAACAGATGAAACTCTGTTGGCAGCAGGAATCCATGATAGAATGATCACTGCCAAAAAGGTAAATGAGGTTCTAAGTTGCAACTCTGTAGCTACCAATTGCCAGGAGCTCCTTGATACAATGAAGGAAGGAGTCAAAGATATGAAGAAACATATAGAGAATTTGGTGCAATTGGGTATTCCTTCACCATTTCTAGATAATAACACATTGCTAATGATTGATGCTATCAAGTCCTTGCTTTTAACCAGGCAACATGATCAAATAGTTATCCAGGGTTTGAGTGATTCCTCATCAATTAAGGAAGTGGAAGCTGTATTGTTACCTATGGCCCAGTTAGAGTTTTAGTTAAAGGCTGCGGTCCAAATTTTGCAGACATTTTCCCACAAAGACATAATTAATCTTGATTTTGCTTTTCAAGATTTACAGAGTAGACAGGGACTCTCTGATTCAAAATGGTCTGTTTACCAGATGGCTTTGTAGAATTTATGACTCTAAGTTGTATTTTAATACATATATTTTTGCCAAGTTTTGGGTTCTTTCTGAGTAGGCTCAGAAGTCCTTTTGGTCGCCAGGAACTATAGAGTATAAAAACTCTACATTTTTGTATCTGTTGCAATCTTGTTGCGCGGGTTTTTTCTATTTCTGTAAATGTTTCAAGTCTTGCTACGCAAGTTTTCTTATGCTCTATGCGGAAGCTACCAAGTGTCAAGCCTATGTCAAGCCTCATTTAAAAGCTGCGGTATAGTCTCAAGTTATAGCTTTTGTACAGAGGTTGCCACATATCATTAGCAGAGATAGTCCCTTAAAGTTTCAATGCAAGCGTGGAGGCTGTCATGTGTCTCTTAGATATTGCTGCGGAGTTTTCCGCGTGTTTTTTTCCATATCTTATTGATGCTTAGTAAAAGAGGATGGTGGGCCACAGTTTGTTTCAGTTTGAGTGTGTGGAGAGTGCCACGTGCTAGATGCGGAAGAGAAGTTACTTTTGTTTATGACCCTTCTCTAGTGATAATTAAAAGTTTCTAAGTAACGCAGAACCTGACAAGTGTCAGCTTTCACAGAAGTTTCAAAAGGTTTCTAATGTTTCAAGAAGTACTACAGAAGTCGCCACGTATCAGCTATTGCTTGCTGTGGAAGATGCCATTTGTCCCTGTTTTCTCCTTTTGAAAGCTAGCAAGCACTAAGGTTGTGGGCCCCATTATTAATGTGTCTCATGTCTCAAATGCTGCGGGTTGAGACAATTGTCACCTGCGGAGGCCACTTGAATAGTGTTGTGGATAAAGACATGTATAAGTTTCAGCTTGCTGCGGAACGCACCAAGTGTCGGTTTCCTGTTCTTTCATGAGGGATGAAGGAGTTTCAAGTTGTGCACGTGGATACTGCCATCTGTCACACTCTTTTCAGTTTCAAGTATGCAAAGATCGCCAAGTGTCTATTCCTTATAGAAGGAGGTGCGCCACACATATTTAGTTCCAGCCAATGAGCTTGCAGGAAAGAGAAACTATTGCAGATTTGAAAGATCTTAACTGTCAGAGATTTCTAGTTACCTTCAGTTCCGTTAGGACCATTGGTATTCAATTGTTGCAGACAATCTTGAGTTAAATCTTAGGCTATAAATTTGTAACATTTGTAATAGATCAAGGATATAGAGAGATCAATTCATACATTTTTTTAGACATAGAGAATACAGATAGAGGTATTTCTTTGTCAGAGATTTAAGAGAAGTTGGAGACTTTTGCTGGGACCAGTTAATAGCATTTGCCTTTATTTTGTTATTCTTGATGAGAAGTTTGATGTACCTGTGCATGTATCTCTGTCTCTTATGTTGCTAGAAAATTAATGGGAAGGACTAAGTTTTGTGCCTTGGTTGATATTTCCCGTGTCATTGCAAACTGTCTGATTGTGAGCCTTTGATTTTATTCATTTCATCTATTTATGTTAATCATGCAACATCTGCTCTTTGATATAACTGAATCTTGAGGATAGTTTCACTGTGCTTAATTTGAGAGAAACATTTTTACTTAGGCGCATCGCCATAGATAGATTTGCTTTAATTGTATCTGTAATTCTATTAACTATCTTCCCCTTTTCCTCAAAACTCATTTAAGATAGAGAGGAGCCAACTTCTTTAAAATATGGAGGTTGTTTCAGGTAGCAAGTCCCACATTCCTGAAACTTCCCATGTTGGTGTTGGAACCTGCACAATTTTATATATCAACACACTGCATCAGTTGTCTTCTTACAAGGTATGAAATGAGAAATCTTTGAAAATCTATCTACTACTACAAATATAGAATCATTTCCTCTCTGTGTCTTAGGCAATCCCATCACAAAATCTATACTTATGTCTTCCCAAGGTCTCTCTAGTACTGTCAAAGGTTTATACAATCTAGTATTCTGACTACTCCCTTTCGCAACTAGACAAACTCTACAACTCTACACAAATTCCCTGACATCCTTATGTATCTGAGGCCAAGAGTAATTTTCACTCACCAAAGCCACTATTTTGTCAATGCTAAAATGTCCTGCCAATCCACCACTGTGCTTCTCCTTGATCAAATTTTCTCTCATTGAACTTCTAGGTATGCACATATGATTTCCTCTGAACAACATATCTTTTTGAATGAAGTAATCCAACCACTTATTCCTATCTATCACAACAGGTTCCTTACATGCTTTCCAAGGTTCTGCAAAATCAATGTCTCCCTCATACATGTTCTTCAATTCATCAAAGCCTATCACTTCATTTCTCATCTCTGTCAACAAGTTCCTTCTCCTACTCAATGCATCAACAACTTTGTTTAATTTTCCACTCCTATGATTTAATACAAATGTATAACCCTACATGAACTCTACCCATCTCATGTGTCTCTGATTCAACTTACCTTGACTGTTCAAATACTGCAAAGCTTGATGATTTGTATACAACACAAATTCCTTAGGCAACAAATAATGTCTCCACTTCTTCTAGGCTTGAATTATGGCTGTAGACACCCAAAATTGTCCCATTTCATTATTTATGCATGAAACTCATACTGCATTGCATACCTTCATTTTGTCTAATAGACTTATATTTCATTTTCCTCTTCATATCCTTAATTAATTAAATAAATAAAATTTATTTAATTAATTTTCATGATTCTTCCGTCTACCATCAAATATCTACCATCAAATGATTAAATAATTTTATATTATTTAATTATTTTGTCTTTTCTTCTAATAAATAAATAAAATCATTTATTTTATTTATTTATTCAACATGTCAATAAATTAAATAAATTTTTAATTTATTTAATTTATATTATCTTCAATCCTTATCATTTTCTTCTAAAATCATGCAAGTGGGCCCCCTTGTCCATAAAATAGAAAAATCAGATATGGGAAGATTTAATAAATTAGAAAAATATAAACTGTCTCGATCACTTAAATCTCTAAATAGAAAAAAATATTCGATCTTGACAAGAAATCTTACCTTCACTAACAACCCACCTAAGCTTTCTAAATAAAATGCCTTTATGGACACTTGGCATGTGCACATTCATCCTTGTCTCTCCTTGATCTTCATACATTGATTTCTTCTTTTATCCTCCACCATTGATCATCCTCTCACCTTTGTCTATAAATACAGCCTCTCATAAGACATTTGGATGAATTGAGTTTGATACTCTTACACTGTCGAAATCACATTAGAAAGTTTGCATCATTCTCATTCAATCTTTCATCCATTCTCACCTATCTTCTTCTTTCATCCAATCTCTATCCTATAAACGTTATACTGCAAATCAAAGCAATCAACATTCAATAAATCGAGAAAAACAATTATGCATGCATCATCATCATCTGAGGTATTTGAAAAGGTTTGGATCTAAGGTATTGCTTTGTATTGTTTTATCTTCATTTATTCAAATTTTCTCGTTTACATTCTGGCACGCCTAGTGGGACCCATTTCGTTTGATCATTTTTGCAAATTTTTTTGGTATAAAGATTTGTGTTTTCATCTAACCCTCGTTTGTTGAGTTTTGCAAACGATCTATCATAGGTAACCTCCAGGACAAAAACCGACTGTGCCATTTGGTTTGGGAGATTGTTTCCATGAAAATTAACTATAAACTCACTAGGGTTTTGTGACTGAAAATTTTAGAAATTTTTTGAATTTTTTTTACTTTGTAGATCCATACCATACGGATTCATATAGTACGGACCAGCCATACTAAATCATGCAGTGGCTTGTTGCTGTGATCGTAGGTTGAAATCTTTGTCTTGTAGGTTAAATTTTCTTGCAGGTTCCAATTGGATGTGTTGCAGGTTGAACATTGATTGTTATGTTTGGTTGTTAGTTTGAATACCTAAAAAACCCCATTTTCTAGTGTTTCTAGTTCACTCGTATTCATCACAGCTGCCCTCTTCTAAATCGGTGACCTCCGTTAAATGCCTACTATTGTTGCATACTCCCTAACCAGTCACCTAAAACCTAAACTTTATTCTACCTTCCATCCGATCTAACCTTTTTGTTTTTGTCGCCTATAGAGAAACCTCCCTTTGCTCATATTTTTTCTCGTTGACCATCACTTAGCATCTTAGTCTACCACCATCCATTGAGATCCCATTGACATCTTATTCTCTACCACTAGACATCTTTCTATATGCGGTCAAAGTTCTTGTTTACACTGCCACTTCATATTCTCTGTCCAAGTCACCATCCCTATCCTCTGTAGCCACCGCTTGGCCACAACTCTAAGGAATTTTCCTCCACTCATCCATCACTCAGTCAAAATCTTATATGGTACCCATCACCATCCCTTCTCCTAAGTCACAACTGCCCATCCCTTAGCCGACACTCTGAGTTCAAGAGTCGCAGTCCTTAAGGCCTTCATTTTCAGTAGTCTTCTACGGCTAACCCTAGCCACTATCAGATTTGGGCCACTAACCTTTAGTGCTTAATCTTTAGCACTTAGCCTTTAACACTGACCATGGTTCACACGGGTGGCTTAGTTCCCTCTTTTTTTATTTTTTTTTATCTTTAGGAAACCCATGGTCATATGAATGACCATGGGCTAAGTTAGCTCTGACACCAAACGTAACCACCAACATAAAATAGCTAACTACTAGACAATCATAAACCACAACATATGACTGAAAATAACTAAGCCACTAGCAGTTAAAGTCAAACTATCAGGGTTACCTCTTGACTCCTACATGCCATAAGGGGGATGACTTTTTTTTTCTCATATCTGGAGCATACAGAGGCCAAATCATGCAAATGAGGACTCATCGGAAAGAGGATTTAGAGAACTTCATAATGGTATAGGTTTTGCCAAGTGATTGTACCATTTTGATGCCTTTTTTTTAGTCAAATTCAAAGTTCATTGCAAACATAAATCAAGCATAACTTTTGCATTTTTTATCAAATTTTTGTGAATTTTTTTTAAAAGTGTATATAATTTCATCAAGAATCTGTTGATGCCATTCATTCTTTTATCACTATTCATCTACAATAGATTTTTATCAGATTACTCTTTTTTGCATAACAGTCTCCTTGGCTAGTTTACTTGTTTCTTTTTCGATTTTGTGGCTTGAATGTGAATCGAAGGAGCTGGAGTTGCATTTGGATTAGTCAAAACATCAACTTGGAAAGAAAAAAAATACTTTCACACATTCCACGTTTCATCTCTAATCATTGCTTGTCAAAACGTTTTGATTTGGGCTTAAAAATAATCTTGTTTGCTATCACACCATTAAAACAAACAAGTGTCTTCCATCACATTTTGGCTTTGGGGATTAAAAAGAACAAGTGCTTGAACTATTTGATCAAACATTTCATTTCTAAGGGTTAATGAACAAGTGCGATTTGTCAAACCCTATCTAGGAGGCCTGCTAGGGGATTTCATCACCCCTAGGGATGACCTCAACCACGTGTTCTAGCGGGGTATATCAAAGGGGGAGAGCAAAAGTTGTACCTCAATCTAGCTACGTAGTCATTGGGACAACCTTGTGGCCCTAGGTGATTCCAGACACAAGGTGAAGTGGTATTTGTTTACGCTTATGCCACATCCCTTCAACGGTCTAGTCTTCACAGATTTGGGCCCCTCATACCTTGTGTACATTGGGGACACCCCTAGTTAACCCTTAAGACCTATTGGCCATATCCTACCTAATTAATAATTAGGGCTTGTTTTTGTGTTTACAAGTGTTTGATTAATCATAACATTTAATCTTGAAGGGAAAATTGAACATTGTGTTTGGTGTGTGTGTTCAACTATTTACATGTGAAATTTTATGTTTGATATTGCCCAAGTCAAACTTCTAATAAACATTTGCCACATCATACAATCATCCTAGTTATTCAAGCAATCACCTTCTCTATCATTCTACATCATCATCATACTCCTAATCAAACACTTGTTAAAAGTGACACCATGACAACATTAAAAGATCTAGCACAAAAACTCATTCATCTTCTTCATCGAACTGAAACAACCAATCATTTCTAGATCAATAAACCCTCCAAGACATCCAAGAGATAATCCAAAAAATGTAAACACGCCAATCCCCTCATGCAACACCTCTTTGCACAAATCCAACATCTCTTGGCCACTTGTCAAATCCAACAAGCACATCATCAACCAACGCTAAATCAATCCCATATGCCACCTATATCATCACATCAAACCTATCCATCCACCTATAATGTTACCCCCACACCAACTTATCCTATTTCTTCTAATCCCAATCATTATCCTATACAATCCCTCCACCACAACACCATCACAACTTCCAACACATTCAACCACATTCTCATGTATCGCTTCTATCTTCATGGCATATCAATGCCACATCTATCCAACAATATTCACCTCAAACTTATCCAATTCCTTCTTCCAACATGCCACCTCACTATCACCCAACCCATTCACAAGGCCAAATTGTGTTTTCACAAGAGGTACATGCAACCCAAAATATCCCCTTGTACATAAATCAAACATTTTTAAGTCCACTTTTGGAGCAAGATCTAATATCCTTTGACGAGGGAGATACCTATGTGTCTCCTAATCCTACTCCAAGTGGCCCCTTGGACATAAATCAAGTGTCCTTAAGTCCACTTGTGGAGCAAAATCTAATATCATTTGATGAGGAAGATACCTGTGTCTCCTAATCCTACTCCAAGTGGCCCCTTGTACATGATTCAAGTGTCCTTAAGTTCACCTCTGCAGCAAGACTTAATTTCCTTTGACGAGGGAGATACCAACCTAGAGCAAGCATCTTATGAGCATCCCCCATCACCATCCAATCACATGCCAACACATGAGCCTACTAATCTTATCTTGGCACCACCATGTTGTCCTAATCCTAACCCATCTAGTCCTACTATCCCTCCATCCAATCCAAATCCCAATTCATCTAATCTAATTATCCCTCAACCTTATCATGATCCTAAGCTTACCACACTATCCACCCTTATCATCCATCCACTATATTGTCCATCCACCCATACACTTGCAAAGGATGTGATCCAATGGCTACTAGAAAGGAATAAAATATTTCCATGTCATCAAACATCTATCCTTGAGCCTCTTAAAGAGCCCTTCATTAACATGCCTATCCCTTCAAGCCCATCATGTGACCCACATGCCATCAACCTTATTCAAGAGCCTCCCATCATGAGCCTAAGTAAAAGTCCATCATATTCTCTAATTGATGAATATCAAGAGCCCATCCAAGAGCCTACCACTTCCACTTGTATCCAAAATCAAGAGGTATGTGAAGAACATGATTCTAAGCATGTGGAAGCATCAACCTCTTTTGTGAGTCAAGATCAAATCCCTTACATTCCACCTATGCTACCCATCCATAACATTTACCTTTTCCATGATCAAGATGATATTACCAATGAAGAAGCTATCCATGAGCACCTTGATCTTATGCATAATCCTATACCCCTCCATGAGCAAGATATCCAAATTGCTCCTATCCATCCTCCATCTAACCCTAATGAGGCAACTTCCACTTCTCATAATGAGACACGTGCCTCCCAAGAACATATCAGCATAGAAGATCAAACAAATAGCTTGGATCCTAATGAGCAAAAGCAAGATCCAAATTATCCATCCACATCCACCATCAACCTTATTTCAAATCCATCATATCCTATTAGGCTATCCACCCTAATTCATGAGTGTTCCTCCCTAGGAACACAACAGCCATTGTCTACTATCTCACCTTCTCCATCCAATAAGGAACTTGTGTCTAGTGTTCCACCTACACATAGTCCCATAGTCGATCACATTCTCCAAAACATGAACTACCAAGGTAAAGGTTTAGGCCTTCTTGAACAAGGTATTTTGGATCCAATCCTTTTCAAGATCCCTCCATGCTCATTTGATCTTGGATACACACCCCAAGGACAACAATGTAATGATGTTGGTACTTCCTCTCTTCATCCTAAGTCCACCATTTCCTATCATAAGTCCCATCATACACCCAAAACATATGTTGCCATTCCACCTCCATCCTCTTACAAATGTCAAAAGCATGTGACCGTACACCTTCCACCATCTAATTTACCTCTGCTACTTCCAACTCCTAACACCCCTCCATCAAATCTACCTCCATTACTTCCAACAACTAACTATCCACCTATCCATAAATACCCTAAAAATCCTAATCGTGACCCACAAATGCACATATTGTCTAAACATGAAGCTTCCTCTCCTTCCACTCACCCCATGGGATTCAAAAGCAAAAATTTGGATACCTCTACACATGAAGAAAAAAATCCTAAGGGTCCTCATGCCTTAGGACACAAAAGCAAGGAATTAAGAAAAAACCATCTCAAAAGTTGCATACACCCACACACCTCAAAGAGAAAATGAAAAAGGTGTGGGTCTCTAAGGAAAAAGCCATCAAGCCAAATGAGGCATCCATAGAGACTTATGATAGTCCACCAGAAGACACATGGATTGTTGATGAGGTACAACAAGATCTACAGAAATTACAGGAACAAATCAAGTTAACCAAACTAAAGGAAGAGGAAGAATGAATAAAACAAGAGTTACAACAGATAAAATCTTGATGTGCAACAAATAGCTCAAAATATATACCGCCCCACAAGCAAAGCATGCATGCTCATACAAGTAATCCATAGGGGTTACACCAGAAATTAAGTGGTCTAAATGTTTCAAAAGTACCTCACAATCCAAGTAACACAAATTATGTATAGCAAAATATTCCACCATGAATCCCAAAATCACAAAAGGTTTCTACAACTTCCCAACCCATGGCTAACACTTACCCCCTCTTGGTCAGCAGTATGTTCCACATCACTAGCAAGATGTGCAGGGTAGCATAAACCCTCACCATAATGTACAACAACATGTACCTAACCACTAGCACCAACAATACCAACCTAATCAAAATCTACAAGGACCTTTGAATATAAACAGATACATGCAACTAGATTTGTTTAGATATCAGATCTATCTAGATCTAATTGATAATGATTTGAGAAATGCACTCCCAAAATTTTCTAGGAACAATACTATTTCAGCAAAAGAACATATAAGAAATTTTGAGACAGTTATGGATAACTATGATGTGCAGTATGAAGATGACCACATGAAGTTATTTGTGTTATCCTTGATTTAAGATGCTAGAGATCGGTAAAAGAATTTGCTCGATGCTTCAATCTATTCTCTGGAAGACTTTAAAGATTAGTTTAAAGAACAATATGGAAACCATTGTGACCCAAATTTTTCCATGCATGAACTGACAGTCATACAAAAGTACCACAATGAATCGGTGGTAGATTTCAACCAGAGGTTTTCAAAACTGTACCATAAATTTCACCCGAATTGAAACCCCTAGATGGTATGGCCTTGGCTTTGTACCTAAAAGCCTTTGATCCTGAAACTAGGTGTGAACTCCAAAATAAATCTCCCACTACCCTTGCAAAAGCTCAGAGGGCTGTTATGAACATTGAGAGCAATAGAAGAGTTGTTGGGAAACTTAGCAAAAGGGAAAATATTTGAGTCCCACAAAATTTTAATAACCATCAAACCAGGAAAGCAAACTATTATTGTAATGAGAGACCTAGGTTACATGATATGCCCTATAATACTAACTAGAAGGATGGGAGACCTATGGATAACAATAAAAAATAGAATTATAGTAAAGATATCCCTAATCCCTTATAGAAACATGAGACACATGTGGTAGAAAATAATCCATGGTGTTTATTATGCAACCTCCCACATACACCTGAAGTGTAGTGGTGTAGTTTTTACAAGATAATGAAATATCTTATGATCAGGAGAGGGATGATCATACTATAAACATGTTAGGAATGAGACCTCACCAAATTGATGATGAATACTCATCCTCTGAAGAAGATGGGTTTGAATATGATGTGAGTAATCAAAGATACAATGTTAACATGGGTCAATAAGAAATCTTTTCCAATCAAGAAGAAGATAATGAAGAAAATGCTTGTATATCTAATGCAACGCCACGGTTCTAGTTAAGGAAACAAACTAAAGAAGAAGAAAGGGCTCTTACAATAGCTATTGTGGCACAGTCTAAAAACAATTACAACTTGAGGAACAGAACCATAAAGACTGATCAAGGAACACCTAGAATCTTATTCATAACATAACAAAAGCATAAGAAGGATGCCTTGGATAACCAAAAGAAAAGAGAAAGTGAAAAAATTCAGAAGGATATACCCAAAGAAATAGAAAAGGCTAAGAAAAATAAGACAAAGGATAATGGTATGCTGTGTTGGCATTTCTTCTGAATCAGCATTAGGGTTTGCCACTTCTAATGCACAGGCAGATTCAGGCCAACTGAATACAGGAGGTTGCGTGAGCTCCTCCCCTTCACTTCTGGTTCTGCCGCACCAAGGGGGGTATCCCTATAAC
Organism: Cunninghamia lanceolata; assembly: GCA_027924645.1. Taxonomy (NCBI): domain Eukaryota; kingdom Viridiplantae; phylum Streptophyta; class Pinopsida; order Cupressales; family Cupressaceae; genus Cunninghamia; species Cunninghamia lanceolata. The sequence goes on along the minus strand of BSBN01000679.1, from coordinate 7,628,245 downwards.
TCAAGATGTAACCTTGACTAGCTCAAAGATAGAAGGATCTAACTTGACAACAATAGGCAGAATACTCTCATGTATGGACCAAGATCTGTATGATAGATCACAAGGCTGGCAACATTCTTGGACATGATGTCTGGTTGGGTATGAGAGCATGCAGGGGGTTCCTAATCCTACTCCTACAACTAACAGGTGGAAGTATGAAATGGTTTGATATGAATTTGGATGCAAAGCTGGACATGGTGTATAACACAAGAACACAGCATGATTGGTGCCTATCCAGGGCTTGGAGTCGGTAGACATACACCTGTGAATGATCAGCATGAATAGCTAAAACTGGATTTCAGGGGGATACACATGATATCTGCCCTACAGATATCTCCCAATATAGAGTGTTGAGTTATCTCTACTTATGGCATCCCTACTGCAGTATACCCTTCCCAATGTTCAACCTGAAAACAGTTTAATCTGCCCCTTGAGCAGAGGTTAAAAGATCAGACATTCAACATAGGAATTCTATGCTCTAGAATCTAAACATAAGCAAACATCCAGATCGAGAAGAAGGATACATGCAATACTGGAGACAGAATTAACACAACACATGCTAAGATAGCATTACTCATACAAGATCAACCATGAAATCAGTGGATTCATGCCAAGTCCTACAACAGGAGATACATAAACTCACAAGATCAAGCTGTACAGAGCAACCAGATCAGCTGGTTTTGGATTACAGAGCCAAAAATCATCAACTTTCAACAACCTTGAATGAATAACATCCTCTGCATTATATAGCAGGAGGGTGTATTCAGCATTAACTACCAGGTTGACCAAAACTCCCGCCAGATATACAGTATGATAAAAATGGCGCTCAAACATTAACGCAGCAGGTAGGGGAGGAGACAGGAAGACTTTTCGAGCCCTGCGCCACTGCCTCGGGATCCAGATCTTCAATCAGGTACTACATCCGTCCACGCCATCGCCCATACCTCTGCAACAATCGCCATTGATGGCGCACCAACCCGCGGCCTTGGAAAGATCATCAAACAGTTAATCGCAACCACTTCCCGCTGATATTCATCATCATGATATTTCGAATATGCAGGATAACATTATCCCACATGCACCCCGCAGCAACCTCCTTAACACTTTATATACTAGGTCATGAGCATATATCATGTCGGTGCTTTTGCTCCTGACGACACTAGTATAGGACTTCATCATCATCATCCTCCAGCAGCATGATATCCTGTTGCCCGAAATATCACCCTGACGTCATCATCATAACGCAAAACAACTGCATGATATTCGCCTTCACCCGCACAACCGGATCCATCAGAGGAACATCCTCCTGCTGAGCTTATAACAAAAGTCTGGCCGATGAACATCCTGATGACGTCATCATCATATCCTGCTGACGTCATCATCATATCTGCCTACTGCGCACCTCCTCACATCCGGATGACGTCATCGTCATGTTTACAAATATCGGGAGATCTCCTCAAGATGATCAGTGTTAGAAATATGACCCCCCCGGGACCTTGATGACGTCATCATCATATTAACATCATCATGATATTCGGAAGACAACCGGATATTTGGAAATATCCTCCTGATGCACAAATATCAGGTTGCACTGTAGCTCCTTAGCAAGATCGGGGCGATAGACGAATATGATGATGCTCGAAAAGATCACCCCCTCTAGATAATGCGCGAAGCCGGCAGGCGGATATCTCCCTGATATCAGCATCATCATGATGCTCGAGCAAACATATATCCGGGTGATATGAAAATATCACCCCTTCCTTCGGAATATCATGATGCAGATAGGCAGAGAAACAAATATCACCCTGATATATAAGGATGACGTCAGCCTCATCAGGATGAGAAACAAAGAATAAGAAGTGATACAACATCATCAGGATGATATTGACCAAGATCATCCTGACGTTCAAAATATGATGACCCCAGTGAATATCGGGTCGCACTTAGAACTCTTCAACAACATCATCAGGATGATCATAACCAAGATCACCCGATGATAGAAATATCACCCCGGCGAAATATCATGAAGGCAGAAAATATGATGACCTCCGCAAGCAGCAAGATGATAACTGGAAATATGATGATGATGACGATGACCCTTAGGAAAAAACAAGTTAGGTCGAGCAACTTAGAGAATAACCCCTTCAAGATAATGGGGCAACATCATCATCATGTTTGGGCAAGGTGATAAATGGAAGATCACCGGATACTTTGAAAAATCACCCTCGCAAGCAGATCAGGGTGCACTGTAGCTCATCAGCATCATCAGGATAAAACCCAAACATCACCCGACAGCGAAATATGATGATGACGATGAGAAAACCGGTCGACGGAGAACATGATGATGCTGACCCTCATCGAAACAAACATGATGATGATGACCTCCTCCTCAGGAAAATATGATGCTGCAGCTGAAAAATGCTGAGGAGGTCCATTACTTAGAACATTTTTTGGATACTTAGGGAGAGTGCCTGAATGAAAATTGCTCAGAAAACTACCAGTCAATTCAGGCACTAACAGTGGCTCTGTCTGGGGACGTGCAGGTGAAAACCTGCAGCGAGAACACCAGATCTCTGGGATGCAGACCAGTCCCTTATCCATTGGGCACAGAGTCAAATACCTGCATCACCAAACACACTTGATGGCCTAAGGCCACCAAGAAAAGAAAAACATGTATCTCCCTTTGTCAAATATCTTGTTTTCATCTGCATGCACTGGGTCAAGCTTGGAGATACTACAAAGATCCACCCACAAACAAATCTTGTCATCTGCATATTCAACCCTCTGATTTGGTTTGTCATTATCACCCTTGTGCAGATAACCCTCAGCATCATGTGACATGTGGGTGCAGAATATATCAAACAATGCATGTTCATATGGCATATAGCACTCATCACCTATATCATCATCATGCATTGCAACATGATCTCCTAGCTGGACTGCAAATAGGAAACACTCAGAGTCCATCACAAAACTAGGAAGATCAGCGCTCATTGTATTATATGCTGGCTCATCAAAAGAAAAGCTTTCAAAATCACAATTGTGTACATCATGTACACAACCATTTGGTACACCAGGCTGGAAAAGATCAGGCTCTGGCATCTGTTTTAAGTCAGGCACATTTTCACAGTCACTTACCTGATGTATGTTGTTTCCTCTTTCATCAAGATGAGAAACAGAATCCAAGTCAAAAATAATGTCTAGATCTTCACCATACTCAGATAGATCCTCATCACCACATGTGTCATAAATGGGTGGCCCAGGTGCATCAGTTTCATCATAGTATGCCATTTGTTCATGGGTAGCAGAGCACACCTCTTCATCATCAATGGATTCACTCTGTGGAGGAGTATCAGCCTGTGTGTCATAAGCAAAACAGCCATCAAATGAAAAACAATCATGCTCTAAACTAGCACTTATTTCAATTTCTGACTGCTCTTCATGATCTCCATGTGTTTGAAAGGTAGGCAATGGGTCACACATAGGACTGCTTCTCTGTTTGCTTATATCTTCTCTGTCTTGAGTACAATACTCACAATTGTCTCCACAGGTCCATTCTAAAAATTGCTCATTACTGTCCACAACCTCGTTATTGTTTTCATGGTCAGCTGCCTCATCATTGCAATGGGAATCCTCACTAGTCCTTTCACTGGCATCCTCAGCTGGTGAACAATCCAGTTGAGCAGTATTGTTAGCATTGTGTTCAAATACAGCAATCTCAACCTCTATGCTTTTATTTTCATTTTTATCTGCACATGATGCCATAATCATTTGGTCATTTGCAGCTTCATAACCATTATTCACACCAAGGCCTGGGGACAGGGGTTTCAGCAGGTGCACATTTCTCATTTCTTCTACATTTTCTAAAAATTTGTATGCCATCTGCATACTTGTCACCTTGAAATCCTTCAGTAATGCACTAGAGCCTTCCTCAAAAGCTTCAAAGAATATGCCAACACAGGCTGAAATATCAGGTCTGAAACTTTCAGGGACATGTGAAAGGGCTACTGCAAACCTATGACTGAAATCAACACATGGCTCTTCATTTTGTTTTCTGATTCTCATCAATTCTGCAACAAGATCAGCCGGTTCTTTTGCAAATTCTTCCTTGAAACAGTCGGCAAGCTCATCCCAACAGGCAAAGGATTTCTTTGGAAAGCTCAAATACCAGTCTTTTGCTTTTGCATCAAAGGACCTAACAAGGAACCTCATCCACATATCCTCATCTCTGAATGAATGTTTTCCCATAAAACTTTGAAAATTTTGGATATGTGCATTCCCATCACATACATTGTGACCACTAAATCTAGGCATCTGACAGTATATCCTAGCAGGCATAGTTTCTACTTTATAATCCACCCATGACAAATCCAGTTGGTCATACAAAGGATCAAAAGGGCTGACAGGAGGTTTAGCTTTTTGACTGGCAGACACAACAGGGTTACTACTTCTTAACTGGGCCTGCTCAGCCTCTAAGAATATCAACCTATTTCTTATCTCTTCTATTCCTTTATCCAACATTTTACCACTGAGTGTGGGATAACTCATACTTGGATTCATAAAAATCTTACTCTTAGACATTGTTTGTCTGTCTAAGACCTAAGGCTTCCCCTGGCATCTAACCTATGCAGTAAAATAGCAAATAAAAGGGGAAGGAACAAGGTACCTTTTCTCATACAGATGCAGAAAAATGAACAACACATTTCTGTCACATCACATACATCCATCTTTCATGTGCATTTGGATCTTTTTTGCAGAGTCGCCACCTCTCCAGAGAGGACAAAATTTTCACTAGCTGAAAGCTACTTTTCCAGGTTCATTCCACCAGCAGAGTATCATTTCACCAGAGACTGCAGGATATTACTTTACATCAACGTTCCCCAGCGGAGTCGCCATTTTGTTGGCATTTCTTCTGAATCAGCATTAGGGTTTGCCACTTCTAATGCACAGGCAGATTCAGGCCAACTGAATACAGGAGGTTGCGTGAGCTCCTCCCCTTCACTTCTGGTTCTGCCGCACCAAGGGGGGTATCCCTATAACTCAAGATGTAACCTTGACTAGCTCAAAGATAGAAGGATCTAACTTGACAACAACAGGCAGAATACTCTCATGTATGGACCAAGATCTGTATGATAGATCACAAGGCTGGCAACATTCTTGGACATGATGTCTGGTTGGGTATGAGAGCATGCAGGGGGTTCCTAATCCTACTCCTACAACTAACAGGTGGAAGTATGAAATGGTTTGATATGAATTTGGATGCAAAGCTGGACATGGTGTATAACACAAGAACACAGCATGATTGGTGCCTATCCAGGGCTTGGAGTCGGTAGACATACACCTGTGAATGATCAGCATGAATAGCTAAAACTGGATTTTAGGGGGATACACATGATATCTGCCCTACAGATATCTCCCAATATAGAGTGTTGAGCTATCTCTACTTATGGCATCCCTACTGCAGTATACCCTTCCCAATGTTCAACCTGAAAACAGTTTAATCTGCCCCTTGAGCAGAGGTTAAAAGATCAGACATTCAACATAGGAATTCTATGCTCTAGAATCTAAACATAAGCAAACATCCAGATCCAGAAGAAGGATACATGCAATACTGGAGACAGAATTAACACAACACATGCTAAGATAGCATTACTCATACAAGATCAACCATGAAATCAGTGGATTCATGCCAAGTCCTACAACAGGAGATACATAAACTCACAAGATCAAGCTGTACAGAGCAACCAGATCAGCTGGTTTTGGATTACAGAGCCAAAAATCATCAACTTTCAACAACCTTGAATGAATAACATCCTCTGCATTATATAGCAGGAGGGTGTATTCAGCATTAACTACCAGGTTGACCAAAACTCTCGCCAGATATACAGTATGATAAAAATGGCGCTCAAACATTAACGCAGCAGGTAGGGGAGGAGACAGGAAGACTTTTCGAGCCCTGCGCCACTGCCTCGGGATCCAGATCTTCAATCAGGTACTACATCCGTCCACGCCATCGCCCATACCTCTGCAACAATCGCCATTGATGGCGCACCAACCCGCGGCCTTGGGAAGATCATCAAACAGTTAATCGCAACCACTTCCTGCCGATATTCATCATCATGATATTTCGAATATGCAGGATAACATTATCCCACATGCACCCCGCAGCAACCTCCTTAACACTTTATATACTAGGTCATGAGCATATATCATGTCGGTGCTTTTGCTCCTGACGACACTAGTATAGGACTTCATCATCATCATCCTCCAGCAGCATGATATCCTGTTGCCCGAAATATCACCCTGACGTCATCATCATAACGCAAAACAACTGCATGATATTCGCCTTCACCCACACAACCGGATCCATCGGAGGAACATCCTCCTGCTGAGCTTATAACAAAAGTCTGGCCGATGAACATCCTGATGACGTCATCATCATATCCTGCTGACGTCATCATCATATCTGCCTACTGCGCACCTCCTCACATCCGGATGACGTCATCGTCATGTTTACAAATATCGGGAGATCTCCTCAAGATGATCAGTGTTAGAAATATGACCCCCCCGGGACCTTGATGACGTCATCATCATATTAACATCATCATGATATTCGGAAGACAACCGGATATTTGGAAATATCCTCCTGATGCACAAATATCAGGTTGCACTGTAGCTCCTTAGCAAGATCGGGGCGATAGACGAATATGATGATGCTCAAAAAGATCACCCCCTCTAGATAATGCGCGAAGCCGGCAGGCGGATATCTCCCTGATATCAGCATCATCATGATGCTCGAGCAAACATATATCCGGGTGATATGAAAATATCACCCCTTCCTTCAGAATATCATGATGCAGATAGGCAGAGAAACAAATATCACCCTGATATATAAGGATGACGTCAGCCTCATCAGGATGAGAAACAAAGAATAAGAAGTGATACAACATCATCAGGATGATATTGACCAAGATCATCCTGACGTTCAAAATATGATGACCCCAGTGAATATCGGGTCGCACTTAGAACTCTTCAACAACATCATCAGGATGATCATAACCAAGATCACCCGATGATAGAAATATCACCCCGGCGAAATATCATGAAGGCAGAAAATATGATGACCTCCGCAAGCAGCAGGATGATAACTGGAAATATGATGATGATGATGATGACCCTTAGGAAAAAACAAGTTAGGTCGAGCAACTTAGAGAATAACCCCTTCAAGATAATGGGGCAACATCATCATCATGTTTGGGCAAGGTGATAAATGGAAGATCACCGGATACTTTGAAAAATCACCCTCGCAAGCAGATCAGGGTGCACTGTAGCTCATCAGCATCATCAGGATAAAACCCAAACATCACCCGACAGCGAAATATGATGATGACGATGAGAAAACCGGTCGACGGAGAACATGATGATGCTGACCCTCATCGAAACAAACATGATGATGATGACCTCCTCCTCAGGAAAATATGATGCTGCAGCTGAAAAATGCTGAGGAGGTCCATTACTTAGAACATTTTTTGGATACTTAGGGAGAGTGCCTGAATGAAAATTGCTCAGAAAACTACCAGTCAATTCAGGCACTAACATGCTGCAAATTGAGGAAAAGGGCTCCACCAAGATAGAAAAAAATGGATCAATTAGTCACCACCCCCTAATTTGACATAGCACAAGTATTGTCTCAGATAAATATGTATGTACCATTGCTAGAGATGATGAAAGTGGATGAATATAGGGATAGTTCTCTCAAACTGATCTAAAATATACCAAATAGACATCAAAATTAGAATAAGAATAAAGAAAAATTAGAAATAAAGGTAAATAACGTTGGACATGAGATCATGAAAACACCTGAGGTTTATCTTTGTGATAAATTTACAAAGAATCCTTCTCAAGTGGACCCATTTTATATTACACTATTAACAACAAACTGGTAAGAAACTAGATGATCGACTCAGAAGTGACAATAAACATTATGCCAATTGTTGTAATGAAAGAATTAGGCTTGTGGGTATGGTAAGTGCTATGCAATGGACAATAGGTCTATCCCAATTGTTGGAGTCAGGAGGGATGTAGAATTGAAATTAGCCTCATGCCCTAAAGCCATTTACAGAACTAACATCACTATAGTAGATATTCCACCATATTATTGTATGTTGTTATCTAGAAAGTGAACTGTTGCAGTCGGGGGAAGTGTCCAATTAGACTTGTCATATGCAACAAAACTAGTAAATGGAAAAGAAGTCAAGTTGTATAGAGAACCAAGATATGAACATATTATAGAGCCTTTTGATCCAAATAAAATGAACTATTTTTGTGATGTGGATCTTGGAAGCTTCAGAGTTGAAAAATCATAGCCTGAATTGCAAAACACAGAACCAATTAATAGAGAATCTCAGCTTGATGAACATGGTGTGTGGAAAATGTATTTTGATAGTGCATGCAGTAAGGGTGGGAATGGAGCAGGAGTATTGTTCATCTCACCGTTGGAAAAACATTCAAATACTCATTTTTATTGACTTTTGAATGCATTAATAATATAGCCGAATACGAGGCATTTCTATTGGGTTTGAACATTGCTATAAGGTACGGAATCAAATTGCAAGCAGTGTATGGAGACTCTAAACTAATTGTCTCACAAGTCAGGGCGAAATATTCATCAAAAAAATAAGAGGTTAAAACAATATAGAAATGTTGTTTGGGACACCATTGAACTTTTTGATGCATTCTCTATAGATTGGGTAGAAAGATCTAAAAACATAATGGTAGATTTCTTGGCAAATGTAGCTTTGAATAGAGATGATATTACACTAGCAGGAATAACAGAGGTGGAGTTCAAGACTAGACCTACAATCCATGATAATGTCTATAATTAGCAAGTGTTCAATGATGATGAGGATTTGATTAAGTTTCTTCATTGTATAGATCAATATGGATCTCAAGAAATAGATTTCAATGCATTTGTGGAGGAAGTAGATGGCAAAGAAACTCTCTTTGGCCAAGAAGTGGTGCAGCTCAGAGCAAACAAAATACCAAAGGGCCTATTGGCCCTGGAGAGAGTATTTGATGGCCATGATAGATTTAATCCAAAACCTACACCAGTCAAACATGAAGATATTGAGGAAATTAATCTTGGGACAAAAAATAGCTCCTAAAAAGGTGTACATTGGAAAAAAGATCAGCCCTAAAGTTAGAGACATGCTTATAGTCTTTCTCAAAAGATATAAACATGTGTTTGCTTGGTCATATGTGTTGCAAGTATGGGCCTAACTAGTGTTATCATTGATGTCAACATACTCCTGTTGCATTAATGATAAGGATTGGATGATCTGTTTGCTGAGGATATTGAGAAAATTGGTCATATCAGGAATAGTAAAGAACAGTGAAGACAGTAAGGTAAAAGTCCAAGTTAAGATGAGGATTAGAGGATGTGGTTTAAAGGGTTTGTAGATATGTGTCTTAAGATGATCCAATAAAGATTTTAGAGGTCCGCATGAAGATCTAAAGAAGTTGTGGCCGCTCAGGTAAAACTGGTTATGGTAGGTGTTCAGAGGTGACAAAGTGACACAGATAGGTCCGGTGAGATCTGGAAATACAATATCCTATTATGTGGATTTGGTGGAGTGTTAAGGAAGTCCATGTGAAGTGACAACTTGATTGGTTCATGGTCTAGAGGTTCATAAGCATCTATTCCATTGTGACAATGATGACAAACTGTGTTCTTGAGGTTCTGGATGAAGGAGATAAGGATTTGAGTAAGCAGATGTAGTCTAGATGTTCTTGGTGATTCAGGAAAGCTTGTGGTGGTCTTTAGATCATGTCTAGTTCGTGTTGGTGCTCTGCATTGAATTTTAAGCTCACAATTGAAGAATTACCTCTGGATGATGTTGTTCTTCCTAAGACTAGCCAATCGGATGAGTTACACATCCTGCGGATGTTCTTGTAGATGTTTGTCGACTTAGATGATTATTCCTAAGTCGATGTCTTGTATAAATAAGGGATTGGAAAGTCATTTCAAAAGTATTTTCAGTTGAGATGAGTGTGTGGTAGAGGGGAGGAGAGAGAAAGGCAGAGCAGAAGTATTGGGCTTAAATGGAACTGATTCAAGCATGGTGAAGATGCTATTCTCTAGTTCATGTATGTGATACTTATTATTTTGTAGACAATGTGTCTCTTGTAGGTAGTGGGCCTCTTGTGAGCAGCATGCTCGGGCAGTGAGCCCTAGTTGGCATGTGCTATTTTATTCTTTCTATTCTTCTAATAGAGAATACAATCTTGGGTTAATCACCCCGTGGTTTTTCCCTTAATCAGGTTTTCCACATCAAAATCTTGGTGTCTTACGTGTTAATGTGTTTCTGCTCTTAGTTTAATGCATTGTGTCTTCATGATTGAATTATTATTATGCTGCTAAATTACAAAGTGGATTTAAGTGTTTAAATTGGAAGAAAGTTTTGGACAACTGATTCACCCCCCCTCTCAGTTGTCTGTCCTGAATCTAACAATTGGTATCAGAGCCAAGTTCCTCTAAAAGAGCTTAACCACTTAAGAAGATCCAGGATGTCATCCTACAAGAAGGATAGTCTGAAGTTTGATGGAACCAATTTTAATCTTTGTAAAAGTCGTATGAAATGTCACTTACAATGTATGGGAATGCGGTACTGGAACATAGCTTCAACAAAGTATACTCCTCCACAGGGTGGCCCAAAATCCAAAAATGAAATCACAGATGCTGAAAACAATCTACGGACTATAGAAGCTCTTCTAAGTGCATTATCTGATTCAGAGCTTTCAAATGTTGTTGATCTACCAACTGCTTTTGAGATTTGAGAAAAATTAGAACTTCTGCATGAAGGAGACAAGTATGTTAAATGTACAAGGTTACAGAGTCTGAAAGGGAAATTTGAAAATCTAAAGATGAGAGAAGATGAAAATATCACTACTTTTATGCCAAGAGTAAATGAGCTTGTTTGTGGCATTAGATGTACTGGTGGAGTCTTGGATGAAGATGAGATTGTTGGCAAAGTTCACAGATCCCTTCCTTCTTATAAAATCAAAGCTACTGCCATTGAAGAATTTAGAGCCCATACAGCTGTCACAAGAGATCAATTGGTTGGTAAACTAGCTGCATTTGAAATGACTGAGTTTGGAGATGCCCCCCCAAAGACTGAATCAACATTCAAAGCCAGTGCCTCTGTAAAAGGTAAACAAAGGTTTGATCCGGGAGAGAACTCTTCAAGAAAACTATCATGGTATGAAAAAGCAAGAAAAGACCTGAAAGAAGTAGAAGCTAAAACTGCTCAACTTGAAGCTCTTATTACAAAAAGACTGCCAAGAGGATCTGGTAAGTATGAAGGGAAATTGCCTTTTAAGTGTTTTAACTACAATAAGATTGGTCATTTTACCTCAAGGTGTCCGGAAAGATTTTCAAGGCCAAATCCTAACAGATCAAGGTTCCAAAAGAATTGTTACTATGTTCATGAGGAAGATGAGAGTGAAGGAGTAATAGATGATGAATTAGAAATAGGAAACAAATCTAGAAGTGATTGGGTGTTTATTGCCATCAAGGAAGAAGAACCAATGTCCTTTGAATCTGTAAATTATAAAATTATAGAAAGAGCTCTGGCTGCCCAAGTTGAAGAAAATGATGATTGGGTCATTGACAGTGGATGCTCTCACCATATGATAGGTGACAAAAATAAGTTCATAGATTTGGAAAGGTATGAAGGAGGAGTGGTAAAGTTTGGTAATAATTCTGCTGGTAGAATCAGAGGAAGAGGAACTATTTCTTTTAATGGAAGGAACAAAACCGGTAATGTACTATATGTTGAAGGATTGAAGCATAATCTTCTCAGTGTTGGACAGTTGGTGGACAAAGGCTATGATCTCAGATTCAAGAATGGAAAATGCAAGATCTTTGATATTTTCAGAAAAGAGATTGCATCTGGTACTCAAACAAAAGGTAATATCTTCCATTTGGTTGGTACTGGTAAAAGTTGTCTATTTGTGCAAATTGATCAGAGTTGGTTATGGCATAGGAGGATGTGTCATGTGAATTTTTATAATATCATCAAGATAAGCAATATTCAGGTTGTAAGAGATCTTCCAAAATTGGTGAAACCTACAAATAGTTTGTGCAAGGAATGTCAGATGGGCAAACAAAGTAGAGTCTCATTCAAAAGCAAGGAACAATCTTCTACCGAATTATTAGACTTAGTTCATACTGATTTATGTGGTCTGGCAAGAACCAGAAGTGTGCAAGGTGATAGATACTTCATGTTACTAATTGATTACTATTCCTGGATGATTTGGGTAACCTTTCTGAAAGAGAAATCAGAAGCTCTTGAGAAATTCAAAATATTCAAGGTTATGGTAGAGAATGAAACTAGATTAAAATTAAAATGTCTGAGGTCTGATAGAGGTGGAGAATTCACATCCGGTGAGTTCATAGAATTATGTGAGAAACATGGAATAAAGAGATAGTTGTCTACTCCTAGGACTCCACAGCAGAATGGAGTAGTTGAGAGAAAGAACTGGACCATCCAGGAAGCATCTAGGACAATGATGATGGAAGCAAATGTTCCTCAGATCTATTGGAGAGAAGCTGTTAGCACTGCAGTCTATATTCTTGATCGAGTACAAATCAGAAGCAATACTGGTAAGACTCCTTATGAACTTTGGTTTGGCATCACTCCTACTGTGAGGTATTTCAGAGTCTTTGGTAGCAAATGTTACATTAAAAGAGATGAAGATCTAGGCAAGTTTGATGCTAGAAGTGATGAAGGAATATTCCTGGGTTACTCTAATCAATGCAAAGCATATCGGTGCTATAACAAGAGATTGAGAAAGATTATAGAAAGTACTAATGTGAAGGTTGATGAAGGAATTGAAAAACCCTCAAGGTTTTATGAATATGATGAAGATGATCAAAATAATGTTTTGATCCAAGGAGTCCAAGCCCCTTCTGAGATTCGGATCCAGATTGATCCAGTAAATCAGGAAGAAGAGATGAGTTTTCATGAGCCTGACCAAGAATTAGATGTGCAAGAAACTTCCAAAGTTCCCAGGTATGTAAGACTAAACCACTCTGAGGATCAAATCATAGGTGATAAAAGAAAAGGGGTACAAATAAGAAGGAGGATTGCCCAAGATTCAGATAAGTATTGTTTGATTTCAAAGATTGAACCTAAGACAATGAATGAAGCTTGCAATGATGAGAATTGGACTAAAGCAATGGAGGAAGAACTGATGCAAATTGAAAAAAATCACACTTGGGATCTTGTTCCCAGACCTAGAAACAAGAATGTGATTGGAACCAAATGGGTCTTCTGGAACAAACTGAATGAAGTTGGTGAAGTAATCAGAAATAAAGCCATATTGGTCTGCAAGGGCTATTCTCAAATAGAAGGAGTTGATTTTGAAGAAACTTTTGCTCCAGTGGCAAGAATTGAACCAATTAGACTATTTCTTTCTTTTACTACTTTCAAGGATTTCAAAGTTTATCAGATGGATGTCAAGTCTACCTTCCTGAATGGTGACTTGGAAGAAGTATACATTGAGAAATTGGATGGATTTCAATTGTCTGATCATGGTGATATGGTCTACAAGTTGAAGAAAGCACTGTATGGACTAAAGCAAGCCCTAAGAGCCTGGTATGAAAGATTGGATAAACATCTTTTGAAGATTGGTTTCAACAAAGGTATTGCTGACAATAATTTGTATTTCAAAATTGATCATGAAAACATCTTGATTGTTGAAGTGTTTGTTGATGCTATCATTTTTGGAGGAAGAGATAGTATGTGTAAGACTTTTAAAAATCAAATGAAAAAGTGAATTTGAGATGTCCATGCTTGGGGAAATGAATTTCTTCTTGGGTCTACAAATCACTCAAACAAAGAAAGGAATTTTCATTTCTCAGACCAAATATATGAAAGAATTGTTGAAGAAATTTGGGATGGAAGACTCAAAGCCAATGAGTACTCCCATGGCAACCAGATGTAAGTTGAGCAAAGATGATGACTCTCCCAAGGCTAATCAAAAAAAGTATAGGTCAATGATTGGAGGACTGTTGTATCTCACTCAAACTAGACCTGACATTATGAATGTTGTTGGTCTTGTTGCTAGATTCCAAGCTAATCCTAGAGAATCTCATGTCATGGCAATCAAGAGGATTTTTAGATATCTAAATAGGATAGTTGAGTATGGTCTGTGGTATCCTAGAGATCATGATTTCTCTCTTCATGCATATACAGATGTTGATTGGGCAGGAGATGTGGATGACCGGAAGAGTACCAGTGGTGGAGCATTCTTTTTGGGGAAGAGATTGGTTTCTTGGATAAGAAAGAAACAAGAGGCAATATCTCCATCCACTACAGAAGTAGAATATATTGCAGCAGCAGGTAGTTGCACTCAAGTTTTGTGGATGAAGCAAATGCTAAGAGACATAAGAGTGGAGTATGAGGAGCCTCTCACAATCTTTTGTGATAATTCAAGTGCAATAAATATATCTAATAATCCGGTGTTTCATTCAAAGACTAAACATATGTCCATCAAGTTTCTCTTTTTGAGAGAGCAAGTGAACAAGATTGAAGTCAGATTGGAGTTTGTGCCTTCCAAGGATCAGATTGCAGATATCTTTACTAAACCTCTACCTAAGGACTCTTTTGAGTATCTAAAGGAGAAGTTAGGGGTTATTGCCCCTCTGGTGATGAACTAAGATGCACTGATGTGCATCAATCTGGTGGATATCACAGTCATATCTTATGGTCCAGATTGATGATGGGAAGCTGCTACTCAGGGGGAGCAGCTAGTATAAGTCTGAAGTGGTGGAGTTGCAAGTATGTGCCCTTTGTCATTGATGTCAAAGGGGGAGAGAAGACATGTGAAAAACAAGTAGTTTCTAATCAAAGGGGGAGCAGGAAAGGAAGAGAAGACATGTGAATGGTTGTTACTGATAGGGGGAGTTGTGACAGTAAGGAGAAGTTCTTGTCTTGATGGTCAAAATAGTTTTTGACATCATATGTTGCCATCAATGACAAAGGGGAGATTGTTGCAAGTATGGGCCTAACCCATGTTATCATTGATGTCAACATACTCCTGTTGCATTAATGATAAGGATTGGATGATCTATTTGCTAAGGATATTGAGAAAATAGGTCATATCAAGAATAGTGAAGAACAGTGAAGACAGTAAGGTAAAAGTCCAAGTTAAGATGAGGATCAGAGGATGCAGTTTAAAGGGTTTGTAGATATGTGTCTTAAGATGATCTAGTAAAGATTTTAGAGGTCCACATGAAGATCTAAAGAAGTTGTGGCCGCTCAAGTAAAATCAGTTTCAGCAGGTGTTCAGAGGTGATAGAGTGACACAGATAGGTTCAGTGAGATACAAAAATACAATATCCTATTCTGCAGATTTGGTGGAGTGTTAAGGAAGTCCATGTGAAGTGACAACTTGATTGGTTTGTGGTCTGGAGGTCTGTAAGCATCTATTCCATTGTGACAGTGATGACAGACTGTGTTCTTGAGGTTCCGGATGAAGGAGAGGAGGATTTGAGTAAGCAGATGTAGTGTGGATGTTCTTGGTGATTCAGACAAGATTATGGTGGTCTTTAGATCGTGTCCAGTTCATGTTGGTGGTCCTCATTGAAGTTTAAGCTCACAATTGAAGAATTACCTCCGGATGATGGTGTTCTTCCTAAGACTGGCCGACTAGATGAGTTACACATCCTGCGGATGTTCTTGTAGATGATTGCCGACTTAGATGATTATTCCTAAGTCGATGTCTTGTATAAATAAGGGATTGGAAAGTCATTTCAAAAGTATTTTCAGTTGAGATGAGTGTGTGGTAGAGAGGAGGAGAGTGAAAGGCAGAGTAGAAGTATTCGGCTTAAATGGAACTTATTCAAGCATGGTGAAGATGCTATTCTCTAGTTCATGTATGTGATACTTATTATTTTGTAGATAGTGTGTCTCTTGTAGGCAGTGGGCCTCTTGTGAGAAGTGTGCTCAGGAAGTGAGCCCTAATTGCCATGTGCCATTTTGTTCTTTCTATTCTTCTAACAGAGAATATAATCTTGGGTTAATCACCCTATGGTTTTTCCCTTAACTGGGTTTTCCACATCAAAATCTTGGAGTCTTAGGTGTTAATGTGTTTCTACTCTTGGTTGAATGCATTGTGTTTCCATGATTGAATTATTATTATGCTGCTGAATTACAAAGTGGATTTAAGTGTTTAAATTAGAAGAAAGTTTTGGACAACTGATTCACCTCCCCTCTTAGTTGTCTGTCCTGAATCTAACAATATGATGATATAAAAGCATACAAAGAGGACCTCTTCTAGCATGAAATACCATTAAAACCTAATGCTAAACCATTTATACAGAAACAAAGACCCATAAATCCCACATTAGCACCTAAGATGCAAGAGGAGCTCATGAAACTTAGAGATGGTGGTATTATCAAGCCAATCAGACACTCTTCTTGGGTCTCAAATTTGGTACCTGTAAGGAAGAAAAATGGAGACATAAGGTTGTGTGTGGATTTTAGAAATTCAAATATATCATCACTAAAGGACAATTATCCACTTCCAAACATGGAAGAAATGCTACAGAGAGTGACAGGGTGTGAATTGTTGTCTATGATAGATGGCTTCTGAGGGTATAACCAAGTGAAATTCAAGGAGTTAGAACAATATAAAACTACTTTCACCACACCCTGGGGTATATATGTTTATGTGAGAATGCCTTTTGGTCTCACAAATGTTGGAGTAACATTTCAAAGGGATATAGATGTTGCCTTTACCAACCTGATCAATACTATAATGGTGGTATATCAAGATGATCTAACAACATATTCCAAAAGGGAAGAAGATCACTATGCATACCTAGAAAATATTTTTATTAGGGCATTAGAATATGACATCTCCTTAAATCCAAAGAAGTGTCATTTTGCTGTGATAGAGGGAAAATTACTAGGACATATAGTCTCAAAGGATGGGGTGAGGATTGATCCTGAGTTGAAGCTATTGATAAAATTCCCATTCCAAAAATTGTAAAAGCCATCCATTTCTTCTTTGGACAAATTAACTTTGTCAGGAGATTCATTTCAAACTTTGTAGAGATTGTTAAGCCAATCTCAAAGATGTTGAAGAAAGGCTCTAAAGTTGATTGGACAGAAGAGGCTATTGATGCATTTGTGTCAATTAAGAGAGAAATTAAGGAAGCACCTATATTAAAGTCTCCAAACTTTGATAAACCATTTCAAATGTTCTCTTTTGTATCATTTCATACAATGGCGGCTATAATGTTGCTAAAAAATAATGAAGGATATGAACAACATATCTCATTCTTTAGTAAATCACTTCAGGGGGTAGAATTAAAATATGACATTACTGAGAAGCAAGCTTATGCCCTAGTAAAAGTAGTCAAGGCATTCAGGCCTTACTTGGTGGTGGAAAAAATGATTTCTTATTTGCCCAATGCTGCAGTTAAGGATTTGTTTGTTCAAACTGAGGTCACATGATGAAGGTGTAGGTGGATCAACATAATTCAAGAGTTTAATATTGATATCCAAATTACCAAGCTTGTGAGAGGTCAAGGGTTATCCAAGTTAATGGTTGAGTCTAACTTGGAGGCTTCACAAATATGCAATGTAGAAAAGGAAGATGACATGATTGCAAGTGTTGAACACACACCCTGGTACACCAATGTGATGTATTAGCTCAAACACATGAAATGCCCTGAAGGGTTAAATGACAATCAAAGAAGAACCTTAAAACTACATGCTACAAAATATATGTTCATGGATGGAGATTTATATTGGAAAAATAGGGATGACATTTTATTATTGTTCTTAGATGAAACACAAGCAGAATGGATGTTACAAGAAATGCACAAAGGTGTGTGTGGAGGGAACTTCTTAGAAAAAACCACTACCCATAAGATATTAAAAGTAGACTATTATTGGCCTAAAGTCTTCAATGATGTCCACAGATATGTAAGAAAGTGTGAAGCATATCAGATGTTTTCTAGAAAATTGAATTATCAGGGAGCCCTACCCTTGAGATCAATGCAAGTTGAAGCACCTTTTCACCAATGGGGAATTGACTTTATAGGGGAAATTACAGACAAATCTAGTGGTAGACACAAATGGATCTTGCTAGCCACTGATTATTTTACAAAATGGATAGAAGCAATTCCAACAAGGCAAGCCACTAGTAGAGTAGTGATTAATTTCCTACTAGAGAACATTATTAATAGATTTGGAGTCCCTGTAAGTCCCATCACAGATAACGATATGGGCTTTAGATCAGAAGAATTTAAGACATTTTGTGATTCCTATGGCATAACAGTTTCATATGCTTCACCATACCATCCTCAAGCAAATGGGCAGGTAGAATAAAGTAACAAAAGTATTATAAAAATAATCAAAAAGGATGTTGGATATCAACAAGAAGGCATGGGATTCCAAACTAAAAATGGGTCTATGGCTAGATAGAATTACTATAAAGAAGGCCATTGTAAATTCTCCATTTGAACTAGTGTATGGAGCCCAAGATAGACTCCCAATACATAACCTCTTACCAATCTACAAGTTCATCCTTCAAGAGGATATAGACATCCCTAAGCCTATGGAAGAAAGGATAGAACAATTGGCTGAGTTAGATGAAATCAAGACCCAAGCTCAAGAGAAAAATGAGAAAATATAGTTACAAATGAAGTATCTATTTGACAAAAAGGCAAAGGATAAGAAATTTAAAGTGGATGACATGGTCCTTATGTGGAATGCCTGAGTCAAGGATAAAGGGAAGCATGGGAATTTGAAGCACTATGGTTAGGCCCATTTATCATAACTAGTAAATGTGGTGAAGACTCACATTATTTGCAAAATCTAATTGGTGAAGAACAAGAATTGGCAGTGCATGGACAATTCCTGAAATACTTCTTCTCCTGAAACTATAACTTTCCATGCATAGTAGATTAGGATTTTTTCTTTTCCTTTTTCCACCATCCCCACCATTGGTTTGCATCCCAGATAATACTTCTAGATTCCTGCAATGACCTCACAATTGTTCATCCCCAACTAGAGCCACTGTTAGAACTAAAAATTAGCCTGAAATTTTTAGTAAAAAATCTATTTTCCCACCATAATCCAATCACTTAAATGTGTCATTTTAGAATTTTCTCATCCAAAACACTCCATTTATCCGACCTATAAGCCATTACCCTAATAATTTCACATTTTATCACCCTTATCCCAAATAAAAAGATCATATCGAAGAGATTCTACTATATAGGTAAGAGCCATCCTAAGGTCCCTTCGAAGAAGCAATATGAATGATGTTGATGAGAAAATACCACATTGAGGAAACTCATTTTAGAATACTTTCGATATCTAATTAAAGTTGTGTCAAAGACACTGGTGCATGTTGAGAAGAAGATGCTTAGGGTCTCTTCGATAACCCAAGAAATAAACCATCGAGGGACATAAACATTTTATAACTATGATATGACTCATCAATATATCGGAGCAAAAATAAGAGATCGAGGGGACAAACTAGACTTATTCACTTGAAGAGTCAAAGAGACTACAAAGTATCAGAGTGATGATTTAAGAGTCCCTTTGACATCACTATAGCATCAAAAAGTTCATCAAGGAGATAGATATACATCAGCAGGACATGTCACATATTCCCTTCCATAAACTAAAAGAAATATTTGACTTCGAAGAGACTTCATTGTGTTAGAATGACTAGTTTATGAGTCTCTTTGATGAACCAATATGCATGAGCATGTGATACATTTTAACATCATCGAAGGAAGGGTATCATGTCAGTAAGAGATTACATAAGTTCCTCTGATATACCGATATGGTGGGTCCCAAAGATTTTCCAGTCTATATGCCAAAGCCTACAATATAAATATCAAAGGGAAATACAGCCATCGATGGGACTAGGGAATTTGTTCCATCGATAAAATGATGGCATTCGATACAAAGGTAACAATAAAAGTTTTTGAAATGACTTTAGGATGTCAAAGTGAGGTGATTCACAGTCCCTCTAAAAAGTGAAAGATGTACTAGATAAGTAAACATCAAAGGGATGGATCCATATCGGGGAAACCCAAATATTGGTCCCTTCAATAAAAACTGTTAGCATAGTGCAATGAACTTGTGAACACATCAAAGAAATAAGAGGATATCAAAGAGATTGCCCACAAAGAGGGTTTCAAGAGGATGTTGTGATATTGATATGAGACCATTTGGGATCACTTCAAAATCATGAGGGAAATAAAAGAATTAACCAATAAAAGGACATCAGGGAAAGCAGAAATATCAGTAAGATCACAAATTGGTCATCCCGATGAAGTATTGATAAGACAATTTGGCGGCAATAAAATGACCCATATTCAAAAAAATAATTATTCCTTCGATGACATAAAATTTTCCATGAGACACCATTAATGAACTAAAGCCAAGTGCATTAAAATTGAATTCTAAGAAAATTATGAAACAATTAAACAACCAAGGAAACGAAGGAAGGGCATAGCTGAGGGTAGTAACTTGAGATCCAGAGAAGATATCATCTAAGTAAATACTCTAACTGGTTCAAATTATAACCACAAAAGTAGGGTTTTTTCTTTTACAAAGTTTATATCATGGAAAGTGTGATTGAGAGCCCTAAGGACAAGAGACAAAAACTAGAAGAGAGGCATCTAAATTAGGATTTAATAGATCAATGCCCAGGCTCAGAGCAAAGGTCTAGAAGAAATGCACAATTAAACCCCCAAGTTAAGAATTGGAGGATAGAAACTGTAAAGTCAGAAAATGTCCCCTTGGGAGCTTTTCCCTCATAAGGTTTAGCTCCTAGGTCTTTAGCATGCATTTAGGACATCTTAGTTTATATTTTGACATCTTGATTGAATGAGACCTAGGTTCCATGGCAAATTAGACCCAGGTGGACCGCTTGAGTTGTACCCTATCCAAAATAAGGGGGAGGAATTGGGCACCCGCACCCTAGTCCTACCTTATTTTGGGGCAGCCCTAATTTCTAGGTGTCGTTTTGTGACTGTTATTTGGTCCTTTTGCCAACACGGTAAGTTTTAATTTTTAAAATCTTGGCAAGAGTGCTTGTAGTTGCATATATAAGCATGTTTAGGCATTCATTTGTAAACTAGATTTCAATTAGATGATCATTGTGAACTTTAGGAATTCTCAAGGTGATTCAAGGCTTTCATTGTGTTGCAAGAGCAGACTTGTGTGTTTTGTGTGTTGATTTTTGTAGATTTGAGCATCAATTTCCTCATGGCATGAAGAGTATCTTCCTCCCATGAGAGCTTCACTACAAGGTGACATTATATTTTGATTTCATTATTGGTTCCCTTGGTTTTTGCCTCTTCCTCACAAGGGCATGCACTCTTTATCTAACAATGGTGTTCAAAGACTTAAGTGTCCTCTGGGACTTTACTGAGGCAAGCCTCTAAACACCACAACCCCTAAACCAAATCTTGTGATTGTAGGTTATAGGTGTCGCATTTGGGAAAAGTGAAGTTACAGGAAGGATTAACAGGCATCAAGGATTTGGGATCTGAAGAAAAATAGGACATAGGAACAATTTCAAGACTTGGGCACTCACTCTAGTGTCCTCTACATCTGAGTTTCAGGAAACAAAAGTTACAGGGATGATCAGTGTCGAAAGGAGGTCCATATCTCATTGAGAAACTCGTACCTTGGACTAGGGCACCCACTCCAATGTCCCTGATTATTCCGCTTTGGAGCCCCAAAAATAGGTACTCTGTGATTTGGTATTTGACTCCTGTCTGTAAGAGCTTTTTTTGTTATTCATCAATTTGTTGCTGTATTAGCATAATTAGGGTTTTAATGGTCAATTGAGCATAGGAGAAGGAAAATTGATAATTAAATTCCCTAATCCAAGTTTCTCTACATCTCACAAGTGACCTAGGGTATGATAGTGCTCACCACTCAACCCTAGATCCTTAAATGTATAGTGGAGAGGAGGATTTAAACATGGAAACACTAAGACTTTTACAAATCCAATTTTCCCCTAAACATTTTGGTGAACCTATGTTTTTGGACTTAAATTGTAACTTTCTAAGTGTGTGTCTTCATATTTTAATTGATTTCATTCATTCATATAGTCATTCATTTTATTGTATTGAGAAAAATTTAAAAAAATTGCATTCTTTGGCTTACTAAATTGCATCAATTCTTTCTAAATTTTCCTATTTCATGATTTTTGTGTTAGATTTAATATAAAATATAGAAAAATCCAAAATTTTAGAAATTTGCATTGCATTTTTATTATTAATTTCCTAGGTTTTTGTAGAAATTTTGACAATTTTCATATAACCTAGTAATTCTAAAATCTAGGGTTAGTAGGCAAAATCTTTTCTCAGATTTTTCTATTAATTTTAGAGGCTCATTAAAATTTTTATTTGTCTGTAGTCTTGTATTTTAGTGTAAATTTGCATTTAGATTTAAAATATTTACATTTTTTAATAGAAAATTTCAACAAAAACTAGCAATTTTAATGCATTTCATTAAATTTGCATGGGCATTTTGCATATTAAAGCTTGAAAATAATTTTCAGATCTGATAGTATTTAATTTCCATTATAAATCAGACTTCAAAACATTTTCATAGCATTTTTTCCCAATATCTCAAACCTAGGGCTTCAAAAACAACGATTTTCACTAAATTTGGCCTTATCAACTCTATAAACTTGTACCATAGGCGTGTTGTGAAGGATATTTTCACACTAACTTGTTGTTATCAGGGTAATCATTTTTTTCCCTCATAAAAAGCTTCACAATACCCTTTTAACGGGCTCTTGTAGTGAAAATTCGGTGAAAAACTACACATTTTGGCTATTTTTGCCCTAGGGTTTGACCTAGTTTGCACTCCAAGTGTGTTGTGATCAATTTTATGGATTGAGGTGACTGATATTATTGATATTATTTTCTGTACCTCCTGATATTCATTACAACACCCCTCTTGCTAGGTCTTGGAATTGAAAAACTGTGAAAAATAGCCTATTTTTGCTATATTTTCACTAGGGCTTTACCTTAAGTGGCACTAAAAGCATGTTGTGTTGGATATTTTTGCATCAAGTGGCTATTATTACTGATATTATTTTATTTCCATCATATTTTCCTCACAACACCCTTTGTTATGCTCTTTTGCAATGAGTTTTGGTGAAAAAAGTGCCTATTTTGACATATTTTCACTATATTTCGACTTGGCATTAACTTAAAATTGCATCAAGAGTGTGTTGAGAAGGATAAATTTTCTGTTTTGGAATGATATCAGATATATAACTTTCTTCCCTCAATCAAAATCCTTACAACATCCTTTGTTTCATTCATTGGCATTGAAAACGTATCGAAAAATCAAGCATTTTTGCATATACTTTTGCATTCATGGATTCTTCTATGGGTACATCTTTAAAAGACTTATATGAGTACATTGTGAACTATGATAATTTTTAGAAATTCACTAACAAATATCCTCAAGTCTTACATCAAATCTCATACATCTATGGCATTGATATAACCAATAGTACTACATGTGATATTCTTTGATCAATAGCCCATTTTGACAACCTTCTCGAGACTGTAGATGTTTTCCCTTCAATCCTAGAGAATCTAAAAAGTTTTATAACTATAAACAATCATGGGGAAAGTAGTGGTGACAAAATTACTCCCTCTCTCCCTTTTTTTCATGATGATATAATGCCAATCCTCTCTGAGACCTATGATAATGAAATAGTAATAGGTGATCTAGCAAACAAAGAGACTTGTCCCAATATAACCCGACTTGGTGAGGATATATTGGCACAAGAAAAATATATCATTGACACATTCCTCCACACTACTCTGCCATCCCTTCCCACTCTCCCTAAACAAGATGAAGCTTTGGATGATGCATATTCTCGTTGTGACCATTTCTTAAATCTAATGATAATTTGCCAATTGATGTTCAAGAAATTCTCAATTACATTCTAAACAAGAAAACAAATCATGAACCGTCACATACTCTGGAAAGCAATGAAATCCTACATGCTATGGAAGAACAAGCTATCCCTCTTTCTTAAGCCATTCCAACTCCTTATATAGGGACTAAAATGGGTATCTTTCAGATGCCTCCACATGCTCATTTAAATGGCATTTCAAATGCTCCTATGGCTGACATAGACAATGGCAACATTCCCTCTCAACCATCATTAAGAGAAACCTTTCCTACATAATTTCCCTTGCACACTCCTGAACATATGGAAGAGAGAAGAAGTGATAATGCCTTAACCATTAAGATAAGGATCAAGATTCGCGATAACAACTAGCCTGGAAGGGGCCCTATAGGTAAGTATCTCTAACCCTTTATCTCTCTCATGATGTGCTTCCCCCATGATGTATTATGTGTTGTTTAGGCCTCCTGCGATGACCTTGAATTCTCCCATAAGGTTCAGGATACCAGGAGACCACCTCTGTTGTGACCTTCTATTTGTATCATCATTCTTCTATATTGCCTCTCTCTCTCATTTCATTGTTGTGTGTTGTATCTTATAGACATAGCGTCATGGTTGGTGACTTGGGGTCACCCTCCTACATGACTATCCTTAAGACACTTGTTTCTCCTCTCTTATTTATTGTTTCCCTTCCTCTAGTGTTTCCACCTAGCGGGTAGATGACAACATACATTTATACTGATGTGGACCTAGTGTCCCTTTCGATCAAGCGATCAAAAAATGGACTTATTTCCTAATGTGACAATGGGTTGTATATCTTATTCAACGCTTGGCTAGTGCAAGCACTCGTGCTTTCCGTGTAGTGGATTTGATGATGTTTCTGTCGCATTTACAAACCTTAACTATAATGCTGCTCTGTGCACCTTTGTTTGCCTTTGAATCTAGTCTTGGCGGTACTCAATTCAGAGAGCTTCGTGATATAGCCCTATGGTTATCCTCAAACTCCAAATTCATTGTATAACCTTGGCTCTTTGTGTGGTTAATCATATGCATTAATGTTGTTGTTTATCATGATGTTGTAGACACTAACATGTTTCTTGTAGGGATATGTTTATGGGAACATTTGGCGATCATAAAGCACATGTCACCTCCAGGGGGCATGGGCTTTGCAAAAGTTGGTGTTCCCTTGTGTGTTTTCTTCCTACCTTAATGTGCTTGATATCGATAACTAATATCAACCACCTTAAGGTGGGAGCATATATAAGGTAAGCTGTCTATTATAGATGTTAGCAATGTGTTTGACCTTAGATGCAAAGACTTGCACCCCAGAGTAATGCATCGTGCATCCTGAGTTTGTTTGCAATCAATCAATCAATCATGTAAGTCATTTGTAGAGGCAGAATATCAAGCATATCCTTTTCTTAAGCCCTCTATGGAGGTGGGGATGGTGTATTTCTCAGAGTAGATTGCATCATCCTGTCATTTTCAAAATTCCTTTGCAGAGGCAGGGAGCAGTTCTGTGACTAACTCAACCCTTAAGCATGTCTTTGGCGATTGTTGTGGCAAAGCCCAATCATCGATGTGTGCTTGGAATGTGCCTGAGATGGTGTTGGACCTAAAAATAGGTACACTCCATCACTTGTCTGCCATGTTTTCTCCATGTATTCAAATGTGTGTGTTTTGACATGCTTGTTTTGTGTGGCATGTTTGTTGCCCCATATGTAGAGACCAGCGCCCTCAGGTGGTGCTTCCTACATTTTGGGAATTTTTGTGTGTCTTGTGTGTGTGTTGCCCCATATATACAAAGACATGTGCCCTAAGGTAGTGCATCCTGTATCATGGGAGGTTTTTTTAAATTTCCAGTACTTGCATTTGCATTTCATATATATAAGAAAAAGAAAAAGAAAAGATATCATTTCTATCTTCCATGCATTAATGTGTCTTCTATGCATTGACTGTATCCCCCATATTCTGCATGACTATAACTGTCTTCTCCATGATTTGTGTGTTTGTTACTATCTTCTATGTGATTAGCGTGTCTTCTCTGTTCTTGGCGTGTTTGTTGTGTTTGTGACCTTACTTTAATGCATGTATTGGCCTCACGTTTATATATACATTAAAGTGGGGGCTAAATGTAATGTCAGAAAATATCCCCTTGGGGGCTTTTCCCTCATAACGTTTAGCTCTTGGGTCTTTAGCATGCATTTAGGACATCTTAGTTCATATTTTGACATCCCAATGGAATGAGACATAGGTGGACCCCTTGAGCTGTACCCTGCCCAAAATAGGGGGGAGGACTTGGTCGCCCGTGCCCTAGTCCTACCATGTTTTGGGGCAGCCCTAATTTCTAGGTGTTAGTTTGTGACTGTTATTTGGTCCTTTTGCTGACATAGTAAGTTTTGATTTTTAAAATCTTGGCGGGAGTGCTTGTAGTTGCATATATAAGCATGTTTAGGCATTCATTCATAAACTAGATTTCAATTAGATGATCATTATGAACTTTAGGCATTCTCAAGGTGATTCAAGGCTTTCATTGTGTTGCAAGAGCAAACTTGTGTGTTTTGTGTGTTGATATTTGTAGATTTGAGCATCAATTTCCTCATGGCATGAAGAGTATCTTCCTCCCATGAGAGCCTCACTACAAGGTGACATTATATTGTGATTTCATCATTAGTTCCTTTGGTTTTTGCCTCTGCCTCATAAGGGCACACATTCTTTATCGGACAATGGTATTTAGAGACTTAAGTGTCCTCTGGGGCTTGACTGAGGCAAGCCTCTAAACACCACAACCCCCAAACCAAATCTTGTGATTGCAGGTTACAGGTGTCGCATTTGGGAAAAGTGAAGTTGTAGGAAGGATTGGTAGGGATCAAGGATTCAGGATCTGAAGAAAAGTAGGACACATGAGCACTTCCAGGACTTGGGCACTCACTCTAGTATCCTCTGCATCTGAGTTTCAAGAAAAAAAAGTTACAGGGCTGATCAGTGTTGGAAGGAGGTCTGGATCCCACGAAGAAACTGGTACCTTGGACTAGGGCACTCACTCCAATGTCCCCAACTGTTCTGCTTTGGAGCCCCAAAAATAGGTACTCTATGATTTGGTATTTTACTCCTGTCTGGAAGAGCTTTTTCTATTATTCATCAATTTGTTGCCATATTTGCATAATTAGGGTTTTAATGGTCAATTGAGCATAGGAGAAGGAAAATTGATAATTAAATTCCCTGATCCAAGTTTCCATACATCTGGTAAGTGACCTAAGGTATGATAGTTCTCACCACTCGACCCTAGATCCTTGAATGTATAGAGGAGAGGAGGATTTAAACATCAAAACACTAAAACTTTTACAAATCCAATTTTCCCCTAAACAGAAACAAACAAGTGGGTGACACATGGAACCCAATAAGGGGGTATGATTTGTTTCTATACCATTACAGAAAAATGCATAGGCACAAACCTGTCTCTAACCCATGGAGACTAAACTTGGGAAAATTGGTAATGTCTAATGTGTTCATTAATGTGGATTTGCTCAAACCATTAGCAGATAAATACAATCCCCAGACTTGTATGACTGAATTGAGAGATGGATCTGTCTTCATTCCTGTCACCAAGAATTATATATCCGTGGTGTTTCAATTAGACACCAGTTTTGATATGAGGTTCAGGATTAGAGATCTTTTAATTGAATACTATAATCTTAGCACGAGTCATAAATGATGGAGATTGCCATTACACAAGCCTCGAGATGGAGTGAATCAGCTCAAAGTGTTCTTAGGGGTGGAAGATCCACCATATTATGTGGATTTGTTTGAGGAGTACTATTAATACACCTACTATTCTGTTTGCCAAGTACTTGGCTTGGATGCCCCCACATTTATGGAGGTAGCACCAATGGTCCTCACAACTGATGTGTAGAGCTAGGATACCTAGCCTCTTGACTATATGTTGAGTATCTTGCTAATGATCTTCACAATGACTTGGTTTCTATAAAAAATAGAAGTGGAGGTATTAAATTCATGCATTGCTCTTTGTTCATGCATCTCATTTTATATGAGGGACATAATATTTGCATGTGGGATGAATGTTTGGCAATAAGAGACCTAGTTAAGGATGGGAATATCAGGCCTATACAAATGTGGACAACTATTTGGGATAATAGATGTGAGAGATCACACTATTTGTATTTTAAAGAATACTTTGTAAAGCCTTTGTATAATCTATTAGATCATCCATGTGATTACAACCTGTCACTAGAAGTGTAGAAGTTCTTGAGACCTAAAGACAAGTGTGAAATTGGAAAGATCAATCACAACTAGGGTGATTGGTATGCTTATTGTGACTGCACAAAAATTAGGATCTATGGATATGAGAGAGCACCATTTTTTTCTGCCAAAGACATGTCCAGATATAATTGCTTATTTGGAAATTGTGAGGAAATTAGCCTATTCCGATTTTATGCATCTCAAAAGTTATAATAAGCAGTCATTGATGCCTGGAACATTATGTTGTGGAGATTTCACTGCTATTTCTGAAAAAGGTTATGAGTCAATTGATAAAAAGTTAGAGCATTATAGAATGCCTAAAGGAAATGTAAGGGAAAATTTTGACCTAGAGCATTTCATAAATGAGGTTAAAACAAGCAAAATGTTGAAGGCATATCATCATACACCCTTTGTAGATGATGATTTGATCAGAAATGTTGATGAGAATTGTGAAGTTGAGAAAAGAAATATGTATCATAGAATAATGTTGGCAGAGGCTTGGATGATAGCCAATAATCCCACATATAAAGGAAATTTTCTTGAGATTGACGATCCAATTGAGAGGATAGATACATTAACTGCACATGAAGCAGAATTGATTGAGGATGTTCCCCCTTGGGTTTTCGAAAAGAAAAATAGGAATATCAGAGAAACACAAGCTAAGTATGAAACTCCACTGTGCCATATTTCTCTTCAACCTACACTAGACATTAGTTTCTTTGTGGGCACCAGTACTGCAGAGCAAGAAGAAGTTGAAAGTGGAGATGAAGGTGTATAGGTATTCCAGCTTGTGATTGAAAAATATGAACCCCCTGTTGAAAGAGAAGTTGTCATGATGGAAGCCCCAGATGAACTTTTAGATGATATAAGACACAGTGCAAGAAAAAAAATGATAATGATTTTGTCAAAACCCCTAAGTCTAAGGACTTCTTGTATGAATACAAGGGCAAACAAACTAGGGAAAATATAAAGAATGTCACCCCTGAATTAGAAGCTAAGGACCTGAAGGAACTACAGGCAGAGATTGACAAAGAAATAGAGATTATAACCCCAGTGAAAGGAAGAGCATTATTAGAAGAAGCAGGAGTCATGCTAGTCTCCAAGTGGGATATAACCTTTGCTATTATATTTGACAATTTTCAAAGAAATCAAGACAAAAAGGTGCAATTAAGTATTGAAGGGATAGACAGGATACGCTCTGGGTCAGGTTGTAACCTAGATAATGTAACCTTGTTGCTATGGGCTTTATACCCATGAAATAAAAATCCTCTAGTTATTGATGACCCAAATAATGCATTTGGCCACCTTTTGGTGCAAAGAATTGAGGACACTGATCCCATGGAAAGTGCTAACCTAAACATAAATGTTACGAGATTCACAAAGGCCAAGATTGAGAGGTTGCTAAAGACTAAAAAAATGTATATGACAGAGAATGAAAGATTGAGACAAGAAATTGCTAGCTACAAAGATACTTTGCCATCCTCCTCAAGCAGCTATTCACCATGGTTGGAAGCTGATAAGAAGGTGGTAGAGGCCAGAGTTGAGACTGCTTATTGGAAGATTAAAGTTAAAAATTTTTAGAAATATGGTGATCAACTAGAAACAGAAATAGAATCTGTCAAATATAAAATAGCCTCAGAAATAATTAAGAAAAGATTTGAGAAGATGCTTGGAAATGCTAATAAGGTATGGATAGTGTACAATAGAACATATATTGCCTACCAAGAGCATAAGAGACTACATCTCAGGATGCTGGAAAAGAAGGAGGAGTTGATAGCCAAGGGAGAAGTTGATACTCAGGTGTTTAAGAATTATGATGAGCTAATCGACATGCATGAAGAGTTTAACACTATGTTAACACAAGATCTTGGTGATTTTGAACAACCCTTGGAAATGGTTTTTCCTAGTTTCTTTAATAATCAAGGAAATATAAAAGAACAGAGCATTTGGAAACATGAGTTGGCTCAGTTGTTACCAATGGCTCTTGATAAGGCTAATGATGAAGCCAGGGTGATGGATAACATACATATACAGTTAGAATGAATTTTTACTCTAGAATTTGTTTTGAAAGAAATAATTTCTACCACAAATACTTATGCGTCTCAAGAATATGTTGATCATCTTTCTAAAATTAACTTATTCATCTCTTGAACAACACAAGGGGTCTAAAAGCTTTGCACGAGCCATGTTTACATCCTCAGCTAATTAAAAATGGAAGACAATCATTAATAAAGAAACTAAAGAAACTAGAAAAGTTTGAGAATAATTTGACCCTCGTGATAAACTTGAAGTGAAATTTTGCAAAATGCTAATTCAACAATTTTTACGATATTAGATTCAAAGATCAAGAATACAGGAGAAACAATAAATAGTTCATCTGAAATGATAGTGGGCAAAGCATGTTCATTAGATACTGCATCATTGGAGAGGAGAACCTTGCCAGGCCAGTGGTCACAGGTCCTCTATGATGATTAACAGACTCAGATGATGATTATTGTGGATGCCCAGGTTACTTTCTTTGTTTATTTCTTAATTATGTTTCAGCACAATCATTAGTTATCTGAAGAGATGTAAGTTATGAATTTAAGTCACCTTGTTTTGGCCTGAAGCATGTTTGCTTCTCATATGTAAGGGAAACCAAGGCCAAGTTTAAAAGAGATCATCATCAGAACATACAATATATTATTACATTTTTAGATATGCTCATAGAACAGAATACAGAAAACTGTTATGAATTTTGAAGTAATATAATGGGAAAGAAAGTTTAATCAATGGTTCAATCTCTGGTGTTCATCTATTTTGTTGATGTTAATTCTTATGAGTTATTTGGCTGTCTCCATATTATTCTTTTCTTGTTATTCAAATTAAGTGTATTCAGCATATATTTAATTTGTCAAGACACATTCGCTGCCTCTGTGTGATTTTCTTGATTGGTTTCTAAAAGAAGAGAATTAAACTCCTAATTGATTTTTGTTTATTAGTTTCTTCCCAGAATTAAAATCCTTTAAACAAATCATCTTAATTTGTTTCCTTCAAGCCAGAATTAAAACCCTTTCAGATAGTCATAGTAACTCGGAAAGATATCAATAGGATTTTAAGAAGAGCCTGATAACCAACAATTTTGCATGTTTATACAAAGTATAAATATCCAAAAGTGTCAAGTGGTTTAGAGTTAAGCCAATTAGATAAATCTACATATCACATAAATCTTTACCCCATTAGACCAATATGAATAGGCACTAATCTCACTCAATCTAAAGTCATAATCTTCTAGAATTAGCTATTACTCTTGTATTTATTTCACACTCATATGCCATTAGGAAATACATTACTATAATCAAAGCATACATAATCCTATAAATCTACTTAACTATTAAGGTGCACCCACCTAGGTCTGGTAAAACCTGAAGAGTAGGGAGTTCTACACCACATTGGTTAAGTCTATTTTGTTGGCCAAAACCTTGTTAATCTAACCATAGGACCTGGCATACCCTTAGGATTAGCAAGCTACAATTTTTGGAACCAACATAACCAAGGAGCACAATTTATGACATAACATTTATATCCAAGGATCTTGCAATTGAACCGACAAGATGTGGATTCGACTTGCAAAGAATTATGAATCTATTACAATCCCAAGATAGCCAACACATCAAGAGCTTTAATATTTTGGTATTGATGAATTTTTTTTGCACTATATCACAATTATTCATCATAATTATTCCATGAGCTAAGTTCCTTATTCTCTCACCTTTAATTTCTAAAAAAGCATTTCCAATTTATTAGCTCCTCTCAACTCCTTAATTAGATCTAAGTCAATTTTACTTTTAAATTATTGGCATTTATTTAAGTAGCGTAGATTTATTTTAAAAGAAATTTATTTATTTCTTTACACACATTATGACCTAATTTTAATATAATAATATCTATTTTCTTACAATTTCTATTAATAGGTATATGTCACCATCTTCCAAGGAGCTTTGGAATATGGCCCTCTATGTGTACTTTTGTTTTATGTTGTCATTATTCTCATTCTATTGGGGAATCATTCAAAAACATAGTTCATTGAGTCAAAATGTAAAAAAAAGTTGCATTTAAGCACCCAAATTGTTTACATTTCTCTTCAATGGGTTGTGATTATTAAATTTCTAAAAAAACCAATAAATTTCAAAAATCATCCATTGTTAAAAATGTATATTTAAGAATATTTGTTGATTAAGTTTTCTAGCTTGCATATGGAAATAAAGTAAAGTCCCTCCCTTCAAGGGAAGGCTAGTTCTAAATACATACTTTGACACACTTTTTCTTTTTTTATGTATGCCACATGTCATATATGCCATATATGCATAATGCTTGCACCCGTCTTGAATCTTTTGGTGCACTCAATGACCTCAAACCTAAATCTAGTACTTGGGTGTGTCATAGACTCTAGTTCATGACATGTTTGATAGGTAGTTCCCAAGATGTTTTCCTTCCTAGAATGCATCACACCTATAATATCATCCCCTAAACTAGGTTGCACTTGCGATCTCATACTTTCATCCAAGTCAAGGGAGTGATCTTGTTCCTAGTTTCAAATTTTAAATTTTTTATTGTGCAAGGTCAACAATCCTTGGATAAGATCATTACCCATCAATGTGGGTGCCAAAAATTTCAAACTATTTGTCTAGGGTTGTGTGTTTAAAGTCATCATCTTAGGACACTTTCAGTCATCGGAGGATCACAAATAAAATGAATGTCACTCTAACTATCACACATTAACCAAAGTTCAATCTCAATTAGTATTATACACAACAATAAAAAAAATCATCATATATTGAACTTCTAAGCTTATCTCTATTTTGATCTTCATTATGAACGCATTACTAAAAAAATAATAATCAATCATAGTTTGCATCAGACTCAACTGACATTAGACTTAGTTTGTATCATCATTAGTTTTCATTAAACATTAGTAAATCAACATCCATTTTGCTCTTTTATCATTTTTCAGTACTATAAAGTCAACATAGGGGCTTGACTATCATGAAGGAAGTTTCATACTTCCTGTTATACATACCAAATGCCCAATAGTGCTCTTTAACACCACATTATTTTCGAACACATATATACACATCAAGTGAACATTTTCTATAAGTAAGGACCCACATACATAATAATGAATGAACTCACACCTTGCATAGGTCACCAAGAACCAAATTGCAAATGTGATCCAATCCTAAGCCCTCAAAAGCTCAATTTTCATTCATTTTATATCTTTTATCAATATAGACTCTCAATTATTATGTCTTAGCAATTAAAGCCAACATTGATCAAATTTCTAAATAATTTCCAATACATCTCAATCATCTCAACATATTTCAATCCAAAATTACTTAATATTTCATTGTTTTCAATTACCAACCTCACTTAAATTAAGTTAGGGTCTAATGACCTATTAATTGTTTATCATTTAAACTAGACTGTCGGGTGTACTTTCTTTCCCTACCCAAAGCACACCCTACCCTAAGGTTAAGGTATTGACATTAACATAGAATATTTAGGAAACAAAACTAGAAAACCATTTTCTACATTTAGATTAGATGAAAGGCTTTGTTTTGACAATTTTGTTGGGATCCCTGAATTTTTTGGGAAAGGCAGGTGCCCTCTCGTGGGACAAGGACCTTTCCTTCTGCCCATACATCACATGTTCTACATGTGCATTCAATTTTAAACTTCTTTTCATCTCTGCTACACAAATGGCCTCTGGTACGAGGAATCTTCATAAAAAACTTGTAAAATGAAGTTAATTTATTTCAAATTTTTAGTTTTCAACGACTCAGGCTAGATCACGGTATAGTAAAACCCTTGTTAAAGCTGGATTTTCAACAGGTGAGAAAGAAAGAAATCTTTCACTCGTTAGGATTTGCATCTGCTTTCAAGTGTTAACGTAGGAAGCATCAAATTTCTAGTTTGATAAGGATTTGGGTGCAGTACTTGTGATATCTTAGTATTCGTCCACTATACTTCAATGAGTCAATCAGATATATATGCCAACCATGGCAATTTCACAAGGTTATTGTTATCATATAAGTTCTGGCAGACTATTCTTGAACATCATTGCGTTCAATATCAAAGGCTAATTTTAACCAATAAAAATAGGATTTCCAAGTGTATCAACTTATTGCATATACACTTTATAATTAAACTGTTTAAAACTGTGTTCTACAATGGATGTGTGTTATGTTTTACTGTGGATTCTTCATAAAAATACAGGATATGATGCTATCAAATTGGCAGTTATTAGAATAGATAATGCATGAGTGAGGCAACAGATGAAAGAAGTATCTGGAAAGGGCAGTCAAAGGTCACTTTTGCCCAATAAAATAGGACAAATATTTACCACTTTTTGTTGTGGATGAAGTATAAAATTGTTATTGACTGTTTGACCATTGAAGTGGATGATATTTAAGTAGAATGATGTGATTCAATCATCCATTTAGAATGGTTTCTCAGGTTAAAATTCATTTATTGTTTTGAAAGAGCGTGATATACTAAAGCACCGAGTACAAATATATTAAGCTGGCATAACCCCAACTTCCTCTGTTTGCAAGACCATAGATGGGCTTGCAGAGCTTTTATTTTTACTTAAGTTGAAATTACAACACAACGACCTCTAAGCTATTCATAATCAAACTTAAATGCATTAAAAAAATAATTTGGCCTTTAAGGTTCTTACAGAAATTTGTGCACCTATTAGAATTGGAGGCCAAACCCAATCAAATGAAAGTAATCCCAATGACTTCAAAATGCCAATTGAAGGAGCCATTTTAGCAGACTATATGATTTTACACTGCAATAGTGCATTCCTTGATGGGTGAAAGAAATGCTCTAATGGCTGATGCAGGAAAAGATGAGCAAGTTGTACTGACAAGATTACGAATATTACTACTTTTACAATTTTTTTCATGCATACTAATTTTTCAGAATGATAATACACAGTTTTTAGATTCAAATTAACCATAAAATTATTTGAATCTGGTCTGAATACCAATTTTTAGTCTTGGGTTTCTCACCCAAATTGTCATAAGTCAAAAAAAAGAAATACACATTTTTTATTGGAAACAACTGTAAGATCAAATACATGAACTATCGCTTCACAGTTTAGAAGCTTATCCATTCAGCCAAATTTACACATTTCAATTTCATAATGCCGTTTAAAAAATACAACTCACCCATTGTTTAAACTATTCCAAAGAATACAAGTTAATCAGTTATCACTCGTTGTACATTTCATTGGCACCAGGCATGGGTATGTAAACTCGTCTCTCAACATGAACATAGTAGACAGGATTTGGACACGGATGGTTGTGAATTCCTTCGTAAGTTATAACCAGTATTTCATCCTCCAAAGGCTTTCGCTCTACCCGTTTCTTTACATTGCATTTCTTGTCTGAGCATTTGTAATAACACCTGAAAATTCATACTCGTTTTTAGTATTATTTTTTTATCAGACCTCCCAAGGTAAAGCTTCATAAGTTACTCATCGTTAAAAAGAGATAAATTATAAGAGCATCTACCTTGGCATTCTGCAATTTTCCATTGATTTCTCTCCGTATTTACGCCATTTGTACCCGTCGTCCAAGGGTTCTTCACTTTCCACTTGAATTATAATTTTTTGCGTCTGGCTTGATTTCCCGTTAACATTCTTCATGCTGCAGAACAGAGATTTAGCTATTAATAAATACAGTAGAAATAATTGCTAGTAAATTCAACAGAATTATTTATCATAATCTTAGTCCTAAATCAGGCGTAATTCTTACCGTTTGCTCTTGAACTGCAATATCTCATCTTCATCGCCACTTCTTGTTGAGACATGGACCAGCTAGGACTCGAACCTAGGACCTTCCATACGCTGCTGGAGTGCTCTACCACTGAGCTACTGGCCCCTCTTGGACCAGTCCATCGTCGGTCCCGGTGTGGCTTACACCAACACCCCCCCTTAAGCCACACCTCTCGTGTGCTTGGGGCTCCTAGCCTGGCCTGGCTCTGATACCATGTTGAGACATGGACCAGCTAGGACTCGAACCTAGGACCTTCCATACGCTGCTGGAGTGCTCTACCACTGAGCTACTGGCCCCTCTTGGACCAGTCCATCGTCGGTCCGGGTGTGGCTTACACCAACACTTCTTAGTCTCTTAAAAGTACTACTACTATGTGAGTCTCCCAATTCATGGTGCTCAAAATTCTCACAGCCTTCATATCCGGCAGATTTCTCTGCAGGGAAAGAAGAGATCTCAATGTTATCAGGAGATGAAAGGGATTGAGAGGAATATGATGTTTGACAAGGATAGGCAAGCGGTTGTTGAATGAGGTCAAAATCTGAAAACTGGGTGTTGTTGTTTGGGAACCAGAAACCTCTTCCATCTAAATTGTCAAATCCTTCTAAATACGCAGAAGAAATTTCTCCATCGCCTAACAGGAAACTGTCGAAATATCCAGTAGCTGCCATGGCACTCCGACTCTCCAAATAATGTTCAATCAAAATTTAAGTGCAATTGAATTCGTCTGAGAATGTATGAGAGATCCAAACGCCTACCAATGAAATTGTGAAGTGGGCTGAGGCATTTTATCGGGGAATATTATGATCGTATGGTTGGGTATGGGAAATCGGGAAGGCTAAAAAATAATAATAAGAGAACGCGTGATGATCTTCAATAATTGATATCAATCAGACGAGTGATTCGCCTTCCTCGTTCACACCATGTTTTGAGACGAAAGTTCCAATGTCAGTGTTAGGGTTTCGGTCAGTCCAACTAACACATTTACATTGACTTTATGCTTTTAATATATATTTTTGTCTATTTATGCGTTTCATTTACTTATTTGTAATATTTTGTTCTTCCTAAACAGTATATTTTTATAATGGTTAGATTCGATGTTTTTTAAAATTTAGTTTCGTGTTTATTTTGAAGAAATGTTTTGATATATAATAATAAATGCTGTAATTTTTTGTGAAGTTCTCTTCATTAAGTGTATTCTTCCATGTACACACATTCCTATACACTTAGCATCTACTTTATTCTTATATTCATATATATTCAATTTATCCACATATTTATCACATTTATCTATGCACCTACCTTCATATAGTAATTGGCTAGGTAGATCTAACTATTTTCCCACCCTATGACATTTCTACAATTGGAGAGGTGACGTCAAGACCTATTACAATTCAAATTTGGTCTACTATCCCTCTTTATCTTCCTACCCTAAGACTAAACACATGTTTGACGTAATTTGATGCTATATGCTAGTATTTAAAGATATTCAATGCATTCATTCTAAGGTATTTAGAATACACATGTTCTCTATCATCGTAGAGTGTTGAGGGAGCAACTAATAGCAATACATTTTAATTTGGTTATTTAAAAGGAGTAAAGAATTTACATACATCATTATAGGGCCTTTGTCTTACTTGTATTTAAATTTTTATACACATTTCTAGGGGTTGATCTAAGAGTACTTGTATCCTTGCAATACAACAACCACCTTATCAAAGTATTCTTAAGTATCACAAGCACCACAAATATTAGAAAAGATAGAAGACAAAAAGGCACACTAGGTGAGCATAATTCCATTATGCACAAGGATGAATCTTGACTCAAACAACTAGTTCATGATCATAAACTTGTCCTTACACAATACACAAATCTAACACAAGCAAAAAAACAAGCAAAATTACATTGTGAATAGGGACAAATATACAGACTCAAAGGACTAGTTCATGATCTTGAATTTGTCCTCAAACAATATACAAATCCAACACAGAATCCAAAATATTAATCTAACAAAGAAGCATTACTTTCTAAATATATTCCTTCTAACAACAAAATCTTCATTGATGGCATGCACTCTTCAATCATACAACTAAATACTAACCTTCTAAATATTTACTTTCCTAATTTAACTCTAACAAACTTTCTAATTATAAATCACTAACTATCATTAAATTAATGTAAATTAATTATACTTATATTATATAAGTTTTATTAGATTAATCTAAACTATACTTTGAAAAACTAATTTTCCATTATAACTTTTAAATACATATCTTTGAAATCATGCAAATTTGAACTAAACAAATAATAATGTAATGCATTATTATGAGTTGACTGCAAACATAGGGATTAAGCACATCCAATAACTTTGCAATAGGAAACATTAAGTTGTATGTACAGGCCACTTCAACTCGTCAATGAATGTGGGAACAAACTTAGTTGCTTTTCCATGTTTTGTTCGTGTGCGGGCATGGAATAATAATAAATATATTTAGATTATTGAAATAAGGTATTATTTTCCCATCAGTTTGGCTCTTGGGAATAAATATATATTTAAGACTGATAATAACAAGCTTAGCAAAATAATAAATTAAAGAAAAATTGTTTGATTATAAGCTACGTTAAGATGCATATGAGGTGGTCAATCTCCTGTCGCCTTCATGTGAAAATGTAATCACACACGTGCTGTGCTTCGAAAGGCGCAAGCTCGTCCTCATTACTTGTGATGGTTTGGTTGGTTTGGTTTTTTTTTTTTTTTAAATAGAAATTAGTGGATTATATTAATATCGGCATCCCTGCATTTTTAAGTGGATTATAATACCATGATTGGGTTTTTATAATTACTCTTTTATGTGATTTTGTTTTATATAAGAGTAAAAAATATTATGATATAGGAGAGAGAACCTCATGGTGGTGTGGGACCTCATGTTAGTGTGGGTTTGATAGTAGTTATAGTTGTTAACTTTATGAATAGTTGACAAATATTATTCAAAGGAATTAAAAAAATAACGTATTAGAAGTGTTATTTATATTAATTAATGTAAGCAATGAATATATATGGATTAATTTAGATAATAGAGTTGTATTGAATATTGAAATATTGAAGCCTTAAATGTTCAATTAGGAAAAACTTGCAAAAGGTAAGATACTTAGTTTGAGATATGAAGATGATGCATCAATCTATTATAGGCATTGAAATCAAGATGCTTTAGAATGAGGAGTAGGATCTCTGTGTTTGTATATCATCTTGGATTCTATGCAAGACCTGTGCTCTATCTTGGGTCAAGTCCACACTCGTGAGTTTCTTCTATGTGTGTGGCTCTCACTTATAGTGTGTGGATCTAATCTTTCTAGGTTTACACTTATACTTCCTAATTTTATAGGTTCAATAATAATTGCTTTTCTATCTAGATTAGTGGTATTTAAGAATACCTTTAGAGGATTGTTGGATCACTATGAGACAAGTTCTCCTAGGTCAATCTCGAGAAAAGAAATAACTTTATGGTTGTGCTAGTGATCGAAGACAACAAGCTTTAGCCATGCATATACTTCTAAGATGATTGTGTAAATCTAAGTTCATTTTAATGCTCTAGAATGGAAGTGTTCCTAGCATGCTCCTTAAATGTAAATGATATTTCTATGATGTTCAATGATGATAAATGAACGTAGTTCAATGCCCTTAAATATAGGCACATAGAAATTTGAATCACAAAAATATGTGTTTAATTGACTCTGGACAATCTAAAAGAATGTGTATCATTAGACCAAAATTTAAATTTGAATTTTAGAAAATTAGGGGTTAGATATATGGGTATGGAACTAATCTCACACTTATAGAAATGTCCTAGGACTTGAGAATGGTAAAATTAAGATTGATAACAAATGTATGGGGAAGAAAGCATAAATATGTGTAATAAATAGGGTGAATATATAAGAATGTGTCTGTATATGGATAAGGTGGGGATAAATGTATGGGAATGCATGTAAATGGATGAGTAAGAGCATGTGGGGAGGAACTTGACTTTGTGCAAGATTGTGCAATTTGTCACTATGTAATGTTTTAATCCATTCTCTCAAAATGAGCACAAAACTAAATGAGAATTAGCATGGGTATATGCAAATTTCACCATTAAATTTTTCCCACCCCTTTGAGGTACATATGAATCCTAGAATGATCATGTATCTCAAAGTATGTAGTGCTAAAAAAACATGCATGTTAAGTAAATGTTCAAACATAAAAAGAATATCTTGAGTCCATATAATGTAATGAACCTCATCAAATGTCATTCTTTAAATCCATTCTTCAACATGTGTGCTCCATGAGAATCTACACAATAGAGGGGAAATATGCCATGAGTAGGTTCTATTGTGCAAGTTAAAGTGAAAACAACTGCAAGTTGAATTTTAATTTCATTGATCACGGGCAATAGAAGAGAGAGAGAGACAAAGAGAGAGAGAGAGAGAGAGGTGGAGGAGGAGGAGGAGAAGAAAAAAGTACGTTATAAAGATTTTTCTTGTACGGAAAGTGGTAATACTTCACCTCATTTAGTAGAAATGGCATGATAGGGCACACGGGGCACTATCTTTTCATGTGATCATAATCTATCTATTTATAATGATGATTCTCTATGTAGCACCCATCACTTATTAAAAGCTCAATTAGACAATTTTAGTAATAAAATATCTCCCTTCAATATATTGTATCCATCAAATGCTAAGGATTAGAGGAAAGAGAAAATAGAACTAATGAAATATACATTTAAGCTAAGCATGTAAGAACATAAATCATGTAGAGAAATAACTCTAATAAGTCATCTTGTAACAAGTGGATAAAACATGTTGAATAATTATTATGCTAAGCACATGGGTTGGAGATATCATCAAGGAATAAGGTTTCTCCTTTCATTGGAAAATAAAAATGGTGATTTGGCCCTCTATGCTAGGAACATCTAGCTATGTACATAAGGCATTAGGAAAGGCATATGCACCCAATGTGGCATTATGCACACATAATGGTCAAAGCGATGGGTACCTAGTGATGATGAAGAGTTTTGATACATGGTATAACATGTAGTCAATAGTGTGGGGAAGAATATGATGTCACCAATAGTAATAGGGATTTCAATACATGGCATATCATGTAATTGATAAAGGGGTAAGTGCAAGAAGTTAGGTCCATTTTTAATGGAAAATTCATGAGGCAATTTTATTTTAATGGAACAAGTATCTATTTTAGAAAAATGGATATCCACTTAGGAATGGAAGCGCAAACCTAAATAGATATACATCAAGAATGAAGATTTGTTTAGGTTTAGGCTTACATTCCTAAATAAATATTTCAAATGTTTGTTTAGGTTTAGGCTTACCTTCCTTCCAAACCGTCATCCACCTCCACTTCCATTTCATCCCATTAGGGACCCCACTTCTCACCTAACCCCATTGAAGACTGGGAAAATAAATTGGTTGTCAACATTTCAAATGTGCACCTAGACCATTTAGCGGTCAATTTATTAAAAAGAGGTTTGGGGTTCGCTTTCACTCCTCGCACCATTCCTCTCTCAGATTTCGTGGTTGACATTGAAAATGTCATTCGCTCTCTTCCTATAGAGTGTGCCGAAGAAATCAGGCAAGATTGCGCAGTAGCCTTGCGTCATGCTAAACCTCCCAAGAGCAACATTCCCAAAGGCAAGCTCCAGGCATTCAAGAATTTAATAAAAAACTTGGACCTTGTCATTGTCAAGGCAGACAAAGGTAATGCCACAGTTGTCATGCGTAAACATGACTACATATCCAAGATGAGGGATTTGCTTTCCGACAAGGACAACTATAAAATCTTACCCCATAACCCGGTCTCACATATTGTTAATAAAGTTAAAAGAGCCCTTTCGCGTTCTTCCTTTGATGGGGACACCATTAAGAGACTCTTACCTTCCAAAGAGGTCACCCTGCGCATCTATGGCATCCCAAAAATCCACAAAAGGGGCATCCCCCTCTGGCCCATTGTGGACACGATTGAC
This sequence comes from Cunninghamia lanceolata, assembly GCA_027924645.1. Lineage (NCBI taxonomy): Eukaryota > Viridiplantae > Streptophyta > Pinopsida > Cupressales > Cupressaceae > Cunninghamia > Cunninghamia lanceolata. Next base: position 7,586,124 of record BSBN01000679.1, on the reverse strand, counting down.
TCCCCCACCTACAAGCTAGCTTCCTTCTTGGCCAAACTCTTAACCCCACTAGTCGGCCAATCGAACTCTTTCATTAAAAATTCCTCACATTTCATTGAATTCATTAAAGACCAAATGTTAGACGATAGTGACCTCTTAGTTAGTTTTGACATTGTTTCCCTCTTCACTAATGTCCCCATCCCCGACGCCATAGAGTTAATTAGATGCAAGATTAATGTTGAAATCGCCTCCTTGGTAGACCTATGCCTCAGATCCACTTTCTTTACCTTCCAAGGAGTAGTCTATGAACAAGTCGATGGAGTGGCTATGGGATACCCCCTCTCCCCGGTTGTGGCTAACCTCTTCATGGAACATTTTGAAGAAATGGCCCTCAACTCCTATCCCCTCAAACCAAAGTGGTGGAAACGCTATGTCGATGACACAAACATTTGTTGGCCCGATGGTCGTGATAAACTAGAGGAATTCCATCTACATCTTAACAACCTAGTCCAAAGTATCTCCTTCACCAAAGAGTTAGAGACCAATAACCAACTCCCTTTCCTGGATATTTTGCTCTTAAAGAAACCTGATGGGTCCTTAGGTCGTACCGTCTTCAGGAAAGCCACCCACACTGATCTCTACCTTCATGCCTCTTATCATCACCACCCATCCCAAAAAGTTGGGGTCCTCAAAACTTTGGCCACCTAAGCCTTTCACATCTGCGATGAGGATCACTTAGATCTTGAACTAGCCCACCTATCCAAAGTCTTCAAATTGAATGGGTTCAAAAGCAAACTCATCTCCAAAGCCTTCAAGCAAGCTAAATCCTGTTTCTTCTCCTCACCCAAAGCCCCGATCCTCTAGCCCCACCAATGGCCTTGATTCCCTATGTTGAAGGCATCTCCAACAAAATCTCTAAAATTCTTTAGAAAAAGGGCCTTCATTGTGCTTTTAAACCCATTTCAACCCTTAGGAGTCGCATCCCTTCTCTGAAGGACCAGAATGACCTCTACCTCAATGCAGGAGTCTACAAGATTATTTGTTCATGTGGCACCCCCTACATTGGGGAAACAGGTCGCTCTTTTAGAACTAGGATAAAAGAGCAGAGTGCCGACATCAAGCACGAACAAACTCAAAAATTGGCCCTTGCAGAACACTCATCTAAAACCAAGCACCACATTTGTTTAGAAGACACCGAAATTGTGGTCAAGGAAGACAGCTTCTTCAAAAGAAAACTCAAAGAGGGCATAGAAATAGGCAATCACCCATCCAACCTCAATCAAGACGAGGGATGGAACCTAAGTTTTTCTTGGCAGCCTCTTCTAACGGCTTGAGAAACCGCCCCCTCCTTCATGCTTGATCTTGGCCCCTCTCTTTCTCTCTATTTTTCTTTTAACCCCTTTACCACCCTCTTTGGCTGCCCTGGTCATCCCTTCCCTCGTTCGTGGGCCGACTTCCCCTTTTTGTCCTTTCATGACCTCCCTCCCTCTTCCTTCTCCTCTTGTCCTCGGTCTCACTAGCTTTCTTTCCTCTGAGCCCCCCCGCCCTGTCGCCCTCTCTTTCTAATTAGCACACTCTCTCTACCTTGCAGTGTGTTTTTCTAGGTCCTTCGTGTTTGTTCCCTCCCCCTCATCATGGTTTCTTTACCTTCCTCTTAGGTTCTCCTTGGCCACTTACTTTTTTGACCCTTTCTTGCTTTCGATAGGAGTGGGTTGGCTCTTATTTTCTTTTACGCCCATGCATATTTGCATGTATGCATTTATCCTTCTTCTTTTTCTCTTTTGTGTTGTGGAGGCTTGGCTCCTCCAGGCTTGTAGTCTTTATGTTTGTTCGTTATTTTCTTGGTGGTTTCGAGTTTATCTTTTGATTTCTCATTGTTTCCCTTGGTTTTTTATCATTAGTTTCTTGTGTTTCTTACATGATCTTTCTTGTTTTCTAGGATTGGTTGATCCCCTCCGCTCCTTGTACTTCTCTTTACTTGTTTCTTCTCTCTCTCTCTCTCTCTATATATATATATATATATATATATATATATATATATATATATATATATTCATTCTAGTTCTATTTAGTCCTATTTAGTCTCTAGTTCTATTTAGTCTTTACTTGCATTATTTTTCTTATATATATATTTGTTATTAACCTACTTATTTATAGGAATTATTGACTCTATATATAATTTTTTTAATTTTTATTTATTTATGTGTTGCTTGGTCTTCTTTTTGTGTTTTTGTGCTTTTTTAGGCCATCTTAGACATATTTATACATACTTACTGACATATTCTTCAAATTGGTTACATATATATTTGCATTAATTTGATTATTATTTTTTCTTTCTATTTTCATTCTCTAATTAATTTTTGGTTTGCTTTTTACTAATTAAATATGGTTATATTTTTATATTATTTTATTCATCTACCTATATGCATGTATTCTTTCTTTTGATAATTTTTTCTTCATTTTGTCTTTAGTCTTTAATTAATTTATCTTGTTAGTTACTAATTTAGATTTGCATTTATATTTTTTTTATTTTATGTGGTTTCTCCCTCTTGACTAATTTTCTTTCTTTTATTCTACTCTCCTTATTATTCTTGCATGTCCCTTAGCCTTGGTACCTTGGGCTCTTCCCCCAAGTGACCCATTGGATCCCATGCCACACCACACCTCTCTTTTTATTCAGTCTTGGTCTGCAATTGTTCATTTTCATTCTCTTCTCTGGCTATCTTTCATGGATCATGGAGTGTGATCCGAAACATTGAGAAAAAAATCTTGAACACAATCAAATCCAGAAGCATCTCAATCACATAAATATTTATTAGTAATCATTATCCATTCTTAAAAAGTATTAATTTTTTCTACTTGTCAACCTCATTTTTTTGTTTGAATGGAAAAAATAGCTTGGAAGAGGAAAGAAGAATAGATATCCACATCTAGCACCCTTAATAGCATCCCAATTTAACATCCACCCTCAATGAGAGCTAGTCGATAGGTTTTAAGGTAGGAAACTCTTTAGTATAACCATTTCTTTTGTTTTTCTCAGAGTTTTTCCTACTTTTAATGTCAATGCATTTTTGGAACCCTAAAATGCTAGACCAAACTCTAAACCCTAGAATGTAAACCTTAGTCTAAACCTTAGGCCCTAATCTAAACCCTAGGCTCTAAACCATAATCTCTAAACCTTAAATTTAGGGTTTAGGGTTTGTAGTAGTTTGGGGCTAAAAGTTAGGGTTAGCCTAAAATAATTTAGCCTAAAAACATTATTTAAACCCTATTTAATAAATTTAAAATACAAAAACATTATCTAAACCCAATTAAAAACATAACATTACTATAACACTATTTAGCCACTATTAAAAATTTAGCTCAAAAATATTATTTAAAGTTGACTATTATCTCCACATTTCTACAATGACTCTCCTAGTGGTTAACCTTATATTGATTATAACAATAGTTCCTTGAGCATTAAACAATGGCTCAATCACGATTATTCATCTTGATTTTGATTGAGTAGTAGTTATTTTAAATTATTAAAAGAAAAATCCATTATTGTAGGTTTTACTCAACAAGATCAATATAGTAAAAAATATGCCATTCATCATCTACATGAAATTCAATTATTAAAATAATGTAATAGTATTTTTATCATATCATTGGTGAAAGGTAGTAGTTTGTAATGATTCATATTATATCAATCATTGCTAGGTCAAATGGAAAAAGTAATATACAAATAGTAGAATTTCTTGTTGTTCTTAAATGGTATTTTAAACAATATAATAGGTGAATGAGATTAATTTATATTAGATCATTCTCTTGTTGTCTAGAATTATTCTAGTACAAATCACAAAAGAATAATAAATACTAGTTGATATTAGAATACTAGAATAATAGCTACATGTTATAGGAGCATGCGATATAATTTAAAGTATTTCTATTGATAGAGTTAATAACACTTAAATATAATATTGATAAAAGTCACATAAATTAATGATATATGGGGTATGGTGTTGGGAAAAGCAGGGATCAACAAGCAAGAATAAAACCACAAAGCTATTTTCCACACAATATGCCAAATTACAATGCCAAAAGATAAAAAATTATGTACATAGAGGCTTGCTTAAATAGGCAAGAAAGAGGAGGTAAGAAGGTCATATACAACGAATGAGCAACACTCCAAAGGTGCAACACTTGTCTACTCAAATGACACATGTTTGAGCAAGTGGCAAGTTTGCATGAAGTAGGTGTCTCAAAAAGGTGAGTACACATGTCTTCACCACATGAGGTGAGACAAAGTCCAAAATAGCTAAGTAAAATTAAGCTCTAGTGTGAAATAGAAATCTCCTAGACATGCTAAAAGCTAAGTAGATAGATAATGCAAATTTTCACACTAACACCCTCGTTAAGTGCAACTTAGTGAGTAATGAAATAATGATGGGTCCCAACAACTAGGCCTGATTAGGTACCCATGTACAAATGCATTTCTCATAAGGCGGAGAAAGAAAGAAAACCCTGTGGGAAAAAAACTTTCCTCCAAAAAGAGAGAAAACAAGAAACTGTACTAGACATTGTACAAAATACCTGAAGGTGATAATCTCATTGTGAAGAATATCTAGAAGCCTTTTGTGAAGCAACTCTGAACTCTAATGTAGCAACAAGCGATGATGGCAGTGATGTTAGGTTCTAGAATCAAGAATTCATGTTCTAGACTTAGAGACTGTAGATGTAAAGAGAGCATGGCTCTTAAATGTTTCTAGTGTTGTATTTGGTGTTGATGATGACTCTTGATTAGATTCAGTATCCGTTATATTATTCTTTTCAAGAAGATTGGTAAGATGATTGATATTCTTCTTCAAATGTTTCTACTCATTGGGCCTAGTTTTATTGCAATATGTACACTTAGCTTTTTCGTTGCCTTGATCTAAAAATCTTTGCCTTGATCTGAAAATCTTTGAGTGTTTGATTTTGAAGATTCATAATTCTTATCTTTCTTGATTTCTTTTTCCTTTTCTTTTTCTCCTTTGTTATTTTTCCAATTTCCAACAACAAGAGCATGTGGTTTATAATTATTCATGGTACCCATTCGTATAAATTTATCCTATTCCCTTATTAAGTCAACAATGAATTCATCCAAACTAGGCATTTTCCATGTAGCACCAAAAGCCCTTTTGGTGGTATAAAAAGAAGATACAAAGACAGAATATTCATGACCTAGTTTGGATACCATAGAAAGTATGAGTTGATCTTCTTTTTTATCTATCCCACATTCTTCTAACTATAGTTTCAATGATCTGAACTTTGTGAAATAATCTTCTAAGGTATCAAAATCTCTAGGGCTTAAACTGAAGAACTTATTTTATAACCCATAAGTTTTTAATTCTTTAACCTTCCCAAAGATTTTTTCTAACGTTTTTCCATACCTCATTGGGTGTTTTCAAGGTTTCAACATGGAACATAAGTTTGGTAGCTACATTTAGATGTATAAGAACCTGAAGGCTTGATCACACTTATTGAACCATTTTTTGTTATCTTTGATAGCATTTGGCTCCTTTATTTTGCCCATAATCACTCTATATAACCCTTTATCCTTTAGAATAAGTTGAATACTGAGTTTCCAATCATAATAGTTAAAGTGTGTAAGAGGTTTGATACAATGATTTGGCTCCATGCTTTACTTAGATTGTTTGTAAATTTGTTTTGAGATGTGTAAAGAAATATTGAGGGAGAAATGGAAGTGCACATAAGACATGACTCTAGATAACCCCCATATGACTAAATATTTTGTCCCCCCTGAATTTTGGCACTGTATAACTTAGTGTCTTTTAGAAAATAAATTTGACCAATGCATGGGAAATGTAAAAACATGAACTTTTGCAAAAAATAGTGCTCAATTCCAAGCTACTGATCATAAGTTATTATATAAACAAGCTCTCATAAATATGGTCAAATTTAATAATCAACACTAGAAAAGCAAAAAAATACCTGTGTGGATAACAGACCTAGCCTTCCAACCACTCATTGGAATAGGAGAAATGAAGAACAGAAAGGGTTTGATTGTGAGGGGGAATTGGCCTCCCGCCAACCCGAGCCTCACCCTTTATCTTCAACGGGTGATTAATATGTTAACTTTATATATTGACTTTATATGTTAGCAATTAAGTGCTAACTTTATATCTCAATTTTATATGTTAACATCAATTTGTGACTTTTAAAAGTCACATTACAGATCTCCAATACAATTTTCCCAAAATAGTTAAATGTCCCCTAGTTTTTACAACACTTTCTATGATTTGGCAGCTATCATATTATATGAAACTATGGCATTTTGAAATAAAGTCTAACTCTAAATGTTAGAGACTTTAACAAATGTCATAATAAATTGAAAGATAATAACTAAATATAATATGAAATGTTTAAAAAATCACAATGAATCTGTGTTTTCAAGACGTTGAGATGGAAGAGATGCATCGCAAAAAATGCCTCTGAACCAGGTGGGCATAGTCTTCTGTGAGTTGGCCAATGCCTTGTACAGAGATGAGTTGAGTTGGTGACCTATCTCCAAGTTGTAGTAGATTCTTCAGTGACCAGTTGCAGAAAGCCGTAACCACTCGAAGTCCCCAACAATCTTTCATAATTCCACAAGAAGACAATATCTTCCACATCTATAATGGCATCCTCCTTGCAGGCCGAAAAAGTAAAGAAAGCAAGCCCTGAGATTCGAATTGAGAGCATCAACACTGAGTTGGAGCCATTGGAACACTTGCTCTTACTGCTCCGGATGAAGAAAACCACCTAATGGCGAGTATTACAATATGGTTGCCTACAATTTACATAAAATCTTCCAGATTTGTAAAATCAATAGCAAAAGTTGAAACAAAAAAAGTTTGAAGTTGTTGTTATCCTTGTGTAATAGCGACACAAAGAAGATAAAGCCTCTCTAACAGCAAGGAAACACCAAATCCTAGATGGCAACTGGATTACCCAAAGGAAAAAACATCGACCAAGAGTGCAAATAATAATAGTCAAACAGAACCACAAATCTTCAAATAGAACCAAAAACTCTATCAATATTAAATATTTTGACTCCTAGCTGTGACCGAGGACAAGAAGCCCTCGATCTCCTCCTACAAAAATTTCACCCAAAAACCAGATTTGGGTAAAAACAAAATTGCCAATAAATCTTGCCCAAAGTGAGATTTTCTTTAAAAAAAATTGCTTTTTCGACAAAAAATTCTAACTCTACAAGGATCTTTGGACTTGGCTAAGTGCAAGATTTTCTATAACAGGCAGAATTTTGCATCCAATGCTCTGATACTATGTTGGGAAAAGTGAGGATCAACAAGCAAGAATAAACCACAAAGCTATTTTCCACACAATATGCCAAATTACATTGCCAAAAGATGAAAAATTATGTACATAGAGGATTTCTTAAATAGGCAAGCAAGATGAGGTGAGAAGGTCATATACAATGACTGAGCAACCCTCCAAAGGTGCAACACTTGTCTACTCAAATGACACGTGTTTGAGAAAGTGGCAAGTTTGCATGAAGTAGGTGTCTCACAAAGGTGAGTACACATGTCTTCACCACATGAGGTGAGACAAAGTCCAAAATAGCTAAGTAAACTTAATCTAGTTTGAAATAGAAATCTCCTAGACATGCTAAAAGCTAACTAGATAGATAATGCAACTTTTCACACTAATATATGGTTCTCATGATAATTCTTTTAAAGCCCCTATATCCTCTGCATGTTATGATTTACCTCTCCACATGACACTTATGAGTATAAAACACTATATATTTGTTAGAACACTCTGATATACTAAGAGGGGGTTAAATTAGTATATGCCACAAATTAATCCAATTCAACTTTATCTTCAAAATTTTCTACTACCTTAATCAAATAAATAGATAATGAAGCAATTCAAAACATAATCACACAACCATACAACCGTAACACCAAATTTATGTGGAAAAACCCTAGAAGGGAAAAACCATGGTGAGCAAGTTGCTTGGATCTATTATCCAAATCCAGCCTTACAAATAAAAACAAATTTACAACAAGTTTTATGGGCTGCAACCCAAATCAAGATACAACTCCCTAATACATTGTTTTACAGGCTCCAACCCAAAGGAAGCTACAACTCCCTAATACATAGTTTTATGGGCTCCAACCCAAAGGATGCTACAACTCCCTAAAGTGCTAAAACACTTACATGAAGAGTCTCCAACCTTTGTGTCAAAAACACTTGAGTGATTATGTTGGTTCAATCACCTCTGTAGCAACACCTCTACTCAAACAACTCTACTATCTTCAACACACTTCCACAACACAACACAACACAACCTCTATTATAAATCATGAAATACAGTCACCATATTTCATTCTTAGCTCTCAGATTACTTATCTCCTTCACACACACTTACTCACTCTTCACACTCGCACAAACATCCTTGGTTACTCACACACACACTTACTCATTGAAACAAACTCGATCTTTCATTTATATCCTCCACAAGTATTCAAAATATCATCTTTCTCAGCCAAGATGAAACATGTTACATGAAACGTGCAATGACTAGAACATGTTGTCCTCCAAGTCATCAATGGTAGTGTAGGAATGAAATCCCATTAAGAGGTTCATGCCAAGTGATAACCAAGACCTATTTTAGCTTAGAACACATCTCCACACTGGTGCACACTTCTAAACACATGGTGTAATCACCTAAACACACCCAATCGGCTTCACAAACACTTATTCCTTGCACACATTAGCTCTAGACCTAAAGTAGTACTAGAGAGACAAAATTACACCATGTGGTTCATACATAAAGAATTATATGAAAAACCTTCTCAAACATTCCTTTCTCTGGTTTATGCTTCTTCTTGCTGGTGCAAACAATCAAACTCTGAAGTTAGTATATCTTGCATACTCTGAGTACTCCTCAACACTTGAAACTTGAATCATTATGCACACATACAATCAATTTAAACTTATCCTTCAAATAGTAAAGCCAAACATCATAATGCAAGGAAATGCGGTTGCTTTCACTTTCTCCTTTTGGCAACCCGAATTAGTAACATGATGTGCCCTTACTCTATTGACTCTAAAGAACCTCTGTGGTACATATTATCATTTGAAACTTTAATATAACATACCTCTCATCCATATGTAACTATCCTCCAAGCTGCAAGATCATATCTTCTAGTGCCGAGCATTATACTATATCTTTGTGGTTGCAACAACTTTGTACCATTGTCTTCAATTCTGCTAGCTCTAGAATCTTCTGGGGTAACTTTTATGCTCTGAAATTTTGATTATACATACTTCCTATCTATCTTTGACTAACCTTCAAACCGCATGACCATATCTTCAAATGCACAGAAATGCAGAGCAATCTCCTAAGCTCCTTCAGTAGAACTTCCTATGCCTTTCACAACTGAAACCTTATACACATTGTTGGCAAGAGACAATACAAGGCATGTCATGTGTTCTCATTGATGGAAACTAAGTCCATTCCACACATCCGTAGTACAGTATCAAATCATACCGGAAGTCAGTTCCAAGATTTGTCAAGTCCAGATAGACATCAACAGGGTATATGGCAGAGTTCAATATTTTAGTCAGCGGATCTCTCTAGTTAGTCATTATATGTTGCAAATCTGACAAAACAAGTCAGTGAAGAACAGGTCGACTTGTGTTAGATCCTTGTACGGATCTAGTAGAAGTGTTTTGGTGAGTTACGTATGGGATATAATATTAGTGGCCGACATGTATGGTGACCTACAAGTGTTATTCCTTGTATGCATCAATATTGATGTATGGATTTAGCCGACAGATTAGAGTACTTGTATTGTTTGTTAAGTTCTTCATAAGGCCGACAGAAAGGTGATTAAATTTCTTGAGGTGGATATATATAGCTGATGGATTTGAGTGTATTGATGGATGTTGATATGTGAATATGGAGTAAGTGCGAAAAGGGCAGATAGAAGTGTAAAAGAGAAGAGATCTAAGGTCTGGATTATGGCAAAGCAATAAACAGGGTAGAGTAAAGATGAAATGTGTAAAATCAGTATTATGTGCTTAACTAGAACTGAATTCTTGCATTGGAAGATGCTATTCATCAGTTCAAATAATCTGTAATCCTTTTGTAATCATTCTTGTAGGTAGTGAGCCTCTTTTGAGAAATGAGCTCTAGGAAGTGAGCCCGAAGGCATGTGCCTTCCCCTTTTGTAATAATTGTAACAGAGTATAATCTTTGTGGGTTAACCCCCACCGTAGTTTTTCCCTTAACTGGGTTTCCATGTTAAAAATCTTGGTGTCAAGTGTGTTATTTATGTTTCTGCTCATGTGTTATTGATTCTTGCTTATATCATTAATCTATTAAAAGGTGGTAAAAAAGAATTAACTATTGAAAGTATTAAATTTTCAAGACAACTGATTCACCCACCCCCTCTGAGTTGTCAGCGCTAATTCCAACAATTAGTATCAGAGCCAAGTTCCTTGAAAGAAGTCTAACAACTTGAGGAAGATCTGGGAAGGAGTTTCAATGGGTTCACTCAAAGAACAACTTCAGTTAGCTTTGGAAGATCTTGACTGGTCCAAAGCAAAAATAGATGACCTGAAAGTAAACCTTAAGGATGTTGATGATTACATTGACGTGCTAAAAGATAAATTAAAGAAATCAATGGAAGAAAAAGAAGGAACTACTTCATCAGCTAGTTAATCTTACTAAAGAAAATGGCATGAATGAGACTTTGGAAGAGAAGACAAAGGAATGTGAGAAGCTGACAAAAGAAGTTTATGTTCTAAAACATGAGATGGAATCTGGGGTAATGAGGCTAACCAAAGAAATTGAGCAAAGGAAGAAGATTGAAGACCTAAATCAAATTATAAAAGAAAGAACTGAAGAATGTTGTAGATTAGATAGAATAGATGACCATCTAGAGTCTAATCTACAAGAAAGTAGAGACAATGAGAGAGAACTTGAAAGGCAAATTGTCATTCTCAGACATTACCTAGAAATTGCAAATGAATACAAGGAGAAGTTCAAGATAAGATCAGCTAAACTTGAAGCAATGCTTGAGAGTCAGAAGAAGGTTGATGATAAGCATGGTCTTGGGTATGAGAAAGGTGAAAGCTCTAGATCTGGACAAAGAAATTTTCAATCAAGGAATGGGAGAAACAGACCTAGAAGATCTTTGGTAAGACAACCTAATGCTCAAAGGTATCCATTTTTTAATGGAAATTATTTCAATTGTAGTAAGTTTGGTCATAAAGCTACTCAGTGCAGAAGCAGAGTAAATCAAAGTGGTCCATCCTTCTCTAGTCAATGTTTCAATTGTAAGAGGTATGGTCATAGATCCAATGAACGCAGAAGTATGATAACAAATAACTCTAATAATAGAGGAAATGGGAATTCTTTCAATGGCAAATGCTTTGCATGCAATAGATTTAGAGATATGGCTAATTAGTGAAAATCAAGGGGAATTCAATCAAATGGGCAAAGAAATGTTGTGTGCTGCAATTGTAATCGATTCAGTCATATTGCAAGATTCTGCAGAAGCAGGAATAATGAAAGAAGAGGTCCAGTAAATAGAAAACTAGATGAACCAAGACAAGACAAAGACAAAGGCAAAGTTGATGTTAATGAAGTCTAGAATGAAATGAACAAGACATGGGTGAAGAAAGGTAAAATGAATGTTGACAATGGGTCTGCACCGGAATCTGGTGCTGATAATTCCTTTGGGAATTGAGTCAGGAGATCTAGCTCAGGGGGAGCTGCATTGAAAATCAAATTCCCCCAGCCAGTAAATGGGTTCCTAAATATGGCACAATCTGGAAAGATAATTTGGGTTACTATAGAGTATTTGAAAGGATTTCCAGAAGAAAAGAAGTAGATTTGATGATTTGTGGAGTAATTGAAGATTGACTGTATGTAGAAACAGTGTAACTAGATGTGTTAGGGCAGAGTATTTATTATAAAGGCAAATTAGGTTTTGTGGAGCATAAAAAGGTCATTCATTCTTCATTTGAATCACTTTGCTTTCGAAGATAGCAAGAAGAAGAGTGTCTGAACTAAGATTTCAAGGATTTGAAGTGCGACCAGCAAATTTGTTCGCTAACCCTAACTCCATGGAAGAAAAAAGTATTTATCTATGACGCTTTGAATTTGTAATCTTTTGCAATGGCTACTCCTCTTGTTGTTGATATTACTGAAAGGCCCCAGCCAGAATTTAAGAAGCATCCATAAAAGTCAGTCGAAATCAAACCTTTAGGAACATTTTCTGGTGTCCCATACGAAGTTCTGCATGTTGAGGATATTAGGGCATACATTAACTGTAGCATAGATAAATTTGGAAACCTCAAACTCTTGGATTTGTATGACAACTACCTAAGGGATGATAGCTATGAATTGAAACCGAAATACAAAGCCCTAGAAAGCAAACATTTTCTGTAAGTCATTGATTTTCTGACATTTGATGAGAATGAGTGGGTTCAATATATCTTGAGCCGAATGCATGATGAGTTCATATGGCTATTGAAACCATTCAAGATTACAAAGGATGTTATTGAGATTGTAACTGGGTTAAATTCAACTGGTGGATTACCCATGCTAAAAGTAGTGAAGAACCAGACAGTGACTGATGCTACAGGTACCAAGTTCGACAAAAGGGAAATGACCATCAATAACATTATTGAACCAGATGTTAAGTTTACCTCTAGGGTGATTGGTTAAAAGATTTATCACTCCAGCAGGGAGAACTCTATCTCCAGAACTGCCATATATGCAGCATATCAAATGTTGAAAGAAATTGTAGATTATGACCTATGTAATCTGTTACAGAACCAACTGATTGAGAACTTGAGAAAAATTAAGGAAAAGAAAAACACCTTCAAATATGGTTCTTTGGTTATATGTTTATTCTTCTACTTCATGAATGAAGTGCCTGGAGTAAAAAGTGTACAATGGACTAGTGACAGATCAGTTGCAATATAAATAAGAGATCATTTACATAGCATTGGAGATTCTAAGGCACATAAAACTAAAATCTGGGGTTACTTTAAAAATTTTCAGAATATGATGCACTTTAGGGAAAGAATCCCTAAATCAATGGTTGAGAAATACACAAATGAAATTTTTTCTATGGTGGACACTAATCAGTGCCTAATGGAAGCTATAGAACCCATAACAGTTTGGATTATGCCTATGGGTTATGAGGTTGATGAGAAGATTTTGGAAATGTATGCTCAACATCTCTTGAGCAAACCCAAGGATGACTCTATGGAGAGGTTTGAGACTTATAAAGAACTTGATGAAAAACTACATGTTGAACTCTGGAAGCCAGAGATTAAGAGAAAAGCTCAGAAGCAAGTAGAAATGTATGCTAAAAGCATTGGGATAATAAAGGAAGCTGTGAGGCAGAACAGAGAAAGAAAAGAAAAGATGAGAAGGAGAAGCAGGATAAGAAACAAGGAAATACTCTAGTAGAATCCCTCTCCACTCTAAGGACTACTAGGAGCTCTGTTGCTACCCCTGTTCCCCCAAAACCTACCAATTCTGAGAAACCAGAAGACATATTATCCGGTAAGGAAAAGAAGAGAACTAAAGTAAAGGTAAAGAGATCACATGATGGTTTGGAAAAGGAGAATGAAGAAAAGACAGACTCAGATGATGGGCTTAAAGAGCTAAAGGCCACAGGTGCTAAAGCCATTAAAGTATCTGAAGAGAAGCCTTCTGGAAGTAAGAAGACAAATAAGAGGCAGAGATCAGAGGCAGATGATAAGATGCAAATTCCCTCTGTGAAAAACATTGTCAAGACAATCATTGTTGATGGGAATTTAAAACCATTGACTAAATTCTATAATCTTTACAATGACACTGACAAAAGACTTTTGGAAGAAGCCACTATCAAGTACTTGAATGTATTCAATCGAGCACTGGTGGAAATTATGTCTGAAGTTCCAAAAGACTTAAGAAACATCTTGGAGATAAGAAAAGAAGCGGTCAAGTCAAAAGATATGGAGCTGAGGGAACATGTGGTTACCACTCTATGTTCGGTGATCTCCAGCAGAGAAGTAGATAAAATTTTTAAAGAGGTCAAAAATGAATTCAGGAGTAAAACAAGAATGAATAAACTGATGATTGGAGAGATAGATGAAATAGTTCAAGAAACTGAACAAATTTTGAGAAAAGAATTAGACAAGAACAAGTTCTTTGTCATGTCAGATGAGCCTGCTAATGACACACTAGTCCCAGATGAAGAAGAGAAGTAGAAGGATGAGCATCAATATAGAATGGATGATTCAATTGTCCTAGAAGAGGAAGCAATAAGTAGGGAAGAAGTAAAAATGACAGATGAAATTGCTAATGCAGGAGGTATTCTAACTCCTCTAGATCATTCTGACAAAGAAGATACAAAGATGAATATAGAAGCAAATGATCAAATTGAAGATTGAAGAGCATGAAATGGAAAAGGCTAAGAACCAAGAAGAAGAAGAAGTCAAGGGTAAGGAAGATAAAGCAAAAGAAGATGGTTTAAATGTTGACGCACCCAGACTAAATAGTCCTGATACTATCATTGACAAAACTCAACAAAAGTAAGGTGGTCCAGAAATTGTGGCAAGAGACACTGCAGATGCAGTGAAGAGTTTCCTGAGTAAAGAAATGCTAGAGCTTGATGAACCAGAACTGATATGAGTACCAAACTGTTGCAAGTATGGGCCCAACCGGTGTTGTCATTGATGTCAACATACTCCTGTTGCATTGATGTTAAGGATTGGATGAGTTGTGTGCTAAGGATATTGAGAAAATTAGCCCTATCAGAAACAGAGAAGAACAGTAAAGACAGTGAAGTTCTATGAAGTAAAGATTCTAGTCAGTTGAAGATCTAAGTATTCACATCAAAGGGTTTGTAGATATGTGTCTGAAGGTGCTCCTGTAAAGATTTTAGAGATCCGCATGAAGATTTGGAGAAGTTATGGCCATATGAGTAAAACTGGTTCTGGCAGTTGTTCAGAAGTGACAGAGTGACACAAATAGGTCTGGTGAGATCTGGAAATGCAATATCTTGTTCTGTGGATCTGGTGGCATGTTTGGGAAGCCAATGTGAGTGGACAACTAAATTGGTTCGTGGTCTGGAAGTCCGCAAGCAATCATTCTAATATGACAGTGATGACTGACTGTGTTCTTGAGGTTCCAGATGAAGATGCAAATGATTACAGTAAGCAGAAGTGGTATGGATGTTCTTGGTGATTCAAGGAAGCTTGTGGGGGTCTCTAGATTGTGTCTAGTTCGTGTTGGTAGTCCACATTGAAGATTGAGCTCATAATTGAAGATTTACCTTCAGGTGATGGTGATCTTCCTAATCTTGGTCGATCGGATGTTCTACACATGTTGCAGATGATCTTGAATATGTTTTACGAAGCATGGCGTGTTCCTTGAAGAAGATTGAAGTCCTAGATATGTGTGGCCGATAGGGTAGTGATGCGCATGAAGTTTTTGTAATAAGTCAAGTTGTATTTTTGTAATTGCTCTGTAATAAAATAAAGTATGTGTTGTACCAAGTTTGATGATCATCCCAAAGTCAATGTCATGTATAAATAAGATTTGTGAAGTCATTTCAAATGGATCTGTGGTCATGATGAGAAAGTGATAGAGAGGAGAGGAGTGAAAAAGTAGAGCAAAAGAGTTGAGCTTAAATGGAACTGTCTCAAGCATGGTGAAGATACTAATCTCCAGTTCAAGTATGTAATATTTATATTATTCTGTAGACAGTGTGTCTCCTATAGGTAGTGGGCCTCTTGTGAGTAGTGTGCTTAGGCAGTGAGCCCTAATTGGCAAGTTCCATTTTGTTCTTCTTATTCTTTTAACAGAGAATACAATCTTGGGTTAGTCACCCCGTGGTTTTCCCTTAATCAGGTTATCCACGTTAAAATCTTGGTGTCATATGTGTTGAATGTGTTTCTACTCTTGAGTTATTGTATTTTGTTTCCATGATTGAATAATTATTATGCTGTTGAAATATAAGAAGGATTCAAGGATTTAAAGAACAGAAGGTTTGGTGACAACTGATTCACCCCCCCTCAGTTGTATGTCCTAAAACCAACAATTGGTATCATAGATAAGTTCCTCTAAAAGAGATTAACCACTTGAGGAGATCCAGGATGTCTTCCTACAAGAAGGATAGTCCCAGGTTTGATGGAACAAACTACACTCTTTGGAAAAGATGCATGGAATGTCACTTGCAATGTATGGGAATTCAATATTGGAACATGACTATAAAAGAGTATATTCCTCCAAAGAATGGTCTGACAACTCTAGATGAAATTAGAAATGCTGAAGATAGTCTTTGAGCTAAAGAAGCCTTACTAAGTGCCATATCTGATACAGAGCTGACAAATGTCATGGATTTAAAAACTGCATATGAAATTTAGTCAAAGCTGGAAATTCTGCATGAAGGAGACAAATATGTTAAATGTGCCAAGCTACAAAGTCTGAAAGGAAAATTTGAAAACCTGAAGATGGATGAAGATGAGAACATCACTACATTTATGCCAAAAATAAATGAGCTTGTTTGTGGCATTAGATGTGCTAGTGGAACTTTGGATGAAGATGAGATTGTTGCCAAAGTTCTCAGATCCTTACCTCCTACTTACAAACACAAGGTTGTTGCTATTGAGGAATTCAGATCTTTATCAAATATTACAAGGGATCAATTGGTTGGGAAGCTAGCTGCATTTGAATTGGCTGAGTTTGGAGATGCTCCTCCCAAGACTGAATCAACATTCAAAGCTAGTGCCTCTACAAAAGGTAAACAAAGGTATGATCTAGGAGAGAGTTCCTCAAAGAAATTATCATGGTATGAAAAAACAAGAAAAGATTTGGAAGAAGATGAGGCAGAGCTGCTCAACTTGAAGCCCTTATTGCTAAAAGATTACCAAGAGGATCTAGTAAGTATGAAGGAAAATTATCCTTCAAATGTTTCAACTGCAACAAGATTGGTCATTTTTCCTCAAGATGTCTGGAAAGATTTTCAAGGCCAAATCCTAATAGATCACTTGAGATTCCAAAATAAATGCTACTATGTTCAAGAAGATGATGATGATGAAGGAGTAATAGATGATGAATCTGAGATAGGAAACAAATCTAGAATTGACTGGGTGTTTATTGCCATCAAGGAAGAAGATCCAATGCCCATTGAATCTGTCAATCATAAAATGGTAGAAAGGGCTCTGGCTGCTCAACTTGAAGAAAAGGATGAATGGGTCATTGATCATGGATGCTCCCACCATATGACTGGTGATAAGAATAAGTTCATAAATCTGGAAAGATATGAAGGAGTTGTAAAATTTGGTGATAATTCTACTGGCAGAATCAGAGGTAGAGGAACTATTTCTTTTGATGGAAAGAACAAAACCAGTGATGTTCTGTATGTTGAGGGTTTGAAGCATAATTTTCTCAGTGTTGGATAGTTGGTGGACAAGGGCTATGATCTCTGATTCAAAAATAAAAAATGCAAGATCTTTGAAAGCTCTGGAACTGAGATTGCATCCGGTACTCAGACAAAAGGTAACATCTTCCACTTGGTAGGTACTGGCAAAAGTTGCTTATTTGTCCAAATTGATTAGAGTTGGTTGTGGCATAGGAGAATGTGTCATGTAAATTTTGATAACATTATCAAGATAAGCAACACTTAGGCTGTAAGAGATCCCCCAAGACTGGTGAAACCTACTAACAGTTTGTGCAAAGAATGTCAGTTGGATACGCAGAACAGAGTCACATTTAAAAGTAAGGAACAATCTTCTACCGGATTGTTGGACTTGGTACACACCGATCTATGTGGACCAGAAAGAATCAGGAGTCTGCAAGGTGATAGATATTTCATGTTACTAATTGATGACCACTCCCGAATGATTTGGGTGACTTTCCTAAAAGAGAAATCTGAAGCACTTGAGAAGTTCAAAATATTCAAGGCTATGGTAGAAAATGAAACTGGGTTAAACATAAAATGTCTTAGGTCTGATAGAGGTGGTGAATTCACATCCGAAGAGTTCATAGAATTCTATGAGAAACATGGGATAAAGAGACAGTTATCTGCTCCAAGGACTCCACAGTAGAATGGAGTAGAGGAGAGAAAGAACCAGACCATCCAAGAAGCATCTAGAACCATGATTATGGAAGTAAATATCCCTCAGATCTACTGGAGAGATGCTATAAGCACTGCTATCTATACTATTAATCGAGTACAAATCAGAAGCAATACTGGTAAGACTCCTTATGAACTCTGGTTTGGCATCACTCCTACTGTGAAGTATTTTAGAGTCTTTGGTAGTAAATGTTATAACAAAAGAGATGAAGACCTTGGAAAATTTGATGCTAGAAGTGATGAAGGAATATTCTTGGGTTATTCTACTCAAAGAAAAGCATACCAGTGTTATAACAAGAGATTGAGAAAGATTGTAGAAGGCACAAATGTGAAGGTTGATGAAGGCATTGAAAATCCCTTAAGGTTTTATGAGTATGAAGTAGATGATCAGAATGATGTTTCAATCCAAGAAGAACAAGCCCCAATTGTAGTTCAGATTCAAATTGATCCGGAGAATCCTAAAATACAGGAAGAAGAGATAAGTTTGAATGAACCTATTCAAGAAATAGAAGTGCAAGAAATTTCCAAAACTCCCAGTTATGTAAGACTGAATCATTCTGAAGACCAGATCATAGGAGATAGAAGCAAAGGTGTTCAAACAAGAAGAAAGATTTCTCATGATTCAGTGAAGTATTGTCTGATTTCAAAGGTTGAACAAAAAATAGTAAGTGAAGCATGCAATGATGAAAGTTGGGCTAAAGCAATGGAGGAAGAGTTGATGTAGATTGAAAAAAATCACACTTGGGATCTTGTTCCCAGACCTAAAGACAAAAATGTGATTGGGAGTAAGTGGGTCTTCCGGAATAAACTGAATGAAGATGGTGAAGTAGTCAGAAACAAAGCCAGATTGGTCTGCAAGGGTTATTCTCAAGTAGAAGGAGTTGACTTTGAAGAAACTTTTACTCTAGTGGCAAGAATTGAAGCAGTCAGATTATTTCTTGCTTTTGCTACCTTCAAGGATTTCAAGTATATTAGATGGATGTCAAGTCTGCCTTCCTAAATGGTGATTTGGAAGAAGAGGTATACATTGAGCAACCGGATGGATTTCAATTGTCTGATCATGGTGATATGGCCTGCAAGTTGAAGAAAGCATTGTATGGACTCAAACAAGCCCCAGGAGCCTGGTATGAAAGATTGGATAAACATCTTCTGAAGATTGGTTTCAACAAAGGTACTGCTGATAGTAACTTGTACTTCAAGATTGATCATGAAAATATCTTGATTGTTGAAGTATTTGTTGATGATATCATTTTTGGAGGAAAAGATAGTATGTGCAAGAATTTTGCAAATCAAATGAAAAGTGAATTTGAGATGTCTATGTTTGGGGAAATAAATTTCTTCTTGGGTCTGCAAATCACTCAAACCAAGAAAGGAATCTTCATATTACAGACCAAATATGTGAAAGAATTGTTGAAGAAATTTGGGATGGAAGATTCAAAGCCAATGAATACTCCCATGGCAACCAGGTGTAAACTGAGCAAAGATGATGAATCTCCTAAGGCTGATCAAAAAAAGTACAGGTCAATGATTGGTAGACTACTCTACCTTACTCAAACTAGACCTGACATTATGAATATTGTTGGTCTTGTTGCTAGATTCCAGGCTGATCCTAGAGAGTCTCATGTCATGGCAATCAACAGAATTCTCAAATATCTGAAGGGAACAGTTGAGTATGGTTTATGGTATCTTAGGGATCATGATTTCTCTCTTCGTGTGTATATAGATGTTGATTGGGTAGGAGATGTGGATGATCGGAAGAGTACAAGTGGTGGTACATTCTTTTTTGGGGAAAAGATTAGTTTCTTGGCTGAGCAAGAAACAAGAGGCAATATCTATGTCCACTGCAGATGAAGAATATATTGCAGCAGTAGGTAGTTGCACTCAAGTATTGTGGATGAAGCAAATGCTAAGAGACATCATAGTGGAGTATGAAGAACCTATCACAATCTTCTGTGATAACTCAAGTGCAATAAATATATCAAAAAATCCAGTGTTGCATTCAAAGACAAAACATATATCCATCAAGTTTCACTTTTTGAGAGAGTAGGTGAACAAGAATGAAGTCATATTGAAGTTTGTGCCCTCAAAGGATCAGATTGTAGACATTTTTACTAAACCTCTACCTAAGGACTCTTTTGAGTATCTCATTGAGAAGTTAGGGGTTATTACCCCTCTAGTTCTGAATTAAGGTGCACTGATGTGCATCAGTCCGGTGGATCTCACAGTCATATCTTGTGGTCCAGATTGATGATAGGAAGTTACTACTTAGGGAGAGCAGTCTGTATGATTCTAAAGTATTAATGCAAGTATGTGCCCTTTGTTGTAAGGTGTGACTCTTGGTCTCCTTGTTCAGTGCTATGTTGCAGTGGTTTGCGACAAGGGCTTAACTGCCTCTCGTGCTTGTTAAGTCAAGTGGTTGTATCGGGCATTAAAAGGTTGATATTTTGGTGCAACGATAACTAACAATTGGTATTAGAGCCGAGGTCACGGGTTCAGAGCCCTTGCGCTGGGGGGGATTGTTGCAAGGTGTGACCTTTGGTCTCCTTGTTCAGCACTGCGTTGCGGTGGTTTGCGACAAGGGCTTAACCGCCTCCCATGCTTGTTAAGTCAAGTGGTTGTATCAGGCATTAAAAGGTTGATCTTTTGGTGCAATGACAACTAACACCCTTTGGCATTGATGTCAAAGGGGGAGAGAAGACATGCGAAAAAAAAAAAGAGATTGTTGATCAAAGGGGGAGAAATGAAGAAAGAAAAGATATGTGAATGATTGATGTTGTTAGGGGAAGCTAGTGAGAAGTTCTTGTCTTGATGGTCAAAATAGTTTTTCACATCATATGTTGCCATCAATGACAAAGGGGGAGATTGTTGCAAGTATGGGCCCAACCGGTGTTGTCATTGATGTCAACATACTCCTATTGTGTTGATGTCAAGGATTGGATGAGTTGTGTGATGAGGATATTGAGAAAATTAGCCCTATCAGAAACATTGAAGAATAGTAAAGATAGTGAAGTTCTATGAAGTAAAGATTCCAGACAGTTGAAGATTTGAGTATGCGCATCAAAGGGTTTGTAGATATGTGTCTGAAGGTGCTCTTGTAAAGATTTTAGAGATCCGTATGAAGATTTGGAGAAGTTATGGCCATATGAGTAAAACTAGTTCTGGCAGCTGTTCAGAAGTGACAGAGTGACACAAATAGGTCTGTGAGATCTAGAAATGCAATATCTTGTTCTGCGGATCTGGTGGCATGTTTGGGAAACCAATGTGAGTTGACAACTAAATTGGTTCGTGGTCTGGAAGTCTGCAATCAATCATTCTAATATGACAGTGATGACTGACTGTGTTCTTGAGGTTCCAGATGAAGATGCGAATGATTACAGTAAGAAGAATTGGTGCAAATGTTCTTGGTGATTCAAGCAAGCTTGTGGGGGTCTCTAGATTGTGTCCAGTTCATGTTGGTGGTCCGCATTGAAGATTGAGGTCGTAATTGAAGATTTAAATTCAGATGATGGTGTTCTTCCTAATCTTGGCTGACTAGATGTTCTACACATGTTGTAGATGATCTTGAAGATGTTTTACAAAGCATGGCGTGTTCCTTGAAGAAGATTGAAGTCCCAGATATGCTTGGCCAACAAGGTAGTGACGTGCATGAAGTTTTTGTAATAAGTCAAGTTGTATTTTTTTAAATGCTCTGTAATAAAATAAAGTATGTGTTGTGTTGACTTGGATGATCATCCCAAAGTCAATGTCATGTATAAATAAGTTTTGTGAAGTCATTTCAAATGGATTTGTGGTCATGATGAGAAAGTGATAGAGAGGAGAGAAGCAAAAAGAAGAGCAGAAGTGTTGAGCTTAAATGGAACTATCTCAAGCATGGTGAAGATGCTAATATCCAGTTCAAGTATGTAATATTTATATTATTCTGTAGACAGTGTGTCTCTTGTAGGCAATGGGCCTCTTGTGAGCAGTGTGCTCAGGCAGTGATCCCTAATTGGCAAGTGCCATTTTTATTCTTATTCTTTTAATAAAGAAAAAATCTTAGGTTAGTCACGTCGTGGTTTTTCCCTTAACCTACTTTTCCACGTTAAAATCTTGGTGTCATATGTGTTGAATGTGTTTCTACTCTTGAGTTTGTTGACATTTCTTCTGAATCAGCATTAGGATTTGCCACTTCTAATGCACAGGCAGATTTAGGCCAACTGAATACAGGAGGTTGCGTGAGCTCCTCCCCTTCACTTCTGGTTCTGCCGCACCAAGGGGGGTATCCCTATAACTCAAGATGTAACCTTGACTAGCTCAAAGATAGAAGGATCTAACTTGACAGCAACAGGCAGAATACTCTCATGTATGGACCAAGATCTGCATGATAGATCACAAGGCTGGCAACATTCTTGGACATGATGTCTGGTTGAGTATGAGTGTATGCAGGGGGTTCCTAATCCTACTCCTACAACTAATAGGTGGAGGTATGAAGTGTTTTGATACGAATTTGGATGCAAAGCTGGACATGGTGTATAACACAAGAACACAGCATGATTGGTGCCTATCCAGGGCTTGGAGTCGGTAGACATACACCTGTGAATGATCAGCATGAATAGCTAAAACTGGATTTCAGGGGGATACACATGATATCTGCCTTACAGATATCTCCCAATGAAGAGTGTTGAGCTATCTCTACTTATGGCATCCCTACTGCAGTATACCCTTCCCAATGTTCAACCTGAAAACAGTTTAATCTGCCCCTTGAGCAGAGGTTAAAAGATCAGACATTCAACATAGGAATTCTATGCTCTAGAATCTAAACATAAGCAAACATCCAGATCCAGAAGAAGGATACATGCAATACTGGAGACAGAATTAACACAACACATGCTAAGACAGCATTACTCATATAAGGTCAACCATGAAATCAGTGGATCCATGCCAAGTCCTACAACAGGAGATACATAAACTCACAAGACAAACTGTACAGAGCAACCAGATCAGCTGGTTATGGATTACAGAGCCCAAAAATCTACAACTTTCAACAACCTTGAATGAATAACCTCGTCTGCATTATATAGCAGGAGGGTGTCTTCAGCATTAACTACCAGGTTGACCAAAACTCCCGCCAGATATATAGTATAATGAAAATGGCGCTCAAACACATTAATGCAACAGGTAGGGGAGGAGACAGGAAGATATCTCGAGCCTTGCGCCACTGCCTCGGGATCTAGATCTTCAATCAGGTACTACATCCATCCACTCCATCGCCCATACCTCTGCAACAATCGCCATTGATGGCGCACCAACCCACGGCCTCGGGAAGAACATCAAACAGTTCATCGCAACCACTTCCCGCCGAGATGCATCATCATGATATTTCGAAATGCAGGATAACATTATCCCACATGCACCCCGTAGCAACCTCATAAACACTTTATATACTAGGTCATGAGCATATATCATGTCGGCGCTTTTGCTCCTGACGACACCAGTATAAGACTTCATCATCATCATCCTCCAGCAGCATGATATCCTGTTGTTCGAAATATCACCCTGATGTCATCATGATATTTGAAATACAACCTTCATGATAATCGGCACAACCTGATCCATCGGAGGAACATCCTCCTGCTGAGCTTATTCCAAAAGTCTGGCCGATGAACATCCTGATGATGTCATCATCATATCCTGCTGACATCATCATCATATCTGCCTACTGCGCACCTCCTCATATCCGGATGACGTCATCATCATGTTTGCAAATATCAGGGGATCTCTTCAAGATGATCAGTGTTAGAAATATGACCCCCCCGGACCTTGATGACGTCATCATCATATTAACATCATCATGATATTCGGAAGACAACCGGATATTTGGAAATATCCTCCTGATGCTCAAATATCAGGTTGCACTGTAGCTCCTCTATAAAATCAGGGCGATAACTGAATATGATGATGATGCTTGAAAAGATCACCCCCCGGAGATAATGCGCGAAGCCAGCAGGCGGATATCTCCTTGATATCAGCATCATCATGATGCTCGAGCAAACATATATCTGGGTGATATGAAAATATCACCCCTTCCTTCGGAAAAATCATGATGCAGACAGGCAGAAAGGACCGGATATCACCCTGATACATGGATGACGTCAGCATCATCAGGATGAGAAACAAAGAACAAGGAGTGATACAACATCATCAGGATGATATTGACTAAGATCATCCTGACGTTCCAAAATATGATGACCCTAGTGAATATCGGGTCGCACTTAGAACTCTTCAACAACATCATCAGGATGATATTAACCAAGATCACCCGATGATAAAATATCACCCCGGCGAAATATCATGAAGGCAGAAAATATGATGACCTTCGCAAGCAGCAGGATGATAACTGGAAATATCATGATGATGACGACCCTTAGGAAAAAACGAGTCAGGTCGAGCAACTCAAAGAATAAGCAACATCATCATCATGCCTGCGCAAGGTGATAAATGGAAGATCACCGGAGACTTTGAAGAATCACCCTCGCAAGCAGATCAGGGCGCACCGCAGCTCATCAGCATCATCAGGATAAAAACCAAACATCACCCGATGCTTCAATATGATGATGACGATGAGAAACCGGCCGACGGAGAACATGATGATGCTGACCTTCATCGAAACAAACATGATGATGATGACCTCCTTCTCAAGAAAATATGATGATGCAGCTGAAAAATACTGAGGAGGTCCATCACTTAGAACATTTTTTGGATACTTAGGGAGAGTGCCTGAATGAAAATTTTTCAAAAAACTACCAGTCAATTCAGGCACTAACAGAGTTATTGCATTTTGCTTCCATGATTGAATAATTATTATGATGTTGAAATATAAGAAGGATTCAAGGATTTAAAGAACAGAAGGTTTGGTGACAACTGATTCACTCCCCTCTCAGTTGTCTATCCTAAACCCAACACAAACAACCTGGATACTCTCTCTCCAGTCCAAATGATGAAGATAGCATCTTTCACACAAGCCAAGGCAAGAGAAAATATATTAAAATCTCACATAGAGGACAGTGAGTTGTTAGGCCTTACATCCAGTATATTGGAGAAGATAATGCCAACTTTCCAGAAGAATTCATCTAATTCTCCTTCCAAAAATCTGAAGAGCCTTGTAAATTTTGTAAGTACACACTTTGAGTCCTTTGAGAAGTCTGCAGAGATTAAAGTCTGGAATGAATTTTTTGGATAAGAGATGTAGTGAGCTAAAGGGCCTAATAGGGAATGATAAAAAGGTACTTGATATCAGTATAAAGAGTATTCAAAATCCTCTTAATGACAGAAGTGATGTATATAAATTTTGTCTATCTTGGCCCAAAGTTATTGAGGATATGGAAAAGAAGATAAAGGAGTGGGAACAAAGATTGTTAAATCTATCTCAAAATTTTGATCCTCTAATAGTTTCTCTGGTAAGTCAGGAGTGTCAAGCAATCAAATTGACTAATGAAATATAGAAACTTGTTAAAGAAAAGAGAAATATTGTGGAGAGAATGTGTGAGCTCTGAGGATTGATTGCCCCTAAGTTAGAAACAATGTTCACTGCTTTATTAGAAGCTCAAGTTGCAGTCCAGACAGGTGATCCTTCAGATCTGAAGAAAGCAGAAATACAGGCATTACTACTAGGTGGACACATCTCAATTTTGGATGGCATGAAAAGAAGTTGGGCTTCTAAACTTGTGCAGTTGAAAACTAGTTTTGCAGATATTCTCCAGTTCATGTAAATATAAGACATGGATTATTTGTACATATGCGGCCTTTTATACAAATTTCTTGTTAAAATTTTAGTTTGCGGGTCCCACCCTTTGCCATTGATGTCAAAGGGGGAGTGAGAGACAGTGAAAAATGAAAGAAAATGAAGAATCCATCAAAGGGGAGTAGTGGAAGAATATATAAGTGTATACAGTAGGGGGAGTCAGTCATGACACTTATTCATTTTTCACTAAGTGTTGCCACCAATGCCAAAGGGGGAGATTGTTGGCAAGAGACACTACAAGGCATGTCATGTGTTGTGATTGATGGCAACTAAGTCCATTCCACACATCTCTAGTGTAGTATTAGATCATACTGGAAGTCAGTTCCAAGATTTGTCAAGTTCGGATAGACAGCAACAGGGTATATGGCAGAGTTTAGTATTTTGGTCAGCGGATCTCTCCAGTTAATCATTATGTGTTACAAATTTGAGGAAGATTAGAGGAACATTAGGACAATCTAAATCCAAGATTTCAGCCTCCAGTGACAAAGGGATTAAAACTTATGAGCATCTGAGTACCGGGTCCTAATATGACAGAATAGTTTAGTGAAGAACGGGCCGACTTGTGTTAGATCCTTGTGCAGATCTAGTAGAAGTGTTTTGGTGAGTTGTGTATGGGATATAATGTTAGTGGCCAACATGTATGGTGACCTACAAGTGTTATACCTAGTACACATCAATATTGATGTATGGATTCAGCCGACAAAACAGAGTACTTGTATTGTTTCTTAACTTCTTCATAAGGTTGATAGAAAGGTGATTAAATTTCTTGAGGTGGATATATATAGCCAATGGATTTGAGTGTATTGATGGATGTTGATATGTGAATATGGAGTAAGTGCAAAAAGGGAAGATAGAAGTGCGAAAGAGAAGAGATCTAAGGTCTAGATTATGGCAAAGCAGTAAACAGGGCAGAGTAAAGATGGAATGTGTAAGATCAATATTTTGTGCTTAACCGGAACTAAATTCTTGCATTGGTAGATGCTATTCATCAGTTCAAACAATCTATAATCATTTTCTAATCATTCTTGTAGGCAGTGAGCCTTTTTGAGTAGTGAGCCCGAAGGCATGTGCCTTTCCCTTTTGTAATACTTTTAACAGAGTATAATCTTTGTGGGTTAATCCCCACCGTGGTTTTTCCCTTAACTAGGTTTCCATGTTAAAAATCTTGGTGTCAAGTGTGTTATTTGTGTTTCTACTCATGTGTTATTGATTCTTGCTTATATCATTAATTTGTTAAAATGTGGTAAAGAAGAATTAACTATAGCAGGTATTAAAGTTTCAAGACAATTGATTCACCCCCCCTCTTAGTTGTTAGCCCTAATTCCAACACACTTTCCTTCAAGTCTCATGCAATGCTTTTCAACAAGAAACAAAAATACAACATTCACAATGCCATAGAAAGGACTTATTCATAGAAAACAAGAAACCACATCTTCATGTTAGCATAACCTTCAACATGACAACTTTCACCTATTCATGAATATCAAAAGATAAGGTACAACTATGTACAGATGATACCAATCCATCATCCTGCTCATGACTTCCATCACCATATCCTTCACCTCAAAACTTCTCTGATCACCAATCCTTTGTCTACTTCTCTAAACATCACTTACTTTGACAGCATCTACACATCACTATGTTTTCCGTCTCACAACACCACTTCTAATCACTTACTCTTCTGACATCACTGATCACTATTTTTTTGACATCATACACACCAGTATGCCTTCTCCATCACAACTTTGCTAACATCAATGACAACATATGCAACAATCTCCCTCATTGTCATTGATGGAAACATTAACCTAATATGCAAATTTTCTCCCCCTTTGACATCAAGGGTAAAGGGCTAATGGTCTTCCTTAATACCTGTTGGTGTTCCCAGCTGATTGTTTGAGTTTCCCTAAAAAGTAGCCATCTTCTATCCATAGGATCCTTAGTTCGATGGCCAACGAATAGGAGATGGACTCTTTGTCTCCTCTGCACTTCAGGCTCTGCAAAACCTAGGGGGGTATTCCCTCATTCAATACCCATATAGTAAATCCTGACTTCAATTAGGTATTGTCACTTAAGCAGATAAATCCTCTCTTATGTAGACCAAAAATTGAATGATAGATGCAAAGTGGCTAGCTTTGGACACTAGTTTATTGTTGTGTGCCAAAGGATTTGATATCTAAAATCCTACTCCTACAAACTAACAAGTTGGTTCAGATTTTATTTCTAAATATATATGTGATTGTCTGATTGTAGGTATTTTGTGAAAACAAGCCCAACTTTGACCGGTGCCAATCCTAGGGTTAGCAGTCAGCTTCTCACAAATGTAGAACATGTTCCTATAAACATCTCAAACATATTAATTCAGAGGATATTTAAACATTCCCTGTCTTACAGAAAACTATCCAAGAATGGTTACTCTAGTTGATTCTTACAAATATCTCTGCGATCACAAAACCTTCCCTATATTTGATTTAGACTATTTTAATCTCATCCTTAATTAGAAACAGAAAACTAGATATATAATATAGTAAATGTGTATTTAAGAACTTGGAAACCCTTAGTATCTTTGTTCAAGAGAAGAATGCAGACAACATAGGAGACAATCAATAGAAACACATTCAAACCACATTTCTCATATAAATTCAATCTAAACTGATAAAATGCTTAAAGAAAACATGCATTCAACAGTCCAAGAAAATAGACTCACAACTCAGGATTAGGCCAACCTCCAAAATTGCTCTATATTTTCATTAGCAAAATGCCCAAATCACCAACAACCTTTCAAAGTGACTCCACAAGTTCTTTTATAGACACAACAACATGGTACTCAACATTTAATACATTCTATTGGTTACATCAGTTTTACATTACAAAAGCACCACTCACATGCATTGGTCATTAATTACATAATGTATAGAGAAAAGATGGAAAACCATTTCATAGCTAGAGTACAATTGACTAGAGAAGCCCGACCACATAAATGAAGAAGAAAAGTTAGTTTCTCGTTCATCTTAGGCATGTTTACAAATATTTCTCTGTCCATATTGCATATGACTTCTATTATGGCCATTGAAAAGAGATCAACTTTGATATTTTCTCATTATGTCCTGTATCTTGCATCCATTAAAATCTTAGCCGCCTTACAGAACAACTCAAAATTTATTTCGAGCACATGTAGTTTATCCAAAGTTGAACTCAAAATCTTTAGGCTAGAATCTTGATCAGTACAATAGGTAGATATTAGTTGGTTAGCAATACTTTCAAAGTCATCTCTCCACTTCTCAAGGCCCTTTACCTGTCCATCACCCTCCAATATACTTGGCATTATTTTCTTATCTGTCCTTTCAATAAACAATCTCTTCTCACCCAACACCTTGTCTAGCTTTAATTGAAAAGATACGACCTCCTCAAGTATTAATAGCATGTCAAGTGTCAACTTCATCTCTAGTGGCACCTCTACATCAAACCTTGAACACCTGTGCAAGTCCCTTAATTCACCAGTCCTTGGCAACCACTCTCTTTTGATAACCTTGAGATTTTCTTTATCTTGTTCATGCTTGTCAAGGGCCCTCCTTAGATTTGAATACAATCTCCATGATTCATCCACCCTTGCCAGAACCTTGGTCACCCTATGATTTGTTTGTGACCATCTCCCTAACTGAATTTTTCTTTTCTTCTTTCAATCTTTTCACTTCTTTCAATTCTCTTATTTCAGACAACATGGGCTCTGTATCAGCAAGAAATGCCTCTATAGTTTGTACTATGGTTGGAGTACCTAAACTGCCAGGCCCTAGCAACAACTATTATTTACATTTTTTAAGCTTTAAAATTGCCTACCCATACTTCAATAACAACTAATCATGGTCCCTTTGGAGCTTATTTGTGATGGCCTCTGTAAATTGTGTTGTTTTTACATTCAGCCTATCAGCTTGGGGAGCAGGGGTACTTGATACTCTTTTTATGATTACATCTCCTGTCAACTCCCCCAATCCAATCCTAGGTTTAATAGTACTTGGGGCGAATGCCCATATTGCTAAAGTCTCAAACCTAGGATTGAAGGCTGCACCAGAGAGTGCCTTCTCCACTTGCTCATCTGTCACTTCAGAGTCCTCTCTAGTAATTGTGTCAAAAGCAATAGCATCTGACAAAGTCCAATGTGGAAGAAGCAACACATTTCTTTTGGAAACCAATGCTCTCACTTCCTCTGGGGTTATCCCACTAATATCCTGATTTACTTCAGTCAACACCTTTTGGGTGATGACCTCATATTTTGATGGATCATCCCCACTTTTGGCTTCCTCAATTCTCTTTTGAAATTGCTCACTCCTAACTTTCAACACATAACTTCTGAATTTAGGAGTATTAATAAACTCATCATCCTCCATAAATTTGGCATAGGCCATTACCCTGACATCTTTTGTATCTATAGTCTGACCTGTCATTGTTCTTACCAGTCTATTGTTAGGGGAAGACTATGGCCTCAATCTATTAGGTGGATTCACCTGATGGGCAGCTTCTTGTACGTATTCCTCTGCTTCTTCCTCCAGGTCCACTACCTCAATTTTTGGCTCACTTTCCAAGTCAATTATTTTTGCTCTCTTGGTAGGGAGAAAATAAGGTCATTCCATTTTTATAACATACCCTCCTCTTGAGATGCTAGGCTGATAAGTGGGCCTTTCCTCACCTACTGGAGCACTGGCAATCAGCTATTTAGCATGATAAAAAACCATCTGAATCCACATTATTGGTCCTTTATTTCTGCAAAGGCCTCGAGGTAATTAGCATTCCTAACTATGTCCTCATCAAGAAAGACCTGGTGAATATAATGTTAGACTTAGGGCACACAATTGAGAGGGTGGGTGAATTAGTTGTGCAAAACTTTCTCCAATTTACACACTTAAATCCTCTTAGTGATTAGTAGTATATTAAACATAAAACATAATGCATTCAAATCAAAAGTAAAAACTCATCAACACATAAGACACCAAGATTTTGACATGGAAAACCTGGTTAAGGGAAAAACCATAGGGTGATTAACCCAAGAATGTATTCTCTATTAGAAGAATAGAAAGAACAAAATGACACTTGCCAATTAGGGCTCACTGCCTAAGCACACTGCTCACAAGAGGCTCACTGCCTACAAGAGACACACTGTCTACAAAGAAATAAGTATCACCTTCATGAACTAGAGAATAGCATCTTCACCATGCTTGAATCAGTTCCATTTAAGCCCAATACTTCTGCTCTGCCTTCTGCACTTCTCCTCGCTACCACACACTCATCACTACAAGACACACATTGGAAAGACTTCACAATCCCTTATTTATACAAGGCATCGACTTAGGAATAATCATCTAGGTCGACAAACATCTACAAGATCATCCGCAAGACGTGTAACACATCCGGTCGGCCAGTCTTAGGAAGAACACCATCATCCAGTGGTTATTCTTCAAATGTGCACTCTAACTTCAATGTAGACCACCAACATGAACTAGACATGATCCAAGGATCACCACAACCTTTCCTGAATCACTTGAGAACATCCACACTTCATCTGCTTGCTGGAATTCTCCTCTCCTTCATACAGAGCTTTAAGAACACAGTCTGTCATTACTGTCACAAAGGAATAGGTTCTTCCGGACCTTCAAACCATAAACCAATCGAGTTGACACTTCATACGGACATCCTCAACACTCCCTCAAATCCATAGAATGGGATAGTGCATTACCGGATCTCACTGGACCTATCTGTGTCACTCTGTCATCTCTGAACACCTGCCGGAGCCGGTTCTACTTGAGCGGCCATAACTTCTTCATATCTTCATGTGGACCTCTGAAATCTCTACTGGATCACCTACAGACACATCTACAAACCCTTTAATCTGCATCCTTTGATCATCATCCTATCTTGGACTTTTATCTTACAGTCATCACTGTTCTTCACTGTTCCTGATTGAGACTAATTTTCTCAATATACTCAGCCCACGACTCATCCAAACCTTATCATTAATGCAACAGGAGTATGTTGACATCAATGACAACACCGGTTAGGCCCATACTTGCAACAATCTCCCCCTTTGTCATTGATGGCAACATATGATGTGAAAAACCATCAAGACAAGAACTTCTCCTTACTGTCACAACTCCCCCTATCAATAGAAACCATTCACAAGTCTTCTCTCCCTTTACTGCTTCCCCTTTGATCAGTAACCACTTGTTTTTCACATGTCTCTCTCCCCCTTTGACATCATTGGCAAAGGGCACATACTTGCAATTTCACCACTTTAGAATCATACCTGCTACTCCCCTTGAGTAGCAGCTCCCATCAATCTGGATCACAAGATATGACTGTGATATCCACCAGAATGATGCACCTTAGTGCACCTTAGTTCATCATCAGAGGGGCAATAACCCCTAACTTCTCCCTGAGATACTCAAAAGAGTCCTTAGGTAGAGGTTTAGTAAAGATATCTACAATCTGATCCTTGGAGGGCACAAACTCCAATCTAACTTCATTCTTATTCACTTGCTCTCTTAAAAAGTGAAACTTGATAGATATATGCTTAGTCTTAGAATGCAACACCGGATTCTTAGATATATTTATTGCACTTGAATTATCATAGAAGATTGTGATAGGCTCCTCATACTCTACTTTAATATCTCTTAGCATCTGCTTCATCCACAAAACATAAGTGCAACTACCTATTGCTGCTATGTATTCTGCTTCAGTTGTAGATAGGGATATTGCCTCTTGTTTCTTGCCTATCCAAGAAACCAATCTCTTTCCCAAAAAGAAAGCTCCACCACTGGTACTCTTCCAGTCATCCACATCTCCTACCCAATCAACATCTGTATATGTATGAAGAGAGAAATCATGATCTCTAGGATACCACAGACCATATTCAACCGTCCCTTTTAGATATCTAAAGATCCTCTTGATTGCTAGGACATGGGATTCTCTAGGATCAGCTTGGAATCTAGCAACAAGACCAACAGCTTGCATAATATCTGGTCTAGTTTGAGTGAGATACAACAATCCTCTAATCATTGATCTATACTTTGTCTAGTCTACCTTAGGAGATTCATCATCTTTTCTCAACTTACATCCAGTTGCCATGGGAGTATTCATTGGCTTTGAATCTTTCATCCCAAATTTCTTCAACAGTTCTTTCACATATTTGGTCTGAGAAATGAAGATTCCTTTCTTTGTTTGAGTGATTTGCAGACCCAAGAAGAAATTCATTTCACCAAGCATAGACATCTCAAACTCACTTTTCATTTGATTTGCAAAAGTTTTACACATACTATCTCTTCCTCCAAAGATGATATCATCAAAAAATTCTTCAACAATCAAGATGTTTTCATGATCAATTTTGAAATATAAGTTACTGTCAGCAGTACCTTTGTTGAAACCAATCTTCAAAAGATGCTTGTCCAATCTTTCATACCAGGCTCTTGGGGCTTGCTTTAATCCATACAGTGCCTTCTCCAACTTGCAGACCATATCACCATGATCAGACAACTGAAATCCATCCTGTTGCTCTATATACACTTCTTCTTCCAAGTCACCGTTTAGAAAGGCAGACTTGACATCCATCTGATATACCTTGAAATCCTTGAAGGTAGCAAAGGCAAGGAATAATCTTACTGCTTCAATTCTCGCCACTGGAGCAAACGTTTCTTCAAAATCAATTCGTTCTATTTGAGAGTAGCCCTTGCAGACCAATCTAGCTTTATTTCTGATTACTTCACCAACTTCATTTAGTTTGTTCCGGAAGAACCATTTGGTTCCAATCACATTCTTGTTTCTAGGTCTAGGAACAAGATCCCAAGTGTGATTTTTCTCAATTTGCATCAACTCTTCCTACATTGCTTTGGTCTAATTTTCATCATTGCAGGCTTCGTTTATTGTCTTAGGTTCAATCTTTGAAATCAGACAATATTCATCTGAATTTTGAGCAATTTTCCTTCTAGTTTGCACACCTTTGCTTTTGTCACCTATGATCTGATCTTCAGAGTGGTTCAGTCTTACATACCTTGGAACTTTGGAAGTTTCTTGCACTTCTGCTTCTTGATCAGGGTCATTCAGACCTATCCCTTCTTCCTGATTTACCAGATCAGTTTGAATCTGACTTTCAGAAGAGGATTAAACTCCTTGAACCAGAACACCATTCTGATCATCTTCATCATATTCATAAAACCTTGAGGGTTTCTCTATTCCTTCATCAACCTTCACATTTGTACTTTCTATCATCTTTCTTAGTCTGTTGTTATAACACCGGTATGCTTTGCTTTGAGTAGAGTAACTCAAGAATATTCCTTCATCACTTCTAGCATCAAACTTGCCTAGATCTTCATCTCTTTTGATGTAACATTTGCTACCAAAGACTCTAAAATATCTTACAGTAGGAGTAATGCCAAACCAAAGTTCATAAGGGGTCTTATCGGTATTGCTTCTGATTTGAACTCAATTGAGAGTATAGACTGCAGTGCTAACAACTTCTCTCCAATAGATCTGAGGAACATTTGCTTCCATCATCATGGTCCTAGATGCTTCTTGGATGGTCTGGTTCTTTCTCTCTACTACTCCATTCTGCTGTGCAGTCCTAGGAGCAGACAACTGTCTCTTAATTCGATGTTTCTCACAGAACTCTATGAACTCACCAGATGTGAATTCTCCACCTCTATCAGACCTCAGACATTTCAAATTTATCCTATTTCATTCTCTACCATAGCCTTGAATATTTTGAATTTCTCAAGAGCTTCTAATTTCTCCTTTAGAAAGGTTACCCACATCATCTGGGAATAGTCATCAATTAGCAACATGAAGTATCTATCACTTTGAATACTCTTGGTTCTTGCCGAACCACAAAGATCAATGTGAACTAAGTCCAATAATCCAGTAGAGGATAGTTCCTTGCTTTTGAAAGGCTCAGCTTACCCAACTGACATTCCTTGCACAAGTTGTTAGTAGGTTTCACCAATTTTGGAAGATCTCTTACAGCCTGAGTATTGCTTATCTTGATGATATTATCAAAATTTACATGACACATCCTTCTATGCCATAACCAACTCTGATCAACTTGAACAAATAAATAGTTTTTACCAATACCAACCAAGTGGAAGATATTACCTTTAGTTTGAGTACTAGATGCAATCTCTGTTCTGGAACTTTCAAAGATTTTACATTTTCCATCCTTGAATCAGAGATCATTGCCTTTGTCCACCAACTGTCCAACACTAAGAAGATTGTGCTTCAAACCTTCAACATACAGTACATTACCAGTTTTGTTTCTTCCATTAAAAGAAATAGTTCCTCTTCCTCTGATTCTACCAACATAATTGTCACCAAACTTTACCACTCCTCCTTCATACCTTTCCAAATCTACAAACTTATTTTTGTCACCTGTCATATGGTGAGAGCATCAACTGTCAATGACCCAATCATCCTTCTCTTCAATTTGGGCAGCCAGAGCTCTTTCCACAGTCTTAAGATTGACAGATACAAAGGACATTGGATCTTCTTCCTTGATGGCAATGAACACCCAATCATTTCCAGATTTGTTTCCTATCTCTAATTTGTCATCTGTTACTCCTTCATTATCATCATCTTCATGTACATAGTGACAGTTCTTTTGGAACCTTGGCTTGTTAGGATTTTGCCTTGAAAATATTTCCGGACACCTTGAGGCAAAATGACCAATCTTATTGCAGTTAAAACACTTAAAAGGTAAGTTTCCTTCATACTTACCGGATCCTCTTGGCAGCCTCTTTGCAATAATGGCTTCAAGTTGAACAGTTTCTACTTCTTCTTCTTCCAGATCTTTTCTTGCTTTTTCATACCATGACAATTTCCTTGAAGAATTCTCTCCCGGATCAAACCTTTGTTTACCTTTAACAGAGGCACTGGCTTTGAATGTAGATTCAGTCTTGGGGGGGCCGTCTCCAAACTCTGTCATTTCAAGTGCAGCCAATTTCCCAGCCAATTGATCTCTTGTGACAATTGTATGGACTCTGAATTCTTCAATGGTAGCAGCCTTGATTTTGTAAGAAGTAGGAAGGGATCTGAGAATTTTACCAACAATATCATTTTCATCCAAGACTCCACCAGCATTTCTAATTCCACAAACCAGCTCATTCACTCTTGGCATAAAAGTGGTAATATTTTCATCATCTCTCATCTTCAGTTTTTCAATTTTCCCTTTTAGACTCTATAACCTTACACATTTAACATACTGGTCTCCTTCATGCAAAAGTTCTAGTTTATTCCAAATCTCAAAGGTAGTTGGTAGGTCAATAACATTTGAGAGCTCTGAGTCAGATAATGCGCTTAGAAGAGCCGCTTTGGTCCGTAGATTGTTTTCAGCATCTGTGATTTCATTTAGGGTTGTCGGACCACCCTGTGGAGGTACATACGCTTTTGTAACCATGGACCAGTATGCCATTCCCATACACTGCAAGTGATGTGACCTTTCCAAAGAGCAAAGTTGGTTCCATCAAACTTTAGATTATCCTTCTTGTAAGACGACATCCTAGATCTCCTCAAGCAGTTAAGCTCCTTTTAGAGGAACTTGGCTCTGATACCAATTGTTAGACTTAGGGCACACAACTGAGAGGGGGGTGAATCAGTTGTGCAAAACTTTCTCCAATTTACACACTTAAATCCTCTTAGTGATTAGTAGTATATTAAACATAAAACATAATGCATTCAAATGAAAAGCAGAAACTCATCAACACATACGACACCAAGATTTTGACATGGAAAACCCAGTTAAGGGAAAAACCACGGGGTGATTAACCCAAGAATGTATTCTCTGTTAGAAGAATAGAAAGAACAAAATGACACTTGCCAATTAGGGCTTACTGCCCGAGCACACTGCTCACAAGAGGCTCACTGCCTACAAGAGACACACTGTCTACAAAGAAATAAGTATCACCTTCTTGAACTGGAGAATAGCATCTTCACCATGCTTGAATCAATTCCATTTAAGTCCAATACTTCTACTCTGCCTTTCACACTTCTCGCTACCACTCATCACCACAAGACACACATTGGAAAGACTTCACAATCCCTTATTTATACAAGGCATCGACTTAGGAATAATCATCTAGGTTGGAAAACATCTACAAGATCATCCGCAAGACATGTAATACATCCAGTCAACCAGTCTCAAGAAGAACAACATCATCCAGTGGTTATTTTTCAAATGCACACTCTAACTTCAATGTGGACCACCAACATGAACTAGACACGATCCAAGGATCACCACAACCTTTCCCAAATCACTTAAGAACATCCACACTTCATCTGCTTGCTAGAATTCTCCTCTCCTTCATCCAGAGCTTTAAGAACACAGTCTGTCATTACTGTCACAAAGGAATAGGTTCTTTCGAACCTTCAAACCATGAACCAATCGAGTTGACACTTCATACAGACGTCCTCAACACTCCCTCAAATCCGTAGAATGGGATAGTGCATTACCAGATCTCACCAGACCTATCTGTGTCACTCTATCACCTCTGAACACCTGTCAGAGCTGGTTCTACTTGAGTGGCCATAACTTCTTCATATCTTCATGCGGACCTCTGAAATCTCTACTGGATCACCTATAGACACATACCTACAAACCCTTTAATCCGCATCCTCTGATCATCATCCTATCTTTGACTTTTGTCTTACAGTCATCACTGTTCTTCACTGTTCCTGATTGAGACTAATTTTCTCAATATGCTCAGCCCATGGCTCATCCAAACCTTATCATTAATGCAACAGGAGTATATTGACATCAATGACAACATCGGTTAGGCCCATACTTGCAACATATAATGTGGTCTTTTAACATTTACTCTCACTTTATCAATAAATCCCTCAGGATCAAATATCCTGGGTACCTCCACATTCATCCTATAATCCTAAAGAACTAAATCAATTTGATCCAAACCATTCTTATCAATTATCATGAAGTCACTGAATTTGATAAAAGTGGGAAAAAATGAACCTTTCTTATGCCTCCTTAAGTGTTCTCTATCAGACTCATTCAATTGCCTAATAATCTCTAAGAAAACAATCCTCTTGGGCACATACTTGGGCAAATAGTAAGGAGGAACCTCACATCCATAAATTCTGATACAGGTGGTGTGGGTATGAAGGAACCACTCACCCTAGTTGTGATCAATCTCCAATTCAGGGGTCCTATCTAGAGGCCTTAGAAAATCTAACACGTCTGCATGCAACCTCTCCCCCTCTAGCTCTAAAAAACTAAGAACTCTCCTCACAAAGTACTCCTCAAAGATCACATAATCTGAATCAATACAATGCATGTCCAACATGCATGTCCACATCTATACTAGTAGCATATTTCCCTGCAAATCTGTCATTCTAACATGTAAATTTTGATGCCACATGCCTAATAAATAAAATAGAATCATATGACACATCAAAGAATACCATGTGAATTCAACATGGGCATCTATAGTATACAATTTGCTCTTGATAGCTATCATCTGCTTACACATCTTTTCTTCTATATAGGAGGCATAATTATATGGCTGCTTTGTTTCTGGGTCTTGAATATTTACTACCATCATCATCAAAGATACAAGCATCTTGTCTGAAGCATCTCTCCCAAGTACCTAACTAGACTGCATGGTAAATTTTCACAAAGTAGTGCATGAATAGAGAATTCAAAAGGCTCCATTTCTCTATCTGAGATTTTCAACAATTTGACATCTACCCCTCAGTCTGTGTTTAGCCATCTTGAAGTCCCTATATCCTCATTTGACCTTTTTATAACCTTCCTTCAATACACCTAGGTCAATCAGAATGTTGGCTATAGGGTTCAAGTTGAACACACTGGAAATGTAGGCTTTTGTCAATTTTATCATCATCGTGCCATTGCTTGCCAAAACTAATCTCAACTGAGGATCATATCTTTGTGCAATCACCCTCACTAGGTCTGGGTTTGGGAATACATTGAAGCATATCATATTGGTGAAGTCTAGGTGTGAAGCGTTGCATATTGGAACCTTGAAATCCATCCTATCATACCAGTGCTTGAAAAGGACCCAACTTGGCATTGGCAATTTGGCATCTCTACAATTACAACATAGGTCTAGAAGTTTGTTGTTTGACCTACTGGGACCATGCCCACTCAGAGGGCATCTAACAAATCATGGGAATTGGACCATGAGGTCCTCATCTAGACTTCATTTTGATGTGGAGGGCATGTCTGATTAAGTCATCTTTTAGGAATATTTGTAACAAACTAGGACTTCCTACTTCAACAGTTTTCTACCCTTCAATCAAGCAATCAACTCAAAATTCAATTGGGTTTAGTTGAATAGAGTGAACTTACTAGTTTTATGCCTACAGAAGCTTGAAATTCCTTCTCACATTCACCTGAAAGCTTGCTGCACGCTGGGACTCTATTCATGCTCATGAAAATGATTTAGAAAGCCCTAACTTTTTGCCCCTTAAGAAGCTTCATATCCCAGGACCTAAAGTATTAATGGATACAGCTTCAGCCTTAATTCAAACTCATGTCACAGGGCACCTACAACGTTCTTCATGAAAAATTTAAACATGGGTCATTGATTCTATCTTCCTTCTGTGAAATCTATGACCATCATTCACTCACCAGATTTGAAAATATGGGTCCTCACTGTTGAAAAGTCTTCGACCAATAGAAATGGGCCAAGTTGGACATACTTCCTTTGCTAACAGCATCACCTTTTGTCTGATGTGGACACGTGTGATTTCGTGGTGTCGCAACTGAAAGTGGCCCACCACCAACTTGCCCTGTGTGGGTATGACAAAATCCTCCACACGTCCTTCTTTGAATATACTTTTATTCCCTCCATGAGAGGATGCCATACGTTGCCATATCGCGACCATGTAGAGGATCTATTACTCTAACAAGATTCCCTTGCATGCTTGTGCTACTGTCAAATCTTAACCCTTATGCAGATTACTTCTTATCTCGACATATGGCAACATACAATTACTTGATGTAGAATATTTGATTAAGGAGCTGTAAGCCTAGATTCCTTGATAGATGTCACCTTGTTGTAGCCCCACAGAGGGATGATGACATCATCTAAAATGCTCTATGAAATTGTGAAATACTATTACTCGTCACTCTATAACCCTTACAAAGACTAAGGAGATAACTTAATACTTTTATGGATCATAAAGGGTGAAGCTAGGACTTAGGGCCAGTCATCCTATGATCTTAAAGGCTTCAAATTACAACTTAAATGACCGGGAACCTTCACCAAGTGGTCAACATAAAATTAAAAGATAAAGTGCAATGCAAGCCACAAGATTAAAGACTTAGGGCTTTAAGGTCTTATATGGATAGACTTGCAATTTCTCAGATGTTAAAACCCTAAACCTACATAAGTACCACCACCGGCTCTGACTAAGGATGTGCAAGCATTAGATTGCAGTGAGAACAAATGGACTCCAGGAGAAGACCAAACCATGACCAAAAAGAATGAAATATACAAAAATATACACTATTTACAACCTATAAACAATTTATTTTATAGTGCACACAAAGAACACCCTAACTATGAAAAGTAGGGCTTCAGGAATTGTCTATGCACTAGTAACTCCTAAAATTCACTGTCAAGTGCTTGGAGAAAATATGAATCCTCCCCATGTTTGTGACTTATCAGATAAGGGCCAGTCCATAATGGTTCAAATTTACCATGCTTTCTCTTATTATAATTTCTAGCATTCCACACAAGAACCAATTCATTTATCTAAAATATTTTCTCTGAAGCCTTCTTATCAAACAGATATTTCACCTTATGTTGTTTCTTTAAATTGGTCTTATGTGCCTCTCACCTAGATTCATCTAGTGCAATCAACTAATTCACTCTTTCAGCCATTGGATCTTTCATTTCCTCAAGTTACTTTTAAGGATAAATTTGTACACCTGCAGGAGATTATTCACTAGCAACCTGGTCCCTGCACCATATACTAGCTCAAAGGGAGATTTACCAATTGCCTTCTTTATTGTTACCCTATCATCCCACAATGCTAGATTTAATTTAGAGTCCCATGCTTTATTGTTCTTATCACCTATCCTCTTAATTATCTTCATAAGACTCTTGTTACTAGATTCTTCTTGACTATTTCCTTGAGGATGGTATGGTGATGCATAAGATAAACTAATTCCATAATTGTTAGAAAAATCCACAAACTCACTAGAACTGAAGCACATTGCATTATCTGTAACCAATTTCACTGGTACTCCAAACCTAATTGTTATATGTTCTAAGAAAAAATCAAGCACAACCTTACTTGTGGCTTTCTTTGTTGGGATGGCTTCAATACACTTGGTGAAATAATCTGTAGCAACTAATATCCAACTATGTCCTCCACTTGACTTTTCAGTTATTTCTCTTATAAGATCTATTCCCCATTGCTGGAATGGAGCCTCAACATTCACCATCTAGAGAGGTAAAGCACCTGCATACTTAAGTTTTCTAGAAAACCTTTGGCAGGAATCACATTTCCTCACCATCTTGTGTGCATTAGAGAAAAGTGTTGGCCACCAATATCCTGCTCTAAGAATTTTATGAGTAGTAGTTTTAGCTATATAATGTCCCCCACACATCCCTTCATGCATGTCAGTCAAAATTTTCATGGCCTGATCTTCATCCACACACATGAGCAACACACCATCAAGGTTTTTTCAATATAATTCTCCTTGAACAATAACATATTTGACAGCTTTTAGCTTTAATGTTTTCCTTTGGTTGTCACTTAATTGGGTAGGACAATTCAAAATTTGTAAATAATACACAATATCTTTGTACCATTCTGACTTCGGTATGTTGCAAACTTGATCTTGAGCTACATTCACCTAGCATGCCTCCAAGTTTGATTATGTCATCAGTTTGGCTAGACCTTGTCCCCTTACCAATTTAGTGATTTGAATCTCAATATTGAATTCTTGGAGTTTGTTTATCCATCTGCATCTCCTTCCAGTTACTTCCTATTGAATAAATATGTCTTTAACTGCTACATGAGGCACATATGCTATAATCTAGGCTCCAACCAAATAAGGCCTAAAATTCTTGACTACCCTGACCAAAGCATAAGCTTGCTTCTCCATGATGTCATATTTTAGCTCTGCAGCTTGCAGAGACTTGCCAAAGAAAGCAATTGGTTATTCAAATCCATCATCATTCTTCTGTAATAAGAATGTTGCAATTGTGTGGAATGAAGCAAATGGTATTATTAGCCTATTTAATGATTTGAAATGACTAGATTGCTTCATTTCCCCATGTTATAGATTTACCCTTTTTCAACATCTTGGATATAGCTTTGGTAATCTCTTCAAAATTAGGAATAAATCTCCTAACAAAGTTAATTTTCCCAAAGAATGATTGGATGCCTTTTATTGCCTTCGGTATTTGTATTTTGTCAATTGCTTCTACCCTCTCTAGGTCAATTTTGACTCCATCCTTTGACACTATATGCCCCAAGAGTTTTCCTTCAGTTACCCTGAAAGCACAAATTTCTTAGGGTTTAGTGAGATACCATATTCCAGTGCTCTAATAAAAATCTATTCTAAATGCATACAATGTTTTTCTTCTTTCTTTGATTGAGCAGTTAGATCATCTTGATACACCACTAAGATAGAATCAATTAATCCTGCAAAAGACACATCCATTGCTCTTTGAAAAGTAGCACTTGCATTTGTTAAACCAAATGGCATTCTCACATATACATAAGTTCCCCATGGATTTGTGAAGGTAGTCTTATATTGTTCTAATTCTCTTACCTTCACCTGATTATATCTTGAGAATCCATCCATCATGGACAATAGCTCACACTCTGTCACCGTTTATAGCATATCCTCTATGTTAGGCAATGCGTAATTATCCTTCAAAGAAGATACATTCAAATTCCTAAAATCTACACATAGTCCTATATCTCCATTCTTCTTTCTGACTGGGACAAGATTTAACACCAAAGTTGAAAGTCTTATGGGCTTAATGATTCTAGCACCCTTAAGCTTCATAAGCTCTTCTTGCAATTTTGGAACCAAGGCAGGGTTAATAGGCATCTGCCTTTGTCTGAATGGTTTAGCTCCAAGATTTAGGGGGATTTCATGCTGAAATAAGTCTTCTCTATAGGTTTTCAAGTCCTCATATGACCATGCAAAGACATGTTTGTATTTTCTTAGTAATGCTATTAACATTTCCCTAATGTGTGGCTTCAAATGATTACCTATGTAAACTTTCTTTGGAGCATTGTGTGTACCCAAATTTATTTCTTCTAAATCTTCCATATGAGGGGAGGAAGGCTTGCAACCAACTGATATTTGTTATCAAATGCTCTTTCTAAAGCTACTAACCCTCTTGGAATCTTATTAGTCTTGAGTTGTATCACTTCTTTTCCAAAAAGAGTTTCCTTCCCATCCACTACTTCCACAAAGTTCTGGAAATCTATCTCTTGATTCTCATACTCATCAATACAATGCATTAACTTTATTAGGTCCTTATCATCACCAAATACCTGCCAACTACATATATTGTCTGGCACTGTTGGTCTAATTTTAATCTCAACATATGTGATATCAGACAATGTAACATCATCTAGCCTAATAGCCACATTAGCCAAGAAATCTACCATAACATTCTTTGATCTTGTTGTGTGGTTACACAACACGCCCCATTTTGACTTGACAAAACAGGGACCCAACTTTTTGGCTTTGCTTGTGTGTTCTTTTTGCTGGCGGTCTGGTAAAATTCAATCAATACAGATAATCCTGCACTATGGCTTGGGAAGTCATCATCAGGAGGTTAGTTTGTCAAAGTTCATGTTTCATTTCATTAACCTCAAATATGGAAAGAGCATTAAATTTCATGAGGGTTTGCCTTTAACATCACCCTGATATTCCTTAGGATGTGAAAGTTATGAACGGTCAAAGTCTTGGTCAAACCTGATGTTCATAAAGGGGGAAGGTAAGTCATCATCATATTTCCCAGTATTAGTTATATTACGAAATATCACCCTGATCCAATTTATCACCCGATAAATTATCTATTCGCAACCTACGGACGTCATTTTTAGGTGATTATGATATTTACCCGTCAAATAACAGCATGTATTCCACGAGGATGATATTTTGAAACATCACACGATATTTTGAAGATAACCTTATCTTTCAAATATCATCCTGTCATGAAATATCACCCTGGAACTTTTATCCTGA
Organism: Cunninghamia lanceolata; assembly: GCA_027924645.1. Taxonomy (NCBI): domain Eukaryota; kingdom Viridiplantae; phylum Streptophyta; class Pinopsida; order Cupressales; family Cupressaceae; genus Cunninghamia; species Cunninghamia lanceolata. The sequence goes on along the minus strand of BSBN01000679.1, from coordinate 7,541,987 downwards.
TGACATTATCCAACTCGATAACAAAGAGAGTCAACATGATGATGACATCATCATCATTTTTACCTCGTGGAGGTATATTTCCTAAAATCACCCTTTCATAAAACCTGACGATGACGTCATAGTGCTTCAACGATAAACTAAACCAATATCTTGGTGTCGTCATCATGATATTCTAAGAGAGACTACTTAAGCAGCGTATAGGGTCATCATCCTTTTTGAAACATCACTCGATATGTTGAACATCCCCTGATCTTTTATAACATGACCCGATGGTCCTAAAATAACCTGATATACCGACATAAGTTTCCCACTAAGATCTGGATGATCATATTATGAGACGGTGGTATTTTGAACATCACCGGATATTCAAAACATCACCCGATATTTCAAAAGATCATCCTCCTCTTCTTGCCGCATGACATTGAATGCTCATTAATATGGTAGGTGTATCCCGCTAATGGTTAACGCAATGTTCACACCTGGCAACCTCTTTAGGTTTCCGTACGAAAACTTAATGATTATAATAGATTTGCCCTAATTTTACCCTAAGTGACCCAATTCAGGGGTTAAAAGTGAATTTACAAGGTATTTTACATTTACATTGCGATAAACTAGTTTTTATAGAGAGCAAAGCTTCCAAACCTTCAGACGAACAACATCCTATCCGGTGGCTTACTGCAGAATGAAGAAATCAATTATTAGCAGTATCAAGATCACTTTCAGATAATCTGGGGTATAAGTAAGAGGATAAGCGCATCAAGTAAGTAATTGAAACCCTCTTGTTGTCATGTTCTACATATTCAGGTATTATGGGCATCTTTGGCTTGAAACTCCAATTTATGCATGTTAGGATGAATGAGATGTGGAAAGAATAATAATATGCATGATGAATAATGGACATGTAACGTATATGCATGCTCGTATATGTATCAATTGTAAGACCTAGTTGTGTTGATTGCAGGCACTCATGGCAGATAAAAGATTAACAAAGTCAGAGGCTGAATTCTTGAAGCCTATGTTTGCTCATCCTGAGGGTGTCCAATTCAAGTATGGAGCCATCACTGATACACACCAAGGGAATACGGATTTGGCTGCATGGTCAGCCAAAGTGAGTGATGAGAAAAACAATAGCACCCTTCTCGATGTCATCTTTGTATCAGGAATGTGGAATGCAGTTGGTTTCCCATACTCTATGGAAACCCCTAAACTGGTCATAGAATGTGCAAAGAACTACAACCCAAAAACCAGGAGGGTAGAAAAGCATGGCAGGATATATGTTGATCTATCAATTAGGGGTATTGCTGCTACATTTGGTTTGCCATTGGGCAAGAAGGTTGCCAACATAGATCTGAAGAAATTAGAAGTAGAGTACGAGAATACCAAGAAGTCATCTAGGAAGAAGATGTATCAATGGAGGGCGAAGAATAACCCCTATTCGGTGGCAGCCAAGCTTCCGGTTCATCTATATAAATATGACTTCGATGATGAGTATCAATACATGATAGCAATGTTGAACAGAGTAACAGGCTAGCCTGATGCTAGAAGTTTCAAGGATTAGATGTATGCAGTCATCCTAATGTGTCTATATACGGAAAACAACCCAATGTGGGCCAAGATGATAAGTGATGCTCTGGATGAGTAGCTAATGAGCCTTGGAGGTCTAGATTATTCTTTTTACATGACATCATATATAGTTTATTCATGTGCCTACAAGGGTACATTTGATGCATTGATTACAGATGGAAAAATTGGAGGCACAACTAATGATGCAGACATATGGGATCATCATCCCCAACTGCAAAGAGTAAATTACCTCCAGGACTACAAGTTGGTAAATGATGCATTCTCTATGCACCTGGTGAGAACAATGGAAGAAGATAGAACCAAGAGATTGAGCATGGAAGCTCAAGAGGTTATCTACAAGCATGGAGCTTAGTTTATTCAATTCACCACTTTCTCTTATATCAGGATTGAAGGTTTTGAGGAGGAGCCCCTCGTGCTCCCAAGGTATCCTACAGATGCGGTTGTCTTAATGGAGTTTTTAAGACAAATCTCTACAATACTGGATGCCTATAAGGCCAACAACAAGCTTCCACCAGTTTTGTTTCCAGTCACAATGGGCTGGTATATGTGCCCAGACTCTGAGAGTATCAAGAAGGCAATAGCTGGCTTGAAAATGATGAATTTCCAGCCTTTTCCATTAGTAAGATCATATGATCCATTTTGGAGGATGTAGAAGATCATGGGGAAACCTATCCATCGAAGGAACCTTGAAGATTTCTAGGTAGATTGTGAAGATGAAGCTGAAGCCCGAAGAAGAAGGTACCAAAGGTTAACACTTAACCAAATAAAGACCTTTGATTGCATCCCCATCCCAGTACAACTAAAGAAAGATGATGGAAAGGTAATGGCTGAAGAATATGAAGAGAAAAAGATATACAATGATACTATCTCTGCACCGGATCTCACCATACAGGAGGATATCTCCTTAGATCCATTCATAGGTAGGATATTATGACTAACCCAAGCTTGGGTGGATGAGCAGATAAACACACTGAAGAAAAGGGGTGTTGTCATCACAGTAGACAACAAGAAGAAAAGACAAGAAATTGCTAAGGATGAATATGATGACTTCTTAATGGAAAAGAGAAAGACTAAAGGAGAAAGAGTACCACCTCCTGATAAAAGCAAAAGACCTTCAAAGGGTAAGAAAACCGGAGAAGAACCCAAAGGGGTTATTATTGAGAGAATAATGGCCATAGCCAAGGAAGCGGCAGCATTAGAAGGAGCATCAGTTGTAGGCCAGGCATCGGCATCATCAACACAACCTCCTCAGGATAAATAAAAAGCTAAACAAATCCAGAGGCCAACTACACAGCCTACTATTACATATGAGGAAGATCAAGCCTCACAGAAGAATAAAGAGAAAGATATTCCTTTGGAGGAGGAATCTGAAGAAGAAGAAGGCCCTCTGTCCTTCACAAGGAAGAGAAAAGCACCTCAGGTGGTAACCACTACACCTAAGAAACTGAGGACTGCTATGAGAGGAGAAATAAAACAAACTGCCATAATGCTGAGGGGAGCAGGCGGGGAGGTATTCAAGAAGGACCTACAGCATAATGTTCCACTCCCCACCATTGTAAAATTCAAAACTGAATTAGGAAGAGAACAGGTAAAAGAAACCTCTAGGATACTCCAAAGTGGTATTGTTTCATTGGAGGAGACAGTTGACCTATTCGATGATGAGGTAGTGAAGGATGTAGCTTCACAGAAAATGGAAACCCTTGCTGCTGGCACCCAGATAACTCCTCATGGAACTCCATCAGTACAAATAGTGTTGGAGGAAATAAAGTAAGGGGAATCAGAAAAAGAAAAGAGCTCGAAAAAGGTGGCTCAAGAGATAGGGCTTGATACATTGATTAAGCAGGTAACTAGTCCTGCAGTAATTGATCTCACCCATAGACAGGATGCAAGTCCTAAAATTAGAGGAAATATCCAGGATAAAGAAGCAAATATTGAGGAAGTAAAGATGGCAGAGATAGAAAGCCATACTTTGGATATGGGTGAGCAATGAAAAGAAGAAATACCTGTTGGGCCCAAGATAGTTGAGGTACAAGACAAGGGAGGAGAAGAGAGAGATATATCAGATGATCCTACCTTAGAAGTACAAGAGGTAATTGTTACACCTGCAGAACAAATTGCAGCTACAGATCAGGTGGACAAGCCTAATGTAGATACAGTAATATCTATGGAAACAAATATGCCTCATGATGAGGAAATCATTAAGGTAGATAAAATACCCATGGAGGAAGCAAAAGATCAAGATTAGGATAAACATGAAGATGATCAACTGGATCACCCTCTAGAAAAGGAAGGTCCTCAACAGGAGGATATACCCAAAGATCACCCTCATGAGGAGCATCATGAGGAAGAAATAAGGAGATCACCCTCACCATCACACATGATGGTGGATACTGGAGATCAGGGTGATCATCATGATGATGATGGAAACCAACAGCCAAAGGATTAAGTTTTTTTTTGGCTGGAGAAAGAAATTGGTGAAGAGTCAAACATAGGGATACAAGAATTTGATGTATCCACATTATTTACAAAAACTCTAATAAAGCCAAAGAGAAAGGCTAGAATAACTTCTGCAATACAAAGGGATCCTGATACAGGCAGGAGAACAACCCAGGTAGCTGTTCCTGCAGCTGATAAAGAAAAGGGCAAGATCACTCTGGATGAATTCCATATTACTACAGTAGATTTGGGATTTGCCAATGAGGATCAGGAAGGCCAAGAAGGTAAGGACATTATTGATTCCTTAACTCAAAGAGTTAAGAAAGAGAAAGAGAAGAATAAGCAGCACAAAGAGCACATTGCTCAGCTGCATGCATATATAAGAGGGTTAATTAACCCTGACGATACATCCAGTGATCATGCAGTCCCATTGAATGCTATTTCTCAGGAGGAGGTTAACAAGTTGAACCTCATGAAACATGAATCAACTGTAATGTTGAATGGATGTCGTCTGCGCTTGATGGCGCTGAGGAAGTGGCAAAGGCATCTTTAAAGAGGTGGAATTCTTTGGGCACCTCCAGGAAAAAAGTAGATAAACTGTAGATGGAGATCGACAGGAGGTCATTTCAGATAGAAAAGGTCATCAACATTTTGGATGAAATGAAGAGGATTGATCCACAGATCCTAATAAAAAACTAGGTATTGAATAATAACACAATCCAATTGATTGATATCTGGGATAGGGACGTCAGATTTGAATGTGATGTACTCAAAAGATGCAACAATAAATTGAGAGAAATCGGCATGAAGCTACATGATATGATGTCCCATGAGGCTGAAGTTTTGGAAATATTAGAAGGAGATGTAGAAGGCAAGATAGAGAATCAGGATGAAGAGTTTGTCACCAAGGCTCTGCATAGTAATTTCCAGCTAGTTGCTGAAGACCCTCTCAACCACCTGACAGAAGAAGTGCTGGATAAAGTAATGAGAATAAAGGTCAGGGTGGAAGATTATAATGAAACTGCTAACAGCAGGGAGAATAAGTTGGAATCTCCCCAGAGCAAATATCAGGTGCATAAACATGCCATCACCAAAGCGAGAACTCAGGATGGCAGAGAATTGGAGAAAATAGTGCAAGCATATGAGAATATCAGGACAGCTATGCAGGTCCATATCCAAAAGGAAAATTATCATAATGATGAAGATAGCGAGAGTAGTGAAAGTGATGATGATGATAAAGAACATGATGACGATGCATCATAAAGGGAATATATGCATCAGGTACTTATGAAAAATAAGTATTCCAAATGGTTGCCAGCTGGCAACCTGTGCCATGTGGAGAACATTGACTTAGTCAATGAAATGTAAACCGTAGATGTCAATAGATAAATCTTGATCGTAGATCAACTGTAATGGATCCCTCACCTTATTCTACAAAAGGTGCAGGGATGCCTCATTTTAAACATTCAAAACTTAATTGAAATCTATTTGCTGAAGTGTTCATGACTCATTTCAAAGTATTGTATATGTACATGTCTTTTGCATACTTAATGAAAGAGAAGAACATTTTGATTACAAATCTTCGTAAATCTTGAGTAATCTGTGTCTGAATTCTAGATATGTGTTTTGATTTGCTGCGTCCCTTGGAGTGCTCATCATGTTGCATGTATTGTTTTCATTCATCATCCTCTGAAGTTTGCATCAACTGTATCTAGCTGTGGAATATCCTGGTGAACATATGGTTTAATTTCTTCTCCTAATGACAGTATCAAGTATGTATGTGGATCAATAGTGGAAGGTTCAACTTTAATTTGAAGTATTTCTTTCAATTTCTTTCAATTTCAGAACATTTCATCATCACAATTGCAAATAATTGACAATCTTAAGCAAATAGTACAAATATGCAGACATCCTGTAGATAAATGAACATATTCAACATATTTGAAGTTAAAGCATGTCAAAATGACAAATAACATGCAAAGATTTAAAGATAGACATAATATTTAAAGTACATCATGTGTGGAAATAACTATCTTTACAACATCATTACAAGAAAAATTATCTTACTGATGAGATCTACGTAAGGCCCCAAAATGGAAACAGCAACACACATCAACCTTTGAGTAACATCAGAAGATTAAGACATAATCAATGGAGACTTGAGATAATGAATTCTCTGAATTCATTATATCTTTCAAGATGAATAAGGGTTAATGTGTACTTTTATTCTATGTTTGTTTATGACCAACATCATGATCAACATAAATTGGCACTAGAAGGAGGGCCTAAGATGAGGATCATCATCAGTAGTTTAGGTGATGATAAAGATTGTAAGGTAACACTCAGACATCGCTAAATTTCCAAGCTAGATGCAAATATTTGTAGTTCTGAGTCAATATACACCAATCCTTTGTAAAGTTTTTGAAATCAATCATAAATATTGCAATCTTTATAGTAGATCATCATGTATTTGCAAAGATCAACCTTATTTCAGGTAAATTTTTTAAAGCTTTGAGGTATCCTGCTCTAGAAACCTAATATTCACCTGCAAGTGTTGCCAAACCAAAATCACCTCATATTTGCAGTATAGCTGCAAATATTCCATAAATACTAGGTCAATTTCCAATCCTGACCATAAATATAGTCACTGCTGGTATATTCCAATCGATATTTACAAAGTTCCAGGCAATTTGCCTCAAAAATTGAGAAATCCTGGCTCACAAGATAAATACCAGGTCTAGACCTAGTGGAATCTTTGAAGAATTACCTGTTAGAGGGTTCGGACCTAGAACTATGCACATCCATCAGACTCCAGGATCTAGTGCATCAGGAGCATCACCAGAACCTCCTCTTGCAACTCCTATTGATTTACAAATACCTTCTGGAATATCTGTGACACCTCCTGTCCAACCTCAACCCCAGGTCCAACCTCAACCGACTATACCACAGGCTCAACCTCCTCCGGTTGCAATGTCATTCTTTGCAGCAGAGTCACCTTTGACCTTCACTGCATATCATGAGTTGCCAAAGAATCTGGACAAGCTCTATCCAAAATATCATCCTTATCAGGATGTTGATGATCATATCAGAACCTTTAAAGAAGCCTGTTGTAGGGCCAGAATAGAGTATCAGGATGTTGTATGCAGATTATTTCCTTTTTCCTTAGGGGAAGAGGCTTATAATTGGTTTATTAGTCTTGGTTAGAGTTCTGTTGGTTCATGGGCTATCCTAGAGAAAAATTTTACTGATAGGTTCAAAGTACCTATTGATCCTTCAATGAATTATCACCTATTTGCCACAATCATGCAGTTTAAGGGAGAACCTATTGCCAATTTCAATGCTAGGTTCTAGAAAATGCTATCCAAGCTAGTTACCCCATATACTGTAGGAGATACTGCTACCAGGAGTATCTATTACTTAGCTCTGGATCCATTGACTTCCATGTTCATCAAGAGAACACATCCTGAAATTACAACCTTGACAGGAGCTTTTCAAGAAGCTATCAAAGTGAATCAGCAGTTAGTTCCTGCTCCTACTCCAAATATGGCATTTCCTACATTGTCTGGCATGTATCCAACATATCCTAGCCAATATCCTCCCCAACCACATTATAATGGAGCTATGATGCCTCCAGCAGTAATGCCAACACCTTTGCAGATATCTCCATTAAGTATCATGCCTCCTCCTCCTAATGGGAATGGACAAGTGCCTCAGTATCCTGCACAAGCATCGACACCTCAATGTGTGGATCAGAACAATAACACTAGATCCTCTTTTTTCAAGCCTCAAACTGAAAATGTAGTAGCTAAAGCTCTGGAGGAGAAAGAAGAGATTAAAGAAATCTCTGCTTAGCTAAGAAAACTAACTATAGAGGTCACTCATCTGAGAAATCAGAACTTCTATTCTTAGCCTAACCAAAATAGAGGCTATAGCAATGACAGACCTAGTTATCTTGATAGGGGGTACAACAACAATAATTTCAACAACAATGGTGGAAATAATAATAATCCTCCTAGACAGCCTAGAGTATGGAACTCTAGGCCAAATAATGGCTCACTACCATCACCCTTAGATAATCAACCACTTGGTGAAGCCAAATAGACTACTAGAGTCAACCTTGCTGAGGCAGCCCTCACCAATTGGTGTAGAATACACAATACAAATGCTCATGTAGAATTAGACTGTCCACAATTCAGAATTGTTGCTAGTATTTTCCAGATAGAAGTATCTAATACTTCTGGAAATCCACCTCAGGTGGAGGGAAATGAAATTGTTTCTTGTGGATATGACTTTGCATTTGTGTTAGAAAGTTATACTAATCAGCATCATCAGCAGACTATGTCATCCCACCAGCATTATACCCTAGCATGTGAAGAATCTGCCATGGCTTTTGAGTCAAATTATGTTTTCCCTTTTGAAGATGAAAACAAGCCATCCAATGAGCCTGAAGAGGTGCATGCTTACCAGTAGCAATATCAGGGTAAGCACAATTATAATTTGAGAAGTAACTCTAATAGACCTACTGGCCCATTAACCAGTTCCTTGCCTCCGAATAATTTTAAAACACCTCTTGATCCCAAGGCAAGTAATAATCTGGGATTTCCAAAGGTAAATGCACAATATTTGTCACCACAAAACACAGTATCAAAAGTTGTTGGCCTACCTCATGATTCTGACAAACTGGTCACATATCTAGCAGATGAGATGAAAAAGGTAAAAATCAGCCTGTCTCTATTAGAGTTGTTGAAAACTCCTGCAATTAAGAAAGCATTTATGAAATCACTTGATGATCCTGCTCCTAGAGAAGATAATCATTCCCCAAGTCAGCATAGCAATAGAGATCATGCTACTAAAGATAACACTGTCAAACATAAAGTGCCAGCTACTGTCCAAGCTACATAAACTTCCCATATGACTTTGTACAGGGACAAAAGTGAGTCACCACCTTTTCTCCTCACCATAAGGATGTTTAGTAAGAATTTGCACAACTGTTTGGTAGATTCAGGTGCGTCTACAAATGTCATGCCCCTGTCTATATGCAATGCTTTAGAGCTACATCCTGCTAAATCCTTAAAGAAGGTGACACAGCTAGATAAAACATAAGTAAGTGTGATAGGTGAATTAACTCATATCCACATGCAATTTGCATCCAATCCTAGGATCCAGTACTACATTGATATCCAGGTAGTAGATATACTTGACACATACGGGATGTTGCTCAGTAGGGACTGGTCTAAAACCATCAATGGATATATGTCTACTGACTTCAGTCACATGTGGTTACCTTGGAAAGGGATACCAAACCAGATAAGAATAGATGCTGAACCAAGAATGAAGCACATGATCACCAAGTACAACAAAACAAACGAGATCATGTACGTTGATATTGAGCACATAGTTTATGCCATTAGACCACAGACTATCAAGATAGAAGAGATCTTGAAGCTTGACTTTCATCATCATCATGATGATCATCAGGAAGATATGCCGGTTGTAGAACCTGATAATAACTTGGAAAATGAGAATAAAACAGATCGCTTCAGAAGCTTTGAGATGCATTTGTCCAAGCAGGTAAAATGTTGTCAATTGTTAGATATACATGTTCATGACATTTTGATTGATGGTTGGTGCAGATTACACGATGAGGCACATTCAGAGAAAACTTGTGAAACATGCCTAGATATGATGGAGCTGGAGCAAACATGCTATGAGGCATCGTCATCATATTCCGAGGTAAGTTCCATATCTAGTGATGATGATGATACTGATTCTTGTTTGCCTTCTACAGGAACCATAGAGAAGGTAACAAATCATGATGAAGATCATATTCGGAGAATAGAAGAAATTCTGGTATATGACCAGATAAATGTTAAGAAGAAAGAAAAGATCACCCCTGGGAGTGATTGTCTGATGGAGTCAGATTATGAACTATCTGATGAAGATAGAGGCAGTAACCTGATTAGATTCAAAAAGTTTTTATCAGGAGAAATTAAGAAGATGATAAAACAAAAGAGGCATCCACAGGATGCGCTGACTGAAGGATGGTGTAGGTTGCATGAGGCACCTCACTCGGAGACTACCTATTCGCTGTGCTTACATGTTTTAAAGAGACATACAGTGCCTGATCCAAAATATCATCCTCTTGATGATGAAAAGAAAGAAGAAAAATCAGCTTCCCAGAATAAAGAAAAGATGACAACTAAGAATGTTGAAATTCCTAAGTTAAAATGGATATCAGGTGGAGCAGCTGCTAGAGCTGCAAAGAAAAGAGGGAGTTTAGCTAATCCTCCTACTGAAGATAAACCTTGGATCCTTAGATTTGATGGATCCAAGTCCAAACAAGGAGCTGGAGTAGGGATTGATCTTATTGATCCATTAGGAAAATCCTACTTAGCTACCTATAGACTACAGTTCCCCTGCACTAACAATTGAAGCTCTGATTCATGGGATACTGTTTGCTCTCAAGAAGAAGGTAAAAATTCTACATGTCTTTGGAGACTTAGAATTAGTTTTCAGACAGGTAAGAGGAATTTACTCTTGCAACTATAAGAAATTATCAAATTATAGACACAAAGTGTGGGATTTGATTGAAGATTTTGATGCATTTAATATCACCCACATACCTAGAGAACAGAACCATAGGGCAGATGCCTTAGCACAGGCTGCTAGTACATTAGAGCCCTTGTCTATGTTAGGCCTAAAGAGATTTTCAATAGAACTGGTTTCGGTACCATCAGTACCTGATAATGTTACTAACCTCCAGGTTTTTGATGATGATCAGCATATCCTTGATTTCATCTCTAACAGAGACATATTTGATGCTCAGATCATAGATGAGAACAATGTGGAAGAGCATGTTTGGGAAGAAGATGAAATATTAGAGTTGCCTAGCAACAGGATTCCCAAAGGTATGATAGAGTTAGAAAGAGCCTTTGACCTGGATAATATGCTGAAGCATAAAGACCTTCCCAAGGCTGATGGAGGTTAGTATTCACAAATGAATATTTGATAGAATGAAGACAAGAGAAATGTCTTGATTGGTAAAGTCTGCACACCAGAAGAGTTAGAAGGAATAACTCAGGCCCTTAAGGATTACATACATGTTATTACATGGACTTATGATGAGTTAAAGACATATGACACATCAGTCATAACTCACACTATACCTCTCAAGCCAGATGCTAAACCTTTTAGACAGAAGCAAAGGCCAGTCAATGCTTTGCTTGAACCAATAATTTTTTAAGAAGTCAAGAAGCTGTCAGGCACTCCACTTGGGTGGCTAATTTAGTGCCAGTAAGAAAGAAGAATGGAGACATTAAACTGTGTAGATTTTAGGAACCTGAACAGAGCATCAGAGAAGGATAATTATCCCTTACCATCATTAGATGAAGTTCTGCAGATTGTCAATGGAGCTAAAATGATGTCCTTTTTAGATGGCTTCTCAGGATACAATCAGGTCATGGTTGACAAGATTGATAGAATGAAAACTTCCTTCACCATAAAGTGGGGGATATTTTCTTATAGGCGCATGCCATTTGGGCTGATAAATGCTGGAGCAATGTTCCAACGAGCAATGGACATAGCCTTCAGAGGCTTAATAGGAAAATGCATAGTCATCTACATGGATGACCTAATAGTGTTCTCCAAAGAAAGAACAAATCATGTAACAGATCTCAGAAATGTATTGAAAAAATGTGAAGAGTATGGGATATCCTTGAACCCCAAGAAATGCATATTCGGGGTGACAACAGGAAAGTTGCTGGGCCAACTGATAATTGAAAATGGAATTATCATTGATCCTGATAGGGTGGAGTCCATTATGAAATTACAGCTTCCAGGAAGCAAGAAAGAGCTCAAATCTACTTTGGTAAGATAAATTTTGTTAGAAAATTCATCACTGGCTTTGCAGAAATAGTCAGGCCTTTGAATGCTATGCTGAAGAAGGATGCAAAGATTGAGTGGACATCAGAAGCCAAGGCAGCCTTTGAAGATATAAAGAAAGCTATTTCTGATGCTCCTGTCCTTATCAGTCCATATTACACCAGAGACACTTATATTTATTCATTTGCTTCATAACATACCTCTGCAGCAGTGCTAACTCAGAGAAATGAAGAAAAGGAAGAGAAACTAATTGCCTTCATGAGCTGCCCTTTCAAGGATGCTAAATTGAGATATGTAGATGTTGAAAGGTAGGCACTTTCTTTGGTCAGAGCAGTAAAGAAATTTAGGCATTATATCTTGAGAAGCAAGGTGAATGCTGTGGTGCCAGATACAGCAGTGAAGATGCTACTAATGTAAAGTGAGCCTGGTGAAAAAAGGGCTAAGTGGATCACAGTTTTACAAGAATATGACATGGAGATCACACCCATGAAGCTAGTAAGAGGACAAGCATTAAGCCAAATGATATCAGAGATTGATCCAAACATAGTAAGTCAGCAGTATGTTATCAATGCTAGGGATGATCAAGAGTGGTACTCAGATATTAGGCACATCCTAATTATTGGAAGATGTCCTCCAAGACTGCAGGCTTCACAGAGAAGAGCATTAAAGATAAAATCCCAGAAGTACATGATGAAAGCAGGAGTACTTTTCAAGAAGAATTTTGAAGGCATATACTTGAGATGCTTAGAAAAGCTAGAACCAAGCAAAGTATTATCAGAGCTACATGATAAGTTTGGAACAGCACATGGCTCATCCTTGGCTACAACACATGCTATCCTCAGAGCAGGATATTATTGGCCTACAATTTTCAAGGACACAGCTAAACACATTAAATGCTATCATGTATGTTAGGTAGCAGCTAACAGAGAGAGATATGCTGCACAACCTCTGCAGCCAGTGATGGAGGCATGCCCATTTGCACAATGGGGCATGGATTTTATAGGACCAATTAATCCTTCATCATCATCAGGCCATAGGTATGTTTTAACAATTACTGATTATTGTACTAGGTGGATTGAAGCCACTAGCAGCAAGACTTGCAACGCAGAAGATCTCATCAGATTTCTGGAAAGTAATATAGTCACCAGGTATGGGGTTCCCTATGCTCTCGTAAGTGATAACAGCTCTACTTTTACTTCAACCAAATTGTCAAGTTGGGCATTTGATTATGGGATCATACTGAAGTTCTCATCTAATTATTATCCCCAAGGGAATGGATTGGCAGAATCCACTAACAAAAATTTGTTGAATATCATAAAAAAGTTAGTAGACAAAAACCCTAGGGAATGGAATACACTTTTGAAATATGCCTTATGGGTAGACAGAACCAGAAACAAGGCTACATTAGGAAACTCACCTTATCATTTAATCTATGGGGCAGATCCAATCCTCCCTATTAACCTGAAGATTCCTACCCTACAGTTTGCCCAAGAGTACCTGGGCATAGACAACAACCAAGAAGTCAGGTTGCTTTAGCTGATGCACCTGGAAGAGAAAAGAAGCCAGGTAATTGACCAATTTGCCAAACATCAGGCTGTTGTCAAATGCTAGTTTGACAAAAGAGCCAAAGTTAAAGCCTTCAGGATATCTGATTTAGTCTTGATGTGGGATAAAGCCCATGAGAGGAAAGGAGACCATGGTAAGTTCGATAAATTATGGATATGTCCCTTTCAAATTTTTGAGATAGTAGGAGACAACACTTTCAGGCTTAAGAACTTGACAGGTGAGGATGTTCCATTACCAGTTAATAGACAATTCCTCAAACATTACTTCCAAGCCTAAGTGCTTCATGTTAGTCATGTGTATCATAATGTATATTTGTATAGTTGTTTGTACATTGTTTTGTTTTATTTTTGCTTTGTTTTCTTGTTGAGTTTTGTTTTGGTTAGTCAAGATGATGCAGCTCATCACCTCAGAAAATAACAAAATTGTTAAGATTCAAGTGATGAAAACACATTTATGTATAGGTTGTGACTCATTTTGAGAAAGTCATCATGATCAGGTCTGTGATATCCTGTCATCAGGGTACCTTTTCTTAACCAAAGTGATTTCTTCACAATGACTCACCTAACAGCCTTGGGTTTGTTGAAAATGCAAGTATAGGTGTTAAGTGAAAAATCTAAAGGGACTCCCTTGCTACCAATGCAATCTCCAACCTAAAACAACAAGTGACCATACCTTGCACCCTGAGCTTACATGATGATATCAGATATATCAAGTATAAATGTTAAAAAATCAAAATATAATAAAATAAAGTCACCTAAGTAACTCTATCGGGGCTATAGACGCCTGCTGGTAGTGGGGCTCTACTTAGGGAGATTGTATAGATAACCTTGCTGGGGCTATGGATGCCTGCTAGTAGCAAGGCTCTATCCAAGTTGGCTATGAGGGATGATCTCAAACTATGTAGCTTAACACTAGTTACTCATGTTTTCAACTTGCTTTCAAGATGAGGATAATTAATCATTTGCACACTACTGATCCTTAGTTAGCACTGTTACCATGAGGACATTTTATCATTCAGAAAGATTATGATGCTCATGCTTAGAAAGAGTTAGAATGCTATGTTATAATGTGTTCACATCACTTGAATCATTGGAATTTTGATGTTTTCTTTGGTGGCAAGTTGTTGTGTGGTTACACAACATGCCCCATTTTGACTTGACAAAACAACGACCCAACTTTTTGGCTTTGCTTGTGTGTTCTTTTTACTGGCGGTCTGGTAAAATTCAATCAATACAAATAATCCTACACTATGGCTTGGAAAGTCATCATCAGGAGGTTAGTTTGTCAAAGTTTGTGTTTCATTTCATTAACCTCAAATTTGGAAAGAGCATTAAATTTCATGAGGGTTTGCCTTTTACATCACCCTGATATTCCTTAGGATGTGAAAGTTATGAATGGTCAAAGTCTTGGTCAAACCTGATGTTCATAAAGGGGGAAGGTAAGTCATCATCATATTTCACAGTATCAGTTATATTACGAAATATCACCCTGATCCAATTTATCACCCGGTAAATTATCTGTTCGCAACCTGCGGACGTCATTTTTAGGTGATTGTGATACTTACCTGTCAAATAACAGCATGTATTCCGCGAGGATGATATTTTGAAACATCACCTGATATTTTGAATATAACCTTATCTTTCAAATATCATCCTGTCATGAAATATCACCCTGGAACTTTTATCCTAATGACATCATCCAACCCGATAACAAAGAGAATCAACATGATGATGACATCATCATCATTTTTACCTCGTGGAGGTATATTTCCTAAAATCACCCTTTCATAAAACTTGACGATGACGTCATAGTCCTTCAACGATAAACTAAACCAATATCATGGTGACATCATCATGATATTCTGAGAGAGACTACTTAAGCAGCGCATAGGGTCATCATCCTTTTCGAAACATCACCCGATATGTTGAACATCACCTGATCTTTTATAACATGACCTGATGGTCCTAAAATAACCTGATATACCGACATAAGTTTCCCGCTAAGATCCGGATGATCATATTATGAGACGGTAATATTTTGAACATCACCGGATATTCAAAACATCACCCGATATTTCAAAAGATCATCCTCCTCTTCTTGCCGTCCGACATTGAATGCTCATTAATACGGTAGGTGTATCCTGCTAATGGTTAATGTGATGTTCACACCTGACAACCTCTGTAGGTTTTCGTGTGGAAACTTAATGATTCTAATAGATTTGCCCTAATTTTACCCTAAGTGACCCGATTCAGGGGTTAAAAGTGAATTTACAAGGTATTTTACATTTACATTGTGATAAACCAGTTTTTACATAGAGCAAAGCTTCCAAACCTTCAGACGAACAACATCCTATCTGGCGACTTACTGCAAAACGAAGAAATCAATTATTAGTAGTACAAGATCACTTCCGGATAATCTGGGGTATAAGTAAGAGGATAAGCGCATCAAGTAAGTAATTGAAACCCTCTTGTTGTCATGTTCTGCATATTCAGGTATTATGGGTGTCTTTAGTTTGAAACTCCAATTTATGCATGTCAGGATGAATGAGATGTGGAAAGAATAATAATATGCATGATGAATAATGGACATGTAATGTATATGCATGCTTGTATATGTATCAATTGTAAGACCTAGTTGTGTTGATTGCAGGCACTCATGGCACATAAAAGATTAGCAAAGTCAGAGGCTAAATTCTTGAAGCCTATGTTTGCGCATCCTAAGGGTGTCCAATTCAAGTATGGAGCCATCACTGATACACACTAAGGGAATACGGATCTGGCTGCATGGTCAGCCAAAGTGAGTGATGAGAAAAACAACAGCACCCTGCTCGATGCCATCTTTGTATCAGGAATATGGAATGCAACTAGTTTCCCATACTCTATGGAAACCCCTAAACTGGTCATAAAATGTGCAAAGAACTACAACCCAAAAACTAGGAGGGTAGAAAAGCACGACAGGATATATGTTGATCTGTCAATTAGGGGTATTGCTGCTACATTTGGTTTACCATTGGGCAAAAAGGTTGCCACATAGATCTGAAGAAATCAGAAGTAGAGTACGAGAATAACAAGAAGTCTTCCAGGAAGAAGATGTATCAATGGAGGGTGAAGAATAGCCCCTATCCGATGGTAGCCAAGATTATGATTCATCTATATAAATATGACTTCAACGATGAGTATCAATACATGATAGCATTGTTGAACAGAGTAACAGGCCAGCCTGATGCTAGAAGTTTCAAGGACTGGATGTATGCAGTCATCCTGATGTGTCTATATACGGATAACAAGCCAATGTGGGCCAAGATGATAAGTGATGCTCTGGACAAGCAGCTAATGAGCCTTGGAGGTCCAGATTGTACTTTTTACATGAAATCATATATAGTTTATTCATGTGCCTACAAGGGTACATTTGATGCATTGATTATAGATGGAAAAATTGGAGGCACAACTAATGATGCAGACATATGGGATCATCATCCCCAACTTCAAAGAGTAAATTACCTCTAGGACTACAAGTTGGTAAATGATGCATTCTCTATGCACCTGGTGAGAGCAATGGAAGAAGATAGAACCAAGAGATTGAGCATGGAGGCTCAAGAGGTTATCTACAGGCATGGAGCCTGGTTTATTCAATTCACGACTTTCTCTTATATCAGGATTTAAGGTTTTGAGGAGGAGCCCCTCATGCTCCCAAGGTATCCTACAGATGTAGTTGTCTTAATGGAGTTTTTAAGACAAATCTCTACAATACTGGATGCCCATAAGGCCAACAACAAGCTTCCACCAGTTTTGTTTCTAGTCATAATGGGCTGGTATATGTGCCCAGACTCTGAGAGTATCAGGAAGGCCATAGCTAGCTTGAAAATGATGAATTTCTAGCCTTTTCCATTAGTAAGATCATATGATCCATTTGGCAGGATGCAAAAGATCATGGGGAAACCTATCCATTGAAGGAACCTTGAAGATTTCTGGGCAGATTGTGAAGATGAAGATGAAGCCCGAAGAAGAAGGTACCAAAGGTTAACACTTAACCAAATAAAGACCTTTGATTGCATCCCCATCCTAGCACAACTGAAGAAAGACGATGGAAAGGTAATGGCTGAAGAATATGAAGAGAAAAAGATATACAATGACACTATCTCTACACTGGATCTCACCATACAGGAGGATATCTCCTTAGATCCATTCACAGGCAGGATATTACGGCTAACCCAAGCTTGGGTGGATGAGCAGATAAATGCACTGAAGAAAAGGGGTGTTGTCATCATAGTAGACAACAAGAAGAAAAGACAAGAAATTGCTGAGGATGAATATGATGACTTCTTAATGGAAAAGAGAAAGACTAAAGGAGAAAGAGTACCACCTCCTGATAAAAGCAAAAGACCTTCAAAGGGTAAGAAAACTGGAGAAGAACCCAAAGGGGTTAGTATTGAGAGAATAATGGCCATAGCCAAGCAAGCGGCAGAATCAGAAGGAGCATCAGTTACAGGCCAGGCATTGGCATCATCAACACAACCTCTTTAAGATAAATAAAAAGCTAAACAAATCCAGAGGCCAACTGCACAGCCTACTATTACATATGAGGAAGATCAAGCCTCACAGAAGAATAAAGAGAAGGATATTCCCTTCGAGGAGGAATCTGAAGAAGAAGAAGGCCCTCTGTCCTTCACAAGGAAGAGAAAAGCACCTCAAGTGGTAACCACTACACCTACGAAACCGAGGACTGCTATGAGAGGAGAAATAAAATGAACTCCCATAATGCTGAGGGGAGCAGGCGGGGAGGTATTTAAGAAGGACCTGTAGCATAATGTTCCACTCCCCACTATTGTCAAATTCAAAACTGAATTAGCAGAAGAATAGGTAAAAGAAACCTCTAGGATACTCCAAAGTGGTATTGTTTCATTGGAGGAGACAGTTGACCTATCTGATGATGAGGTAGTGAAGGATGTAGCTTCACAGAAAATGGAAACCCTTACTGCTGGCACCCGGATAACTCCTCATGGAACTCCATCAGTACAAACAGTCTTGGAGGAAATAAAGCAAGGGGAATCAAAAAAAGAAAAGAGCCTGAAAAAGGTGGCTCAAGAGATAGGGCTTGATACATTGATTAAGTAGGTAACTAGTCCTGCAGTAATTGATCTCACCCATAGACATGATGCAAGTCCTGAAAATAGAGGAAATATCCAGGATAAAGAAGAAAATATTGAGGAAGTAAAGATGGCAGAGATAGAAATCCATACTTTGGATATGGGTGAGCAACGAAAAGAAGAAATACCTGTTGGGCCCAAGATAGTTGAGGTACAAGACAAGGAAGGAGAAGAGAGATATATCAGATGATCCTACCTTAGAAGTACAAGAGGTAATTGTTACACCTGCAGAACAAACTGCAGCTACGGATCAGGTGGACAAGCCTAAGGTAGATACAGTAATATCTACAGAAAAAAAATATGCCTCATGATGAGGAAATCATTAAGGTAGATAAAATACCCATGGAGGAAGCAAAAGATCAAGATCAGGATAAACATGAAGATGATCAACTAGATCACCCTCCAGAAAAGGAAGGTCCTCAATAAGAGGATATACCCAAAGATCACCCTCATGAGGAGCATCATGAGGAAGAAATAAGGAGATCACCCTCACCATCGCACATGATGGTTGATACTGGAGATCAGGGTGATCATCATGATGATGATGGAAACCAACAGCTAAAGGATCAAGTTCCTTCATGGCTGGAGAAAGAAATTGGCGAAGAGTCAGACATAGGGATACAAGAATTTGATGTATCCACATTATTTAAAGAAACTCTAATAAAGCCAAAGAGAAAGGCTAGAATAACTTTTGCAATACAAAGGGATCCTGATACAGGCAGGAGAATAGCCCAGGTAGCTATTCCTGCAGTCGATAAAGAAAAGGGCAAGATCACTTTGGATGAATTCTAGATTACTACGGTACATTTGGGATTTACCAATGAGGATCAAGAAGGCCAACAAGGTAAGGACATTATTGATTCCTTAACTCAAAGAGTTAAGAGAGAGAAAGAGAAGAATAAGCAGCACAAAGAGCACATTGCTCAGCTGCATGCATATATAAGAGGGTTAATTAACCCTGACGATACATCCAGTGATCATGCAGTCCCATTGAATGCTATTTCTCAGGAGGAGGTTAACAAGTTGAACCTCATGAAACATGAATCAACTGTAATGTTGAATGGATGTCGTCTGCGCTTGATGGCGCTGAGGAAGTGGCAAAGGCATCTTTAAAGAGGTGGAATTCTTTGGGCACCTCCAGGAAAAAAGTAGATAAATTGCAGATGGAGATCGACAGGAGGTCATTTCAGATAGAAAAGGTCATCAACATTCTTGATGAAATGAAGAGGATTGATTCACAGATCCTAATAAAGAACTAGGTACTGAATAATAACATAGCCCAATTGATTGATATCTGGGATAGGGACGTTAGATTTGAATGTGATGTACTCAAAAGATGCAACAATAAATTGAGAGAAATCAGCATGAAGCTACATGATATGATGTCCCATGAGGCTGAAGTTTTGAAAATATTAGAAGGAGATGAAGAAGGCAAGATAGAAAATCAGGATGAAGAGTTTGTCATCTAGGCTCTGCATAGTAATTTCTAGCTAGTTGCTGAAGACCCTCTCAACCACCTGACAGAAGAAGTGCTGGATAAAGTAATGAGAATAAAGGTCAGGGTGGAAGATTATAATGAAACTGCTGACAACAGGAAGAATAAGTTGGAATCTCTCTAGAGCAAATATCAGGTGCATAAACATGCCATCACCAAAGCGAGAACTCAGGATGGCAGAGAATTGGAGAAAATAGTGCAAGCATATGAGAATATCAGGACATCTATGCAGGTCCATATCCAAAAGAAAAATTATCATAATGATGAAGATAGCGAGAGCGGTGAAAGTGATGATGATGATAAAGAACATGATGATGATGCATCATAAAGGGAATATATGCATCAGGTACTTATGAAAAATAAGTATTCCAAATGGTTGCCAGTTGGCAACCTGTGCCATGTGGAGAAGATTGACTTAGTCAAAGAAATGTAAACCGTAGATGTCAATAGATAAATCTTGATCGTAGATCAATTGTAACAGATCCCTCACCTTATTCTATAAAAGGTGCAGGGATGCCTCATTTGAAGCTTAATTGAAATCTGTTTGCTGAAGTATTCAGGATTCATTTCAAAGCTATTGTATATGTACATGTCTTTTGCATACTTAATGAAAGAGAAGAACATTTCAATTACAAATCTTCATAAATCTTGAGTAATCTGTGTTTGAATTCTGGATATGTGTTTTGATTTGCTGCATCCCTTGGAGTGGTCATCATGTTGTATGTATTGTTTTCATTCATCATCCTCTGAAGTTTACATCAACTGTATCTAGCTGTGGAATATCCTGGTGAACATATGGTTTGATTTCTTCTCCTAATGACAGTATCAAGTATGTATGTGGATCAATAGTGGAAGGTTCAACTTTAATTTGAAGTATTTCTTTCAGTTTCTTTCAATTTCAGAACATTTCATCATCACAATTGCAAATAATTGACAATCTTAAGCAAATAGTACAAATATGCAGACATCCCGTAGATAAATGAACATATTCAGCATATTTGAAGTTAAAGCATGTCAAAATGACAAATAACATGCAAAGATTTAAAGATAGATATAATATTTGAAGTACATCATGTGTGGAAATAACTATCTTTGCAGCATCATTACAGGAAAAATTATCTTACTAATGAGATCTACGTAAGGCCCCAAAATGGAAACAACAACACACATCAACCTCTAAGTAACATCAGAAGATTAAGACCTAATCAACGGAGACTTAAGATCATGAATTCTCTGAATTCATTGTATCTTTCAAGATGAATAAGGTTTAATATGTTCTTTTATTCTATGTTTGTTTATGACTAACATCATGATCAACAGATCTCTCTATCTAATCTATTGAAAATGCATCAAACAACTCAATAGTAACCCAAACTGCATGTTTATATTGCTTCAACCTTTTATTCTTTCAAGCATACTTATCTCTTACTTGGGAAACTATTAGTTCTAAATCTCCAAAAACCTTTAACAATCTATTACCATGCCTTAGAGCAACATTCAATCCTAGCAATAGGGCTTCATATTCCGCAATATTATTTGTGTAAGCAAATTTCAATAGAAATGAGAATTTTAGGATCTTACCAGTAGGAGACAAAAATACCAGTCCCGCACCGGAACCCTCTTTTGAACAAGTACCATCAAAGTACATGGTCCATAAGCCTTTATGATCTTCCTATCTTTCAATCCCCTCATGTCACTAGGTTCTTTCTTCTTTGCATCCTAATCACATGATACAATCTTGAAATTCTCACAATTAGTATCCACAAAGAAAATTTGATCTTCTGGTTCTTGATCCTCAACTATATCTGGTTCTCTTTCCTCTTTAACCAGCTTGACATCCTTGCCATTCATGGCAATCATAGCATATGACAAATCCAACTGCATATGTCCTCCAATCAGTGTTGCCCACCTCATAGACAATAGCATGCCATATTGTGGCTTGATATCCACTACTATTACATTCATGGTATAGGTTTTTTCTAGATAGGTTGCAAGCATGAAATCCACATTCTTCATAATCCCTATAACTGGCACTTCCCTAGCATCCATAGCATAATAGTTTCCGCATGCCTTATCTATGTTCAACCCAATCTACTTCATATTAGCCAAGGGCATGATATTTGTTAAAGCACCCAAATCAAGCATGCAATTGCTGATTACTTTCCCATTAACAATAAGAGATACATAGAATGGCTCTATCTGTGATGGCCATTTTGTCACTATCGTTCCTAAGTAAACTTCAGGAACTTCTTCCTCATCAATATCTACCTCTTCAGTCTTTTTATGGTCCTCAACCATGTGAGCTGTTTGATTTGATACTCCTAAAATCAGGGTTAATGCCTTATTTCTATATTCCTCAATTTTCATCATCTCCACCAATGGGACTGAGACTTTCATCTATGATAAAGCTTGAGTTATGTTAAATGGGGCATAATGTTGTATAATAGTTGTAGCTTGTCCCAGGTTTTTTCTCTTCTCATGAGTTTGTCATGTTTTGACTTTTGTGATTTTTTGACTATCATCCACGGTATGTGGACCTTTAGTTTTTTCCTCATTCTAAGGAACCTTACCTTCTAAACTTTTAGTGTTTTGATTTGATTTTTCTTTTGGATTTCCTTTACTATTATTACCCTACTTTTTATGTGATTCAAGCTAAGATTTCTTTACAAAGATGCTTCCTGGATGGCCTGAGTCACCTGCTTGAGCTTTATTTCTAAGATTATAATTGCTTTTAACCTAGTATATTGTAGCAGTTGTAAGAGCTTTGATTTCATCATCAAAAGGTCTTTTGAAATTAACTAAAGGAATATGTGAATCCTAGGCATAAATTTGATGCTCTTCATTGTCTTCATCAGAGAAAACTTGCTGGTAGACTCGATCCATATAACACCTTTTTTCATTCACATCTGTATCTGCATCTACCTCATCTGAGGAAGAATAGTCCCCATTTGCAAAAATCATGTTAACATTATCATCTTCACACGATGAGGTTCATTGCATTCATTGCAAGCATTAGCATCATTGTAGAAGGATTGAGCAATCATACACTTAGATTGTGAGTGAAGCATTTGGTACACTATACACCATGGAGTATCTTCCACAGTATTAATAGTTTTCTTCAAGGGATTAGGAGTTTCTTTAGTATTTTTCTATCTTTGTTCAGTTTTATTATTCAGGATAGGCTTGCCATTCTGCCAATTTATGTTGTATGGCATATCATGTAGTTGAGGTCTCTTTTCTTGCCTCTGATAACTCTGCTTCTCAGGACCAAGTCCCTTCTCATTTTTAGCAAGTTTATAACTTAACTCTTTGAAAGCAGTTGTTAATTTGTCTATTTTATCTTCAGATGTGGAATCAATGTTCTGAATATTCTGAGTCCTACTGTTTGGATTTTGAAAGATTCTCACATCATCCCTCCTATTTCCCTTGCCTGATGCCTTTCTATTAGTCTCTATATTTGTTGCAATTTTGAAAGCATCCCTAAGGCTAGCTGGACTTTTAACTCTCAATTCATATGTTGTCTTGGCATCAAAGGAATTCATATACAATACCATACACATTGGTTCATTTGGCCTCATATGAGGTGGCAATTTATTCAAAACCCTGGTAAATGTGGCATTGAAATCAAAAACAGGTTCATTTGACCCTTTAGCAATACTTGTGAACTCATTAATGATGAAACTAGGGTTAGTCTTATCTCCATACTGCTCCCTAAAAATCCTCTTAAAATCATCACATGATGTAATACTTTGATCAGGCAAACCCCTATACCATTCTCTGGCTTCATCAATCAAAGACTGCATAAATATTTTCATGAAAAAATCCTCATGTTCTACTTCAAAATTATCCATGACATTGAGGAAAGCCTTCAGGTGTTCCTCACCTGACACATCATTGTTACCTAAAAATTTTGGCAATTCACCTCTGATATCATTGTCAATAGGATTAGGGTATCCAAGAATGCCAGTGAAATCTAACTGTCTAAATTTGTCCAACTGCATAGGTCTTCTTCCTAACTGGTTGGCATTAGCATTCCTATTTGCATTACAATGAACATTTTGATTTCTCACATTGTTTTGTGGTATTCTATTGTTATTTGCATTTTGTCTTTTCTTAGTTTGTAGATTCTAATTTACGTGTTGATTAGGCTCTTGATTATTTCCAATCATGTTCTTGTTATTCTATTGATTTTGAACCTCATTTGCTTGTCAGTTTCCTACATATTTGCATTATTGAGAGTGGGGGCCACACTCTGATGGGTAATTCTCAAGGCTTCTACCTTCTATTTCATATCATCTCTTATTTTCAAGGCTTGCAAGTTGTGAAGTTCTACCTTGAGATCCTTGATTTCTTTTACTAATTCCTCTTCTCTTGGCATAGAAGAGGACGGTCTCATTTCATTGGGATTATCTATATCCCTTGGGGATTATGTATCTTCAAACCTATCAGGGGGATCTAGAAAAGGATGCTCTTGAAATATATTAGGCCTTATCCTCAACTCATCACCTTGTTGTTTCTCATAAATCGAGCATGAATACTAGCCTCTATGGCTGAAAAGTGTTGTTGTCTAGGAGATCTAACATTATTTTAGGGATCATCATTATTCCTAGGACTTAGTGAACATTCTTGACTGGTTTGAGTACCCTTTTTCCTATACATTTTTCTTAGTAATTCTTGGAACAAGGGGTTTTTCAAGGATCTTCTCCCCTACATACAACTTCTATTTTTACTAGTTGGGAGATTTTGTTTAGAGTCTCCACCCACTAATGGCATTTATGTTTACAATCTAGGTTCCCCCACAATTCCCCAGTAGAGTCACCAATCTATTGGTGTTCCCAACTGATTTTCTAAGTTTCCCTAAAAAGTAGCCATCTTCTATCCATAGGATCCTCAGGTCAGTGGCCAACAAATAGGAGACTGACTCTTTGTCTCCTCTCCACTTTAGGCTCTACAAAACCTAGGGGGTATTCCCTCATTCAATACCCATATAGTAAATCCTGACTTCAACTAGGTATTTTCACTTAAGTAGATAAATCCTCTCTTATGTAGACCAAAAAATAATGATAGATGCAAAGTGGCTAGCTTTGGACACTAGTTTATTGTTATGTGCCAAAGGATTTGATATCTAAAATCCTACTCCTACAAACTAACAAGTTGGTTTAGATTTTTTTCTTAAATATATATGTGATTGTCTGATTGTAGATATTTTGTGAAAACAAGGCCAACTTTGACCAGTGCCAATCCTAGGGTTAGGATTCAACTTCTCACAAATGCAGAGCATGTTCCTATAAACATCTCAAACATACTAATTTAGAGGATATTTAAACGTTCCCTGTCTTACAGAAAACTATCCAAGAATGAGTACTCCAGTTGATTCTTCTTACAAATATCCCTGCCATCACACAACCTTCCCCATATCTGATTTAGAGTATTTTAATCTAATCCTTAATTATAAATAGAAAACTAGATATACAATACATCAAATGTGTATTCAAGAACTTGGAAACCCTTGGTATTTTAGTTCAAGAGAAGAATGTAGACAACACATGAGACAATCAATAGAAACACATACAAACAACATTTCTCATATAAATCCAATTTGAACTAATAAAATGCTTAAAGAAAAAATGCATTCAACGTTCCAAGAAAATAGACTCACAACTCAGGATTAGGCCAACCACCAAAATTGCTCTATATTTTCATTAGCAAAACACCTAAATCACCAACAACCTTTCAAAGTGAGTCCACAAGTTCTTTTATAGACACAAGAACATGGTACTCATTATTTAATACATTCTGTCTATTACATCAATTTTACATTACAAAAGCACCACTCACAGGCATTGGTCATTAATTACATAGTGTATAGAGAAAAGATGGAAAACCATTTCATAGCTAGAGTACAATTGACTGGAGAAGCCTGACCACATAAATGAAGAAGAAAAGTTAGTTGCTCATTCATCTCAGGCATGTTTACCCATATTTCTCTATCCATGTTGCATATGACTTCTCTGATGGCCATTGAAAAGAGATCAACTTTGATATTTTCTCATTATGCCCTGTGTACCTTGCATCCATTAAAATCTTAGCCTCCTTACAGAACAACTGAAAATTTATTTTGAGCACATGCAGTTTATCCAAAGTTGAACTCAAAATCTTTAGGCTAGAATCTCCATCAGTACAATAGGTATATATTAGTTGGCCAGCAATCCTTTCAAAGTCATCTCTCCACTTGTCAAGGCCCTTTACCTATCCATTGCCCTCCAATATACTTGGCATTATTTTCCTATCTATTCTTTCAATAAATAGTCTCTTCTCACTCAACACCTTGTCTAGCTTTAATTGAAAAGCTACAACCTCCTCAAGTGTTAACAGTCTGTCAAGTGTCAACTTCATCTCTGGTGGCACCTCTACATCAAACCTTGAACACCTGTGCAAGTCCCTTAATTCACCAGTCCTTGGCAACCACACTCTTTTGATAACCTTGAGATTTTCTTTATCCTGTTCATGCTTGTCAAGGTTTGTCCCTAGATTTGAATATGATTTCCATGTTTCATCCACCCTTACCAGAACCTTTGTCACTCTATGATTTATCAAGTTTCTATTCTTCTTTCAATCTTTTCACTTCTTTCAAATCTCTTATTTCAGACAACAGGGGCTCTATATCAGCAAGAAATGCCTTTGTAGTTTGTAATATGGCTGGAGTACTTGAGGTGCTAGGCCCTAGTAACAACTATTCTTTACATTTGTTAAGCTCTACAACTACCTACCCATACTTCAATAATAACTCATCATGGTCCCTTTGGAGCTTATTTGTGACAATCTCTGCAAATTGTGTTGTTTGCCCATTCAGGCTAGCAACTTGGGGAGGAAGGGTACTTGATACTCTTTTGATGATTACATCTCTTGTCAACTCCCCCAATCTAATCCTAGGTTTATTATTACTTGGGGCCAATGCCCATATTGCTAAAGTCTCAAACCTAGGATTGAAGGTTGCACCAGAGAGTGCCTTCTCCACTTGCTCATCTATCACTTTAGAGTCCTCTTTGGTAATTGTGTCAAAAGAAATAGCATCTGACAAAGTCCAATGTCGAAGAAGAAACATATTGCTTTTGGCAACCAATACTCTCCCTTCCTCTGCGGTCATCCCACTAATATCTTGATTCACTTCAGTCAACACCTTTTGGGTGATTTCCTCATATTCTGAAGGATCAGCCCCACTTTTGGTTTCCTCAATTCTCTTTTGAAATTCTTCACTCCTAGCTTTCAATACATAACTTCTAAATTCAAGAGTATTAATAAACTCATCATCCTCCATAAATTTGGCATAGGCCATTACCCTAACATCCTCTGTATCTATAGTCTGACCTATTATTTTTCTGACCAGTATATTTTTAGGGGAATAATATGGCCTCAATCTGTCAAGTGAATTCACCCAATGGGCAGCTTCCTGTACTTGTTCCTCTGCTTCTTCCTCTAGGTCCACTACCTCAATATCTGGCAAACTTTCCAAGTCAATTATCTTTGCTCTCTTGGCAGGGGGAAAATAAGGTCATTCTCTTTTTATAACATACCCTCCTCCTGAGCTACTAGGATGATAAGTGGGCCTTTCCTCAGCTACTGGAGCACTGGAAATCAACTGTTTAGCATGATCAAAAACCATCTGAATCCTTGTTATTGGGTCCTTTATTTCTACAAAGGCCCTAGATTAAGCAGCATTCAAGTTTTTTCTCATCCTTTCTCCTACCATGATGGTTCCCAGTTGATCCTTAGATTATGGACATCATTCATGGTAAAACAATTCCTAACTGTGTCCTCATCAAGAAAGACCTGGTGAATATAATGTGGTCTTTTCACATTTACTCTCACTTTATCAATAAATTCCTCTGGGTCAAATATCCTAGGTATCTCCACATTCATCTTATAACCCTAAAGAATTGAATCAATTTGATCCAAACCATTCTTGTCAATTGTCATGAAGTCACTGAATTTGATAGAAGTGGGAAAAAATGAACCTTTCCTATGCCTCCTTAAGTGTTCTTTGTTAGACTCATTCAATTGCCTAATAATCTCTAAGCAAGCAATCCTCTTGGGCACATACTTGGGTAGAACATATGGAGGAACCTTGTATCCATAAATTCTGATATAGCTAGTGTAGGTATGAAGGAACCAGTCACCCTAGTTGTGATCAATCCCCAATTTAGGGCTCCTATCTAGAGGCCTTAGAAAATCTAACACATCTGCATGTAACCTCTCCCCCTCTAGCTCTAAAAAACCAAGAACTCTCCTCACAAAGTACTCCTCAAAAATCATAATCTAAATCAATACAATGCATGTCCAGCATGCATGTCCACATTGTACTGGCAACATATTTCCCTACAAGTTTGTCATTCTAACATGTAAATTTTGATGCCACATTCCTGATAAAGCAAACATAATCATATGACACATGGGCATTTACAGTATACAATTTTCTCTTGATAGCTATCATTTGCTTATACATCTTTTCTTCTATATAGGAGGCATAATCATATGGCTTCTTTGTTTTTGGGTCTTGAATATTTACTTCCATCATCATCAGAGATACAAGCATCCTATCTAAAGCATCTCTCCCAAGTACCTGACAGAGACTGTGGTAAGTTTTCACAAAGTAGTGCATGAATAGGGAGCACTCAAAAGGCTCCATTTCTCTGTTAGAGATTTTCACCAATTTTTGATCTACCCCCCTTGGTTTGTGTTTAGCTAGGTTCAAGTCCCTATATCCTTGTTTGACCTATTTATAACCTTCCTTCAATGCACCTAGGTCAATCAGAATGTTGGCTGCAAGGTTTAAGTTGAACACACTAGAAATGTAGGTTTTTGTCAATTTTATCATCATCGTGCCATTGCCTGCCAAAACCAATCTTGATTGAGGATCATATCTTTGTTCAATCACCCTCACTATGTCTAGGTTTGGGAATACATTTAGGCATATCAGCTTGGCCAAGTCTAGCTACCAAGTGTTACAGATTGGAAACTTGAAATCCATCCTATTATACCAGTGCTTGAAAAGGACCCAACCTGGTACTAGGAATTTGGGATCTCTACAATTGTAGTAGAGGTCTAGAAGTTTGTCATTCAACCCATTGGGACCATGCCCACTCAGAGGGCATCTAACAGATCTTGGGAATTGGACCATGAGGTACTCATCTAGTCTTTGTTTTGATGTGGAGGGCATGCCCGATTGACTCATCTTTTAGGAATATTTGTAACAAACTAGGGCTTCCTACTTCACCAGTTTTCTACCTTCAATCAAGCAATAAACTCAAAATTTAATTGGGCATAGTTGAACAGAGTGAACTTACTAGTTTTATGCCTATAGAAGCTTGAAATTCCTTCTCACGTTCACCTGAAAGCTTGCTGCACGCCAGGACTCTATTTGTGCTCGTGAAAATGATGTAGAAAGCCCTAATTTTTTCCCCTTAAGAAGCTTCATATCCTATGGCCTGAAGTATTAATGGATACAACTTCAGCCTTAATTTAAACTCGCATAACAAGGCACCTACAATGTTCTTCATGAAAAATTTAAACCTGGGTCGTTGATTCTATCTTCCTTCTATGAAATCTGCGGCCATAATTCACCTGCTAGATTTGAAAATCTGGGTCCTCATCGTTGAAAAGTCTTCAGCCAATAGAAATGGGCCAAGTTAAACATACTTCCTTTGCTGACGACATCACCTTTTGTCTTATGTGGACACGTGGTGCCATTTCACGGCGCCACAGCTAGAAGTAGCCCACCACCAACTTGCTCTGTGTGGGTGTGATAAAGCCTCCATGCATCTTTCTTTGAATATACTTTTATTCCCTCCATGAGAGGATGCCATGCATCACCATATCGTGACTGTGCAGAGGATCTATTTCTCTAACAGGATTCCCTTCCACACTTGCACTACCGTCAAATCTTAACCCTTATGTAGATTACTTCTTATCTCGACATATGGCAGCATATAGTTCCTTGATGTAGAATCTTTAATTAAGGGGTTGTAATCCCATATTCCTTGACATATGTCACATTGTCACAGCTCCATAGAGGGATGATGACATCATCTAAAATGCTCTGTGATGCTGCAAAATACTATTACATAGCACTCTATAACCCTTACGAAGATTAAGGACATAAACTTAATAATTTTACAGGTCACAAAGGATGAAGCTAGGACTTAGGGTCGATCATCCTACAATCTTAAAGGCTTTAAATTACAACTTAAATGACCAAGAACATTCAGCAAGTGGTCAACATAAAATTAAAAGATAAAGCACAACACAAGCCATGGGATTAAAGACTTAGGGCTTTAAGGGCTTATATGGATAGACTTGCAATTTCTCAGGCATTAAAACCCTAAACCTACATAAGTACCACCAGTACCTACAAAACATACATGCTCCACTTGTTTGTGCAATCCTTGTCATCCTTCTTAGTCCCTTATCTACCTTCTCCCCCTGAGAGGTAGCCACCATAATCAATCCAGGGATAATAAATATGTCTTGAACTGCTCCCCCTGGACAGATGCATCATCCATGCATCTAGTTAGAAGAAGGAGGGGTAATAACCCCTAACTTTTGTCTGAGATATTTGAATGTGTCATTAAAATTTTCCTTTGTAAAGATGTCTGCAACCCGATCCTTTGTAGGTGTATATTCCAATCTTACCTCTTGATTTGCAACATTCTCTCTTAAGAAATGATACTTGATAGATATGTTCTTGGTTCTAGAATGTATCACTGAATTCTTTGAAATATTGATAGAACTTGTATTGTCACATAGAATAGGAATGGGTTTATCATACATTACCTTGATATCTTTCAATGTTTGCTTCATCCACAACACTTGAGTGTAGTAGGATGCTCCAACAATATATTTTGCTTCAGTTGTTGATAAGGAAATTGAATCATGCTTCTTACTAAACCATGAGACCAATCTGTCTCCCAAAAAGAAATCTCCACCATTGGTACTTTAGCTATCATCAATTGCTAGACCAATTTGCATCAATATATGCACCCAGGGAAAAGTCATCACCTTTTTAATCCATAATTCATAATCTAGAGTGCTCGTCAAATATCTGAAAATCCTTTTGACTACCTTCACATGTGTTTCTTTTAGATCAGCTTGAAGTCTTGTAACCATGCAAACTACTTGCATAATATTAGGTCTTGACATTTTTAAGTATAGTAGGCCCCAATCATAGATCTATACATAGTCTAATTAGCCTGAGGTGACTCATCATCTTTACTCAAATGACAACATGTTACCATAGTACTCATTGGTTTGTAGTCTTCCATACCAAACTTTTTCAACATCTCCTTGACATACTTAAATGATTGGAGTCCAAAAAAAATGATTTCTCACCTATCATAGACATTTCAAATTCCTTTTGCATCTCTTCAACAAACTTCTTACACATTTCATCATTCCCACCAAAGATTATATCATCAACATACACTACTACTATCAATATTTACTCTTTCTAAATTTTAATGTATAGATTGCAATCTGCAATACCTTTCTTGAAGCCCTACTAGAGAAAGTACTTGCCCAACCTTGCAGTCCAAGCCCTAGGGGCTTGTTTGAGACTATACAAAGCCTTCTTAAGTCTACATACCATGTTCAAGTCTTCTGATAGCTGAAATCCATCTAGATGCTTCATGTAAAATTCCTCTTCTAAGTCACCATTCAAGAAAGCATATTTGACATCCATTTGATCTACCTTGAAATCCTTGTGAACTACAAATGCAAGAAACATCCTAATTGTCTCCATTCTTGCCATTGGAGCAAATCTCTCCTCAAATTCAATTCCTTCCACCTATGAATAACCTTTACAGACCAACCTTACTTTATTTCTATCCACTTCTCCGTCTTCATTCAGTTTATTTATTAACACCCATTTTGCCCCTATCACATTTTTGTCCATAGGTCTTGGCACCAATTTCTAAGTCTAATTTTTCTCTATCTGATTTAGTTCTTCTTCCATTGGTTAGATCCATACTTCATCTCTACTAGCATCAGAAAAATCTTTAGGTTCTATCTTAGACAGAAAAGAGAAGTTTACCTGTTAATTTGTCCTTGCAAATCTTCTTCTAGTCTGAGCTCCTTCATTTTTGTCTCTACTTATTTGATCTTCTAAGTGGTTCTTCTAAACATGTAATTGGTAGGAGTCTTGGTGACCATCTCTTATGGTTCTTTCTTTTCTTCAACTTCTTCTTCTTATGTGCAAACAGATTCATCTAAACAGTATTCTTCTTGTTCATATGTGATTGGATGTGACTCTTCAACAACCCTAACATTTACACTCTCAACTATCTTCCTCAGTCTTTTATTGTAGCACTTGTAAGCATTGCTTCTAGTTGAGTATCCAATAAAAATTCCTTCATTATATCTTGAGTCAAAATTTCCCAAACGTTCATCTCTTTTGTTGTGGCATTTTCTTCCAAAAACTCTGAAATACTTGACAGAATCTGGTCTTCCATTCCATAGCACATATGTTGTCTTGGTGCTTTTCACCCTTAGTTGTCCTTTATTGAGAATATTGATAGTAGTATGGACTGCTTCCTTCCAATATACATCAGGTAGCTTGGCTTCATTCAACATTGTTCTTGTTATTTCCTGGATAGCTTATTCTTCCTTTCTACTACTCCATTTTGCTGAGGAGTTCTTGCAATAGAAGAGTGCCTTTTTATTCCATGTTCTTCACAATATTCCTCAGACTCATCTAATATAAACTCACCACCTCTATCATACCTTAAGCACTTGATTCTAGAATTCATTTCATTTTCAACCATGGGCTTGAAAATCTTAAACCTATTAAAGTTTCTGATTTCTCTTTCAAAAATGTAACCCATGTTATCCTAGAGTAATCATCAATGAGAAACCTAAAATACCTATCACCTTGGAGACTCTTTGTCTTGGTAGGTCCACACAAGTCAATATGAATCAGTTCCAATGATCTTGCAGAAGAATACTCCTTGTCCTTGAATCTTATCCTTATCTGCTTCCTAATTTGACATTCTTTACATAAGATGCTTGTGATGCAGAGGCAACACCACAGAGGACCACAAAGGGGTCACAACCAACTACAAAGGAGGAAGAGGATATAGGGGAAGATAGGTCAAACAAATCTTTTCAGCTTTAGTGGACCTAATTACTACACTTGACATCAAACAGGACATGACTGTCCACTCCTTTCTCATGGTTTCAACACTGCAACACAACACCATTTTTGGGTTTATATACCTAGGCTCATTTCCAAACTTCCTAGGGGCACTAGAACTTCTAGTTTTGAATGTCCCAAGCTCACAAAACCCCCACAATGCTCAGGAGGGACCTTCTTATACTACTTCCTTCACAACTGTCCTAGTTTCCTTGTAGCCCTTAGGAAAGGACTGTCAGACAATAACTTAAGTTTCAGACCTCCTAGCAAGACTGTCATAGATGTTTTGGATACCCATTATTCTATTCTTTAACATACTCAACATGCATCATAGGGTGTTTTGGAACACAATACCCAAATCTTGACTGTCCACTGCTGCAACAAGCCTAATTAGGCCTCTTCCACACACCACAAAGACTCCAAACTTGTCCTCAGCCCCCTACACTCTACTCCAAGGTATTGATCATGCTAGAAAAGGTTTGTTTACATAGATTTTGGTATTCTTGGGTCAACCCAAGCCACTGTCCCACTTGAACACTCACTCTCCAAGCTTACAAATACCCAAAACATTGAAGACATTAGGCTTAGATTGCACAAATAGACCCACTCCAGCTATGTCCTACTTCTGTAACACAAAAACTAGTTAAAAACATATTATTTTCCATCATTCCACCTAGTCTAGTGAGCTAATGTAGGTGAAAAGGATCCAAAACCCATCGTTCTCTCCAAACCCTCACAACACTAGGGTTTTAGGGCAGTTCTTAGAAAAATGCTTACCAAATCCCTAAACTCTGATGCGATTCCTCCTACACACACTCAAATGAGAGTTAATACAATGCCCTACAATATTTCATAATTTTGTGTCCTTGACTACACTATATGGATGAGTACAAGGGGCAGAAAGTTAAAGAATACAGTGAAAATTTAGAAAATGACTAGTAAAATGTTCGTTTTCTCCACAAACTTCTAAAAAAATGATTCAAAGATGCATGCACAGGAAAAATAAAGCAGAGACCAATTCCATTAGCATGTAGGACCTCATGATAGTATGAAAGAGTATAAGTTTGGGAAGAAAAAATAAGAAAAGACGGTGAAAAAGAAGAAATAAAGACTGTTTTCTATATATTTCCTTCATAAAAACCACTCTTCCTCTTCTCTTCAACCACAATATATATCTTTCCATGTACTATTCTCATGAAAAAGGTAGAAACCGCAATTTTCTCCTGTCTCCATCATGGAAAAGCCATAAAACTAGGCATTAAAGCCACTGCTCCTAAAAATAGACAGTCCACTCAACATAGGACTTAAGACTCATAACTATAAACTTTTCATTCAGACTCTCACTACATGATTATGCCATGAAATGGATTTATTACAAATTTAAAACTAAAATCCATCATGTCTGTCATTAATGAGACCATTACACCAAATTTGACTAAGGAACATACTAGGAGAAAATGACTAAAAATCATGAATTTGCTAGGTGCCCTGCACCAGCTTACAGGCTTGGTAAGATTTGGCGTATCTCTCACTGCTTGTATGGAACTGATCTTCACTAGATTGTCAAATTTTATGTGTCCCATCATTTTATGACATAGCCAACATTCATTTGTCTATCCTAGAAGACAACTTCTTCCATTAACACCCTTTAGGTTGTATAAATTGTTCTCTGTCCTAGAACCTTCTACCACCAATTTACTAGAATTTGCTCTTCTGATTTCACATACATGTTCATGAAATATGAGGTTGTATCCTTTTCCACACATCTAACTTATACTAAGAAGATTGTGTTTGAGACCTTATACATATAGAACATCGTCAGTTTTAGATTTTCCATCAATACTTATGGTACCTTTTACACAAATCTTTGAAGATGAATTATCTCCAAACTTGACTGATCCGCCATTCCACTTAGCAAGCTTGATGAATTTGCTCTTATCACCTGTCATGTGGCTTGAATTTGTTTTGACAATCATTGAATTTTCAGCCTCATTGTTTGTCTCCTATATTTTAGAAGTGTCACTCTCCTTGCCTTGCTCAATAACATTTGTCATCTAAGTTTCTAATTTTGCTAATCCACTTCTGCAATATCTTGCTATATGTCCAACATTTTTGCAAATATGACAAATCACATTGACATCCACTAGAGAAGCAAGAGGATTCCTACTTACAAAATTGCTTCTATTCATACTAGACTTGCACTCCATAGCCTTATGACCATATTTATTGCAGATGAAACAATAACCAAAGAATGCATAATTGAACCTATTTATGATGCTATGTCTTGCATGCAAAAGTATTTCATACCTTCTTCTTTGAGACATGACTGGAATGAGATCTGGTCCTTCAGGATCATCTAGATTTCCAGACTTTGCTTTCTCCAATTCTTTTCTGAGTGACATGATTTCTTTCTCAAGTTTTGTGCATTCATTTTTCTTAGCATCAATTAGCACTTTTTGCTCTTTGTTCTCTTTCCTTGCACATTCCAAGTCTTCAAGTGTAGAAATAAGCTCACCTTCAAAATCAGCTTCACATTCTTCTTTATTTACAGTCTTGTGAGAACCATTAGAGATTGTCATGCCCATGAATAAGGACTCTCCTCTTTCATCATCTAATGAGTAGTGATCTACTTCTTCTAAGGAGCTATAGTCTTCTTTGGAAAGGAGGTGACTCCTTTTAAAGTTACTCTTTTTGAAACCCTTTCTTCTATTTTCATTTTCTCCAAAAGGATATTTAAAAGCATAATGACCAATTCTTCCACATTTAAAACATTTGAAAGGTAACTTACCTTTATACTTGACTGAACCCTTCTTCACCTTTCTCATAAAGTTTGCTTCTTCATTCTTAGATTCACTGTGTTGAATAGATGTTCCTTCTCTTTTGGATGACCTTGGACTTCATTTATCATCTCATAGGTAGTGAGGGACCTAAACAATTCTTCCATGGTAAGTGTCTTTAGATCTTTGGCTTCTTCAATAGATGAAACTTTTTAATCAAACCTATGAGGGGGAGTTCTCAGGATTTCTTCACAATCACTGACTCACCCACCACTTCACCTAGCCCTCTAATTCCATTGATAGCTTCCTCCACTCAGAGCAAATAGCTAGCAATG
The DNA here is from genome assembly GCA_027924645.1 of Cunninghamia lanceolata. Taxonomy (NCBI): domain Eukaryota; kingdom Viridiplantae; phylum Streptophyta; class Pinopsida; order Cupressales; family Cupressaceae; genus Cunninghamia; species Cunninghamia lanceolata. The sequence goes on along the minus strand of BSBN01000679.1, from coordinate 7,505,584 downwards.
TTTTCATCTTCTTTCATCCTTATATTCTCAAACATTACTCTATAAGTTTGTAATCTTGCTTGGTTTACACTATCATTTCCTTCATAAAGATTTTTGAGTTTATCCCATATCTCCTTGGTTGTCTTACACTGCACTACCTTGATAAGATCTAAACTGGTTAGACCACTTAAGATAGCATTCTTGTCTTTACCATTATTTTCATAGTCCTTCTTCTCATCTGAATCTATAATAGGGTGAGAAGGTTCAGTATAAGCATCTATTACAGATCTACAAACATCATACCCTAGTGAGGTAAGATAAGCTTCCATCCTTAAACTCTATAAGTTATAGTTGGATCCATCAAATAGCGGTTCCCTACTAGAAGAAGAAGACTCTCTCTGAGCCATGTGTTCTACTCCAAGATCTACCTCCTGTTGTTAGGCTACACCAAGGAACTTAGCTCTTATACCAATTGTTAGAACACTCTAATATATTGAGAGAGGGGTGAATTAGTATATGCCATAAATTAATCCAATTCAAGTTTATCTTCAAAATTTTCTACTGTCTTAAATAGATAAACAAATAATGAAGCAATTAAAAAAACAATCACACAACCACACAACCATAACACCAAATTTATGTGGAAAACCCTAGAATGGAAAAACCATGGTGAGCAAGTCACCTAGATCTACTATCCAAATCCAACCTCACAAATAAAAAAAGATTTACAACAAGTTTTATGGGATACAACCCAAAGGAGGATATAACTTCCTACTACATTATTTTATGGGCTCCAACCTAGAGGAAGATACAAGTCCCTAATACACAGTTTTATGAGCTCCATCCCAAAGGAAGCTACAACTCCTTAAAGTACTACAACACTTACAAGAAGAGGCTCCAACCTTTGCAACAAAACACTTGACTAATTATGTTGGCTCAATCACCTCTACAACAACACCTCTATTATCTTGAACACACTTCTGCAACACAACACAACACAACCTTTGTCATAAATCATGCAATACAGTCACTAGGTTTCCTTCTCATCTTCTGGATCACTTATCTCCTTCACACACACACTTACTTACTCTTCACACTTGCACATACATCCTTGCTTACTCACACACACTTACCCATTTCAACAAACTTCATCTTTCATTTATATCCTCAGTAAGTCTTCAAAATATCACCTTTGTCGACCAAGATGAAACGTGTTACATGAAATGTGCAATGGAAAGAATATGTTGTCCTCCAAGTCATCAGTGGTAGTGTAGGAATTAAATCCCATTAAGTGGTCCATGCCAAGTGATAACAAGGACCTATTTTACCTCAGTACACATCTTCACACTAGCACACACTTCTAAACACATGGTGTAATCACCTAAACACACCCAGTCAGCTTCACAAAAACTTATTTCTTGCACACATTAGCTCTAGACCTAAAGTGGTACCAGAGAGATAAAATTACATCATGCATCCAATACACAAAGACTTATATGACTTGAAAAACCTTCTCAAACATTCCTTTCTTTGGTTTATGCTTCTTGCTAGTGCAAACAATGAAACTCTGAAGTCAGTATCTCTTGCATACTCTGATCATACTATCTAGATATAAAAAATTGAAAATCATACTTGCGGTACTCCTCAACACCTAAAACTTGAATTGTGCACACATACAATCAATTTGAACTTATCCCTCAAACAACAAAGCCAATCATTATAATGTAGTGAAATGTGGTGGCTTTCACTTTCTCTTTCTGACAACCCTAATCAGCAACATGATTTGTGCGTACTTTGCTAATTCCAGAGAACATATGTGGTACATCTTTGTTGAACATACCAAGATACTAAGAGGGGGGGTGAATCAGTATCTAAACATCTTCAACTTATCTAGAGTAGATTAAAACTTAAGCATCACAATATTAACATAAGCATGAAAGATTAACACAATGCACATCAACACATAACACTAGATATACGTAGAAAACTAAAGAAGGGAAAAACCATGGTGAGGATTAACTCACAATATATGAAGCTCAATAACAACTTTGTTTTAGGGCTACAACCCAAGGAAGCTACTACTCCCTATAGACTTTATTTTAGGGTTACAACCCAAGGAAGCAACTACTCCCTGAAAAATTTGCTTTAGGGTCACTCCCCAGTAAGCTACTACTCACTAAATACTTTGTTTTAGGGTCACTCCCAAGGAAGCTACTACTCCTTGAATTGAGAACACATTTAGAATAGATTATACCAAAAAATTGACATTGAAATTTAGACCTTTGATGATTACAATTCTACCTCTTCACACTTTCTTGTGATGATTAGATCAGTTAGACACACTCTACACTTGATCATTGTCACATATAAGTCTTCAAGCTGAATTAGGATAGTATCTACAACTTCTTCTCTTTCTCCTTCAGTCGTACATCATAATGAATTCATTTTTCTCCTTATCTTGCTTGCTAACCTTATCAATCACTTTGCAATCACACCTCGTCTAACTCAATTTGATCTATAATTTATACAAGATATTACATTGATTAAATTGCTTGTCAGCCATAGATAACATGAAAAATACATTTACAAGTCGACCAGACAACACACAACATGAAACATGTAGAGGACAAGTCCTAAACAAGACTACACGCTACACCAGCAAAAGACCGATGCCTTGTAGACATCAAAACTTGCTTAATTAGGTCAAAAACATCCTTCATGGCATCAAGCAACAAGGAATTACATCCACACATTGAAAATAGGACAACCTTAAGAAAAGAAATATGAAACTTGAAGCATAATGGCCACAACAACTTGAAAATCTTGTGTGGTACTGGAAACATTAAAGATCTTAAAACTCTTCTAGATGAGTCTTCATGACTCATACAACATCTTCAAACACCCCTTTACCTCCACACATCAAATATTTGTGATGTACATCTTCAACCATGAACTCTGGGAACAAAAAGCCATCCAGAACACATTGCAACATACTATCATTGAGAAACTGAGCTTGCGGACCACCAAGAACCTTTAAACTACAAGGAAGCATGTAATGCACATACATAAACATGTCCACAAAATTGCAAAGGCAACCATTCACTTCCAAGGGAATGCAGAGCATTCCAACAGGCCTTCAACATCAGCTTACTCTGCTAGAACACATGTCGGTACTCTATCATGCATAACTTTCACAGTGGAAGGACAAATGATCTAAAAATTTGGAATTATCACCTTCATTGCACCCTAAACATAGTGCTAGAACCACATATTGATAACTATTAATGCAGAGGAATGCGGAGGCATACTGAGCATTCTATTATAGTATAGTAAATGTCTTCAACACTACCTTCAAACTGGAAAACACACTTTCAGTAAACTAATCATCATGAAACTTGGATAAGGCCACCAGTAACATCTTCTCAATATTAGAAACACATTTGAGCATCTTAGTGCTTCTAATTCCCATATTAATGTATCTTCTTGATGCTTCTAATTTCCATCTTAATATAACTTTATATTCAATTTTGTATTGATCAAATCATGGCATCCAACCATTAACTTTAGTAATCTCATTATATTGAACATGACATCCAAGCATGAACCGTATCTTCTCTACTGGATAGGACATGAAATCCAACAATGAACACCATCACACATCCAAGTTAGTGTTGACATCAATGACATCCCTAGGAACCATATGTGTAACAATATCCCCCTTTGGCATTGATGGAAACACATACCTGCACATTTCCTCCCTTTGACATCAAGGACAAAGGGTAACAACTACCTGCTCATCAACAACCACATACCTAAACATTCTTTCTTAGAGCATGACTTCTTCTTGCAGTAAAAAGACTCTCCCTATCATCAGCAACCACTATCAGCTCCCCCTGAGAGGTAGCCACTATCAGTCCAAGAACAAGATATAACATGAACTCCCCCTAGACAGATGCACAACTATGCATCTAGCAAGAAGGAGTGGCAATTACCCCTAACCTCTACCAAAGATCCTCAAAAGTATCCTTTGCAAGATCCTTTGTGAAAATATCTGCCATCTGATCCTTTGTTGGAACATATTCCAACTTCATGTCCTTATCTGCAACCTTCTCTCTGAAAAAGTGATACTTGATTGCTCTATGCTTGGTTCTAGAATGCATCACTGGATTCTTGGAAATATTGATAACACTTGTATTATCACACAAAATAGGAATAGGCTCATCATACAATACCTTGATATCCTTTAGGGTTTGCTTCATCCACAACACTTGTGTACAACAAGATGCTGCTACAATGTATTATGCCTCTGCATTTGATAAGGACATTGAATCTTGCTTCTAGCTTTGCCATGAAACCAATATGCTTCCTAAAAAGAAAGCACCACCACTTGCACTTCTTCTATCATGAACACAACCAACCCAATCAGTATTAGTGTAGGCATTCAAATCAAATTTATTACCTCTTGGATACCATAAGCCATAATTTGGAGTTCCTTTCAAGTATCTAAATATCATTTCCACTGCCTTATCATGTGTTTTCTTGGGATTGGCTTGATATCTGGCAACCACACATACTGCATGCTTATTATCAGATCTAGAAGTAATTAGGTATAACAATCCTCCAATCATAGATCTATAGGAAGTCTAATCCACCTCCGTAGACTCATCATCCTTGCTCAAGTGACATCTAGAGACCATGGGAGTATTCACTAGTTTTGAATCCTCCATACCAAACTTCTTCAACAACTCTTTGACATACTTAGATTGAGAAATAAATATACCACCATCTAGCTGAGCAATTTGAAGTCTAAGGAAGAAATACATCTCACCAATCATAGTCATCTCAAACTCTTTTTGCATCTCGTCTGCAAACCTCTTACATATATCATCATCTTCACCAAAGATGATGTCATCAACATATACTGCAACTATCAATATCATGTCTCCTTCTTCCTTAATGTAAAGATTGCTATCTGTAGTACCTTTCTTGAAGCCCTACTAAAGTAAGTACTTATCCAACCTAGGATACCAAGAACTAGGTGCTTGCTTGAGGTCATACAAATCCTTCTTGAGTCTACAAACCATGTTCAGATCTTCTAATATTTGGAAAGCATCTAGTTGCTCAATATAAACCTCTTTCTATAGATCACCATTCAATAAAGATGACTTAACATCCATTTGATATAACTTGAAGTTCTTATGAGCAGCAAGAGCAAGGAACATTTTGATTTCCTCCATCCTGGCTATCAGAGCAAAAGTCTCCTCAAAGTCAATGCCTTCAACGTATGTGTATCCTTTGCACACCAATCTTGCTTTGCTCCTTACAACTTCACCTTCTTCATTCAGCTTGTTCCAGAACACCCACTTTGTTCCTATAACATTCTTATTAGCTAGTCTAGGAACCAATTCCCATGTCTAATTTTTCTCAATTGGATCCAATTCTTCTTCCATGGATTTTATCCATCCATCATCTTTACTAGCATCAGCAAAGGTTTTGGGTTCTACTTTTGATAACAAACACAAGTTTACTTGCTCATGTGTCTTAGCAAGCCTTCTCCTTATCTGTACATCTTCATCCTTATCTCTAATGATCTGATCTACTGAGTGATTCTTTTGAACATAATTTTTTGGAGTCTTAGGCATCTACTCGGGTTCTTGTTCCTTTTCTTCTTTCACTTCTTCTTCCTCATCTTCAATGCAAGGAAAGATATCAGATTTAGAATCCTCTAATTCTTGTGAGATCTGATATTGGTCTTCATCTACCCTAACATTTGTGCATTCAATCATCTTTCCCAACCTCTTGTTGTAGCATCTATAAGCCTTGCTTCTAGTTGAGTAACCAAAAAAGATTCATTCATCACTTCTTGAATCAAACTTTCCTAGGTCTTCTTCATCTCTTCTAATATAGCATTTGTTTCCAAAGATCGTAAAGTATCTAATAGAGGGAGGTCTTCCATACCATAGCTCATAAGGGGTCTTAGTGTTGTTGACCCTCAGTTGGACTCTATTAATTAGATAAATAGTAGTGTGGATTGCTTCCTTCTAGTACATATCAAGTAGATCTACATCTTTCAACATTGCCCTAGCCATCTCTTGCACAATTCTATTCTTCCTTTTGGTGCAGGGGCACCAAGTTCATTTGTACAAATTTGATCAAACAAGGTCTTTGATAGGTTGGTTTAGGGTGTTTTGAGTCTTTTGGGTTTAATAAGGTCATAATATACCATTTTTAGCATGTAATTAGTCATATTTTGTAATAGTGTAAAAAAAATTGTAAATGTGAACAAAGTATGGAAGTTGAACAATCACTTGGCTCAAAAGTGGCTTTGTATCTTCATGGAAGTTGAAGAGTCTTAGGAGGAAATAAGGATAAATATGCCTCACAAACTTCAAGGTAGATGTAATGGAGACAATATTTGAATTCAAATAATATTAAGAAATCTCTGTTTTCTGAGTTTTGACTATTTTTGTGCTGCTACAGAGACTTGTATAGCCCAATACTATTTGATTTTAGTCTAAAGTGCATTGGAATTGGTAGATATATGTGTTAAATTCAATTTGGTTTTGATTTGGAAGGATTTAATGGAGTTTTAAGAATTTTATTAACATTTTTATGAGGACTGGTCTATAACCCTATTTTTGAGGATTTGAAGGGGCATAGAGCCTAGGGTTTGACAAATTACTTATGAAAATAGACTTAAGATGGTTTGGAGAGCTTGAGAAGGTCATTTAAGGTGTGTTTGATGAATTGTTTAAGAGGAATTGAGCCTGGAGATGATAGAACCAAGAAACCCCTATGAGCACAAGCCTAATTAAGCTTCTTACAAAACAAGACAGTCAAGTTTTGGTAGGTTTGGCCCAAAACAACCTATGCCAGGTTTTTGATATGTTTTAAAACTCAATAAAGAGTATCCAAAAATCCTTTTATAGTCTTGAGATCTGGTCTGTATCAAAATATATTCTATGATAGTCCTTGTATGCAAGCCTAGAAGGCCTAGAGTGAGATTTTGGTGTTGGGTGAAATTGTGAGTGTGCCCATTGATAAAAACTATTGATTATGTCTATTGGTGACCTAAGAAGAGTGATGGAATAGTTTTTGGTAGTTTGGGTGAATGATTTTATAGACTTGCTTTGTAAAAGTGGGCTAATTGAGCCCCTGTTTAGCATACCAGTCCTTTTTAGGGCACAAAGTTTTGAAATAACCACATGTGGAAGTGAGATATGTTGAATAATTCCTTAATGGGTATCTAAAATGCTATTTCTTTTGTGGGTTTGAGTTTTATTTTGAAAGTTATGCCTAAATTTCATCATATTGAGGGCTACTAGCTTTTGTGGCAGCTTGGGAGAAAAGTGTTTTGGTTGAAGAGTACAGACTTGAGTAATGGTTTAGAATGGTTGTGTCTAAGTCCCTAAGGGGTAAGAAGACCTCTAGAAACCTAGTTTGGTTTTAAAGAGTTGAAGACCTTGATTGTGCCTTTGTAGAGGGAGGTTGCTTGAGAGGAAAGCTTATGAAATTTGAAGAAATTGTTGGTGTGAGCCCATTGTTGTGAAATATGCCTCCATTTGAGTAAATTGAACCCATGCTACTACATCAAATTGGTATCAAAGCTCAAAAGGTTTGGGCTAGAGAGTTTGTGTCTGTGTTTGTGCAAGTTGAAGAGAGAACCTGATTGCCAAAAGACTAGGTAGAGAAGAAAGGAAGAGACCTAGGTGAGGAAAAGATAAGGAGAAGAAAGGAGAGACTTGCTTGAGGAAAGATAGATTTGTTTAGGAGGTACTTGTTGACTAGGGGTTCACAAAAGAAGAAGAAAGAGGAGAAAAGAGACAAGTGTGAACAAGGAAAAAGATGACAAGGCAGAAATATAAAGTCTTAAGTAAGAGGTACAAAAGTTGGATCAAGCTATGGAAGAGATGAGAAGAAGAATGGAAGATAAGATGGAGCAACTGCTCAAACAAACACAAAGTTGGAACATATCAATGAAGAGGAAGGTTACATGGCCCATCAAAATTTTCCAAAGAAGAATGAGACAAGCAAGAACAACAACAATAGAGGGAGAACAAAAGCAATCTTAGATAGAGGAACAAGTAGAGAAGGATGTTGCTGATAAAGTTTGTGTTGATACTCAAGTTGCTGATGAAGAGATGTAGACCAAGATGTTTCAGTTAGATGTTGTTATGTTATAGGGGTCACCAATAAAGAGTAAAGAATGCATGGGTGGTAATGATACTAACCAAGTTGTTTTGGTGAATGAAGTTGTCACTGTTATATTTCAAGTGTAGGTATCCAGAGATGCAGCTAGGAAGCAGTTGATTCCATTTGACAGACCTAAGTACCTTAACAAGAAGTTGGGAAAACTTAAGGTGAAGATGAAGCAAATATTGAACTATTTCAAGGAGGATGGAATGCAGGGATTTCAAGATATCAGTCAAAAACTTTCAAATATATCTCCCATGTTGATATTCATTATTCAAGTGGACTTGAATTTCTTTCTTCTCCGGATGTATCGTGTAGGGGCACCAAGTTCATTTGTACAAATTTGATCAAACAAGGTATTTTATAGGTTGGTTTAGGGTGTTTTGAGTCTTGTGGGTTCAATAAGGTCATAATAGACCATTTTTATCATGTAATTAGTTATATTTTGTAATAGTGTAAAAAAAACTGTAAATGTGGACAAAGTATGGAAGTTGAACAATCACTCGGTTCAAAAGTGGCTTGTATCTTCATGAGGTGGAAGTTGAAGAGTCTTAGGAGGAAATAAGGATAAATATGCCTCACAAACTTTGAAGTAAATGTAATGGAGACAATTTTTGAATTCAAATAATATTAAGAAATCTTTGTTTTCTAAGTTTTGACTATTTTTATGCTGCTACAGAGACCTATACAGCCCAGTACTATTTGTTTTCAGTCTAAAGTGCATTGGAATTGGTATATATATGTGTTAAATTCAATTTGGTTTTGGTTTGGAAGGATTTCATGGAGTTTTGGGAATTTTATTAACATTTTTATAAGGACTAGTCTGTAACCCTATTTTTGAGGATTTGAAGGGGCATAGAGCCTAGGGGTTGACAAAATACTTATGGAAATAGACTTATGATGGTTTGGAGAGCTTGAGTAGGTCATTTAAGGTGTGTTTGATGAATTGGTTAAGAGGAATTTAGTCTAGAGATGATAGAACCAATAAAGCCCTATGAGCACAAGCCTAATTAAGCTTCCTAGAAAACGGGACAGTCAAGTTTTGGGAGGTTTGGTCCAAACCAATCTATGCCAAGTTTTTGATATATTTTAAAACTCAATAAAGGGTATCCAAAAATACTTTTACAATATTGAGATCTGGTCTATATCAAAAGATATTCTATGACAGTCCTTGTATGCAAGCTTATAAGGCATAGACTGAGATTTTGGTGTTGGGTGAAATTGTGAGTGTGCCCATTGATAAAAACTATTGATTATGTCTATTTGTGACCTAAGAAGAGTGATGGAATAGTTTTTGGTAGTTTAGGTGAAGGATTTTTGTAGACTTGCTTTGTAAAAGTGGGCTAATTGAGCCCCTGTTCAACATACCGATCCTCTTTAGGGCATGAAGTTCTGAAACAACCACATGTGGAAGTGAGATATGTTGAATAATTCCTTAATGGGTATCTGAAATGCTATTTCTTTTGTGGGTTTGAGTTTTATTTTGAAAGTTATTCCTAAATTTCATCATTTTGAGGGCTACTAGCTTTCGTGGCAGCTTGGGAGCAAAGTGTTTTGGTTGAAGAGTGTAGAATTGAGTAAGGGTTTAGAATGGTTGTGTCTAAGTCCCTAAGGGGTAAGAAGACCTCTAGAAACCTGGTTTGGTTTTGAAGAGTTGAAGACCTTGATTGTGCCTTTGTAGAGGGAGGTTGCTTGAGACAAAAGCTTATGAAATTTCAAGAAACTGTTGGTATTAGCCCATTTTTGTGAAATATGCCTCCATTTGAGTAAAGTGAGCCCATGCTACTACACCTTTCTACTAACCCATTTTACTGAGGGGTCCTAGGAGTTGACAAATGTCTCCTAATACCATTATTTTCACAAAACTTTTCAAATTCATTTGAAGTGAACTCACCTCCTCTATCAGACCTCAAGCACTTGATCTTAGCATCTACTTCATTTTCAACCATCGATTTGAACACCTTAAATTTATCTAGGGCATCTAATTTTCTATTATGAAAGTAACCCAAGTCATTCTATTATAATCATCAATAAGCAACATAAAATACCTCTCACATTATTGGCTCTTTACTCTTGTAGGGCCACATCGATTAGTGTGAATCAGCGCCAATGGATTTGAAGAAGAATACTCCTTACTTTTGAAACTTGTCTTTGTCTGCTTTGTCATTTGACATTCCTTGCATATTGTGTTTGTTGGCTTGATTATCTTGGGCATGTCTGTCACTACATGAGTAGAACTGATCTTTACCATATTATGAAAATTGTTGTGTCCCATTCTTTTGTGCCACAACCAACACTCACTAGATTGAGCCAACAAACATGTTCTTCCATTTACCTCCTTTAGAAGATAGATATCATCATATGTCTTGATACCTTTTGCAACTAGTTTTCTGGACCCCGCCTTCCAGATTTCACAACTAGTATATATAAGGGTTCAATAATTGTTTTAGAGAGAATATTAGGGTTTTTTTAGAGCTATGGAAGGTTGATATAACAATGCATAGGGTTTGTGTAGGTCTACCAACCCTTAGAAAAACCTTAGAATAATCTACAATAACACAGTGAAGATCAAGTCACAAAAAGTATGTACCCACTAAATGAGACTGTGTCCAGATGAATACAGTGAACATGAAGATGTCTTGACAAAAAAGACATGTGTGAGTGAACAATGTTTAAAGGGATTGTTATGTTAGAGAAGGGTTTATACCATACCATGTGACTAAGAAACCTATATGGAGGAGCTAAAATAGTATTTAAAGAGACTGTGGCAGTAAACAAGCATTGCTAAAGCCTTGACACGACCTTAGAAGACATTTTCAAAACATTGACAGGGTACTAGAAAACATTGATAGGGTACTATGAGGCCATCATAACAAGGTAAAGGGCCAAAATGGTTTCAAAACATGAGACATCCCACAAAATGCAACCTGGTTGAAATTGTTAGACACACCAAGATACTAAGAGGGGGGTGAATCAGTATCTAATCAATCCTAAAATTTAACAACTTTAACTTATCCAGAGTAAATCAGAACTTAATCATCACAACATTAACATGAACATGCAAGATTAACACAATGCACAATGACACATAAAACCAGATATACATGGAAAATCCTAGAAGGGAAAAACTACGGTGAGGATTAACTCACAATATATGAGTCTCAAATAATAACATTTTTTTAGGGGCTTTAACCTAAGGAAGGTGCTACTCCCTAAGTAACTTTGATTTAGGCTCACTCCTAAGGAAGCTTCTACTCCCTGATGACTTTGTTTTAGGGTCACTCCCAAGGAAGATTCTACTCCTTGATATGAGAATACAAAAGATTACGGTATAACAGTCTTTTCTTATTGTCTAAAAATTGTCATTGGTGTTCACACCTTGATGATTACACTTCTACCTCGACACACTTTCTTCTGAAGACATGATCAATCAAGCACACTATACTTTATCACTATCGCAAATATGTCTTCAAGATGAATTTGGATAGCATCAACAACATCTGCTCTTTCTCCTTTAGTTGCACATCAATAATGCATTTATTCTTCTTTTTATCTTCTTGCAAACCTTTACAATCAACTTGCAATCATGCCTTCCTAACTCAATTTGATTCACTATTTATACATGATATTACATAGATTACATTTCTTGTCATCTAGATATAAGATAAAAAACACTTACAAGTTAGCCAAACAACATACACTACGAAACATGTAGAAGATAGGTCCCAATTTGAAACAACGGGTTACAACAGTAGAAGAACTAGGCCTTGCAGACCTCAACACTTTCTTAAGTAGGTCCATAACATACTTCACTACTTCAAACATCAAGGAATTACATCCACAAACTCCACTCATTTGAAAATACAACAACTTTAAGGAAATCACATGAAGTCTTGAAATATAATGGTCATATCAACTTGGAAACCTTGTGTAGTACAAGAAACAAGAAAGATCTTCATGAAACTTTTCCAGATGAGTTCACATGACTCATAAAACACCCCCATACACACCTTTGGCACCACACATCAAGGAATTATGACGCACAGCTTCAAACATTTACTGTGCAAATACTTTGTTATCAAGAACACACTACACCAAGCTATCAATTGAAAAACTGAGTTGCAGACCACCAAGAAGCCTAAAACAGAAAAGAGGTAGACCATGCACATCCAAAAACATGTTCACAAAACTACAAGGTCTATCATTTACTCTCGAAGGAATGTAGAGCATTCTACTGGGTCTTTAACATTGCACCATTCTGCCAAAGCACATACTAGTGTTCTATCATACATAAATTTCATAGCGGAGGGAAATATGATTTGAAAATTTCAAAATAACAACTTTACTACCTTCTTAACAAAACTTAAGAACCACATAGGCACATCTACAACTAGGGAGGAATGTGGAGCATTCCATAAGGTCCTACTAGGAACCTCTTTACAAAACCATCTTTATCCTCAAGCTGTTAGCAGAAAACCATCCTTTCGGTGATCAAGACATCATGAAACTTGGAACATACATAAAATGATACTCTATGAAGCTATGCTCCAAACTCCAGAAGCTCAATAGCAAAATGAATAGCAATCTACTAGATAGTCTTCAAAGAGTAGACATTCTAAAACAAGGACAATCATCTTCTTCCAGAGGCCAAGTCTTCTTTGCATCACCACATACAACTTAGGATCAATAGGATAGATTATACAACATGCTTCAAGCCATCAGGCATCCTTTCTTAACATTTGATTCTTTTAGTGCTTCTAATTCCTATATTAATAATGCCTCAAACTCAACTATGCTTTGATTAGAAATATAGCTTTTATGACCTCCAATCATGAGCTTTTTCTTTCTTAAGAAATATACAACCAAGAGCATTGTCTTACTTTCCTGATAGTGTCATAAGTGTATTCTATGTTGACATCAATAACAACACATATGGAAAACAATCTCCCCTTTTGTCATTGATGGAAACATATGCTCCCCCTTAGACTCTCTCCCCCTTTGACATCAAGGACAAAGGGATCTAGTACCTACTCATTCTCTCCCTTTTATCAATAATCATGAATCTACAAAATTTTTCTTTCATGCTCCCCCTATCATCAGTTACCACAACCTACTCCCCCTGAGAGGTAGCTATCATCAATCCAAGATAAAGATATAGCATGAGCTCCACTTGGATAGATGCATCACTATGCATCTTTAGCAAAAGGAGGGAGGGGAAATTACCCCTAACCTCTATCAAAGATCTTCAAAGATGTCTTTTGCAAGGGCCTTTATAAAGATATCTGCAATTTGATCCTTTGTTGGGACATATTCCAACTTCACTTCCTTGTCTACAACCTTCTCTCTCAAAAAGTGATACATGATTGCTATATGCTTGGTTTTGGAATGAATCACTAAATTCTTAGAAATATTGATAGTACTTGTATTATCATAGAAATTAGAAATAGGCTCATCATACAATACCTTGATATCCTTCAGAGTTTGCTTCATCCATAACACCTGTGTATAGTAGGAGGCTACTGCATAATATATTCTACCTTTGCAGTAGATAAGGACACTGAATCTTGCTTCTTTCTCTGCCATGAAACTAAATTTCTTTCTTAGAAACAAAGCACCACCACTTGTACTTCTTCTATCATCAACACAACCAACCTAGTCAGCAATAGTGTATGCACTCAAATCAAAGTCATTACCTTTTGGATACCATTGTCTATAGTCAGGAGTTCCTTTCAAGTATATGAATATCCTTTTCACTGTCTTCTCATGTGTTTTCTTAGGCTTGGCTTGATATCTAGAAACCACACATATTGCATGCATAATCTTAGGTCTAGAAGCAGTTAAGTACAATAGTACTCCAATCATAGACCAATAGACAGTCTGATCTACCTCTAGAGACTCATCATCTTTTCTCAAGTGGCATCCAATGACCATGGGAGTACTCACTGGTTTTGAATCCTCCATACTAAACTTCTTCAACAATTCTTTAACATACTTAGCTTCAGAAATAAAGATACCACCATCTAGCTGGGCAATTTGAAGACCAAGGAAGAATGACATTTCACCAATCATGGGAATTTCAAATTCTTTTTACATCTCCTTTGTAAACCTCTTACACATCATCATTTCCTCCAAAAATGATATCATCAACATAATCTGTAACTATCAAGATCATGTATCCTTCTTCCTTTATGTAAATATTTCTATCTGTAGTACCTTTCTTGAAGCCCTACTAAAGTAAGTACTTGTCTAATCTTGTATACCAAGACCTAGGTGCTTGCTTGAGCCCATACAAAGCTTTCTTGAGTCTGCATACCATATACAGATCTTCTAATATTTGGAACCCATCCAGTTTATCAATGTACATCTCCTCCTCTAGGTCACCATTTAGAAATGTTGACTTGACATCCATCTTAGCAGCAAGAGCAAGGAACTATTGCAAATATGTGCTTAATCGATGTTGTCATTGATGTCAACATATTCTTGTTGTCATTGGTGTCAATTATATCCCATTCTAGAAGACTTGTATGTTGAGGATATTGAGAAAATTAGCCTCTCCAGAAGAAACAAGTGTGTTACATATCTCTCTGTAAGAGATAGTGAAGATAGTGTAGTTTAGTAGATTGCTCTGCATTCCTAGTGAGATGAAGATCAGAGTCTGCGGACCAAAGGGTGTTGTAAAGAATTGTCTGAAGTGGCTCCAGTTAATATTTGAGGGATCCGCATGAAGAATTTGGGAAGTTATGGCCATCTGAGTAGAACCAGGTTTTGTAGATGTTCAGAGGTGATAGAGTGACAAGAATTTGGTCCGGATTGATTTGCATTGAAATATTTTGGTCTGTGGATCTAGAGGTGTGTTTGGGATGTCAATGTGTATCCTCTACTCAAGTGGTTCATGGTTTGGAGGTCCACAAGCAATCTTTCCAGTATGACAGTCATGACAGTTGGTGTTCTTGAGTTCTTAGATGAAGGTGCAAGTGATTCTGGTGACTTCAGGTGGTGCAGTTGTTCCTGTTGATTTCATTGTGCTTGTGGTGGTCTCTGGATCATGTGCCTACTATGCTGGTGGTCCGCATTGAGGATTGAGCTCGTGATTGAAGATTTGTCCTTGGGTGTTGGTGTTCTTTCTAGTCTTGGTCGACCATATGCTTTGTGCATGTTGCAGATAATCTAAGAAAGGTGCTATGAAGTGTGGCATGTTGTTCGATGAAGATTTGGGTCCCAGCTATGTTTTGCTGATAGTATAATGATTCGCATTAAGTCAGATGTTTGTAGTGCTGACCTTGATGTTTATTCCAAGGTTGATGAAGCATATAAATATGTGTGGTTGAGTTGTGGAAAAGCATCCTTGTGCGAAAATGACAAGATCATAATAAAGGAAGAAAGGCAGAGCAGAGAAGAGGAAGATTAGTAAAGGATGAGGAGATAGTGAAGAAGTGTTTGAGGGACAAAGTAGAAGTGTTGTGTGCATCAATGGAACTGACCTTGGCATGAAGAAGAAGTTGTTTTTAGTTCAATCTTTCTATGATAAACTTATAAATATTTCTATAGACAGTGAGCCTCTTTTGAGTAGTGAGCTCTGGGTAGTGTGCCTGAACACAAGTGCCTTCCCATTTTCTATTATTTTAATAGAGAATAAATCTTTTGGGTTAACCCCCACCATGGTTTTTCCCTTAATCGGGTTTCCACATAAAAATCCTAGTGTTATGTGTGTTGATTTTGTTTCTGCTCATGTGTTGTTGATTCATGCATTCATGGTTATATTATTCATCTATTAATAAGAGGTAAAGAATTTTAATTGCAGCAAAGGATAAAAGTTTTGTGACAATTGATTCACCCCTCCTCTCAATTGTCTACCCTTATTTCAACAATTAGTATCAGAGTTGGTTCCTCTAAAATAAGTTTGATCGCTTGAGGAGATCCAGGATGTCGACTTACAAGAAGGACAGTCTGAGATTTGATGGAACAAATTGCTCTCTTTGGAAGAGTCTCATGGAGTGCCATTTTCAATGCATGGGTGAAGCTTATTGGTTGATAACAAAGGATGAGTATGAGCCCCCGGAGAAAGGTCCTTCAACTCCAGATGAACTCAAAGATGCTGGAAACAACATTCAAGCCAAAGAAGCCTTATTGAGTGCCCTGACTAATACATAAATGACAAATGTCCTGGAATTGAAAATTGCTCATGGAATCTGGAAGAAGCTAGAAACTCTTTATGAAGGTGATGAATATGTCAAATGTGCTAAGTTGCAAAGCCTAAAGGATAGATATGAAAATTTGAGGATGAGTGAAGATGAAACATTAACTCCTACATGCAGAAGGTGAATGAACTTGTGTGTAGTATCAGGTGTGTTGGTGGAACTCTGGAAGAATCAGAAATAGTTGGCAAGGTGCTTAGATCCTTACCCACTTCATACAAGCATAAAGTTGTTGCTATTGAGGAAATCAGGACTATGACAACTGTTACAAGGGATCAGTTTGTTGGTAAGCTCTCAGCATTTGAAATGAGTGAGTTTGGTGATTCTCTTCCTAAATCTAAATCTGTATTTAAGGCCAGTGTTTTTGGAAAGCAAAGATTTGATCCAGGTAAAAGCTCTTCAAGAAGACTAACTAGATTTAAGAAGGCAAGGAAGGATTTTGAAGATGATGAATTGGATCTTGAAGAACTTGAAGCTCTTTTTGCCAAAAGACTACCAGGAGGATTCGGTAAGTATGAAGGAAAGCTGCCTTTCAAATGTTTTGCTTGTAATAAGATTAATCATTTTGCCTCAAGATGTCCAGAGAGGGTTTCAAAACCAAACCCTAACAGACCTAGGGTTCAGAAGAAATGCTATTATGTCCAAGAAGCTACTGAAGGAGTCACTGATGATGAATCTAATAAGGCAAGTACCTCAGGAAATGAATGGGTGTTCATTGCCATCAAAGAAGAAGATCCGGTGCCTATTGAATTTACTAGCTATGTGAATGTGGAAAGAGCCTTGGTTGCTCATGTTGAAGAAAAGGATGAATGGGTAATTGATAGTGGATGCTCTCATCATATGACATGTGATAAGAATAAATTTGTAAGTATGGAAAGGTATGAAGGTGGAATTGTGAAGTTTGGAGACAATTCAACTGGTAGAATCTGTGGCAGAGGATCCATCTCTCTTGATGGTAAGAACAACACTAATGATGTTTTGTATGTAGAAGGGTTGAAGCATAATCTTCTCAGTGTTGGACAGTTGGTTTACAAGGGATATGATCTCCAATTCAAGGATGGAAAATGTAGAATTTTGGAATGTTTCAAAACTGAGATTGCATCTGGTACACAAACTAGAGGTAACATCTTTCATTTAAGTGGTACTGGTAAAAGTTGTTTGATTGCTCAGATTGATCAGAGTTGGTTATGGCATAGGAGAATGTGTGATGTAAATTTTGACAACATTATCAAGATAAGTGCTACTCAGGCTGTAAGAAATCTTCCAAAGCTTGTGAAACCTACCAATAGCATGTGTAAGGAATGTCAATTGGGCAAGCAAAGAACAACTACATTCAAGAGTAAAGAACAATCTTCAAGCGGATTGTTGGAACTTGTACACACTAATTTGTGTGGTCCTGCCAGGGTTAGGAGTCTACAAGGAGATAGATACTTTATGTTGATGATTGATGATCACTCCCAGATGATGTGGGTCGCTTTCTTGAGAGAGAAATCAAACGCTCTTCAAAAATTCAAAGTGTTTAAAGCTAGGGTGGAGAATGAGATTGGTGTGAAGATAAAATGTCTGAGATTTGACAGAGGTGGAGAGTTTACCTCCTGTGAGTTTAATGCATTTTGTGAAAAACATGGAATAAGAAGACAGTTGTCTGCTCCTAGGACTCCTCAGCAGAATGGAGTTGTGGAAAGGAAGAACCAGATTATTCAAGAGGATGCTAGAACCATGATGATGGAAGGAAATGTTCCACATGTCTATTGGAGAGAGGCTATGAGTATTGATGTCTACACTCTTAACCGGGTGCATATCAAAGGTAACTCTGGTAAAACACCTTATGAACTATGGTTTGGTAATGCTCCTTCTATGAAATATTTTAGAGTTTTTGGTAGTAAATGCTATATCAAAAGAGATGAAGATGTAGGCAAGTTTGATGCAAGATGTGATGAAGGAATATTTCTAGGTTATTCTAATCAAAGCAAGGCATACCGGTGCTCTAACAAGAGATTAAAAAAGATTGTGGAAAGTGCTAATGTCAAGGTTGATGAAATCAAGGAGAGACCTTCAAGGTTTTTGATGCAGAGGAAAAGAACAACTTAACTCCTTATAGGCATAGTTCATATCAATGTGTTTCAAATCCACAACCTTATCATAAACCAAGGCCCTCAACATAGCACAATTTTGTTTTTCTACTTCTCAGGTCCAAACTAGACTTCACAAGGTCTTCTCATTCCTTAGGAATACTAATTCAATAGAAACAAACACTTACCATGGTCTGTCTTTTCATACAAGCAACCATTCCTTCATTGACTATCCAAACTCCTAGTAGCCCTGTTTTAGGGACTGTCAGAGCATAACTTTCAGTGTAGACCTCCATTCAAGACTGTCTAAGACTTTTGAGATACCCATTATCCTTATTATCAACATACCAAAAGATCAACATAGCTTACTTTGGAAAGTATAACTAAACAAAGGACTGTCATCAAACCAATTAGGCCTAAATAGGCTGCCAAACTGTCAGTCTTATGTCATTCTTGGTGTTCTCCCAATACAGGGATCTTGCAACCTTTACCCATGGATCAAAAACATTTAAAACACCTTGTTTAAACCTCTCCTAGGGTTTCCAACCATCAATAAGACACACTATTAGCTCATACTCAGTCATGACAGTGACTGTTACACTCAGTCCTGATAGGACAAATTTCTTTAAGGATGTGAACCTCCATTCTTTGCCAAATACAACTTGGAGATCATGAAAATATTTCACTTTCCACCCTTTCCAAAAGGAAACCATCATAGGAAATGTTAAATCCACACTAAGAACACCAAATCACAAATTTTTTGCCCTTACCAATCTGAAAACACAGAAATAACAGTCCTAGGGCTTCCATGTTTCATATGCCAACCTTCATCACTCAATCTAAAACTTTAGAATTTAAAATAATATGTGAAAATAAGCCTTCTTACCAAAAACTAAGGTTTTCCACCAACTGAAATGGGAGAAACACAATTTTAAATGTTGACTGTTACCCTAGAACAGGGTTTATAACCACTTCTTGAAAAATCTCAATAACTAACACAAATTAGAACCAAAATGCATGGGACAAGAAGCAAATGGAAGGTGATTGAATGTACTACCACTTACAATCAATTAGACATCATTTCCCATATGTACCAGGCCGTACACAGTCAAGAAACAGTGAATTTCATGAGAGAATATACAAAAAACAATATTTTAATTTGATCAACTTCTACATTCAATCACCCACGCCATCTCAAATGGTTACAAAGCCTTTTAAAGGCATTCCACACTTGACTCTTCAGTTTCTAACTAATTTCTAACTTCCTCCAGCGAATCAAACCTTCATGACCTTTCATATTCCATATGTTGCATTGCAACTTTATAACTTTGTAAGTTTTACATTTGTGACACCTTTTACATTTTATAAAAATGAACACAAGACTTGAACCTTAATGACCTAAACATATGTGAATTGGTCCAAATGACCTTGTTACAAGGTAGAAACATCAAAATTACATCAAACTTCAAAATTTCTCTATAGAAGCATGAAGATACTATGGTGCTCCTGCACCAGTTTTGTGTTTATGAATCAGATGATAAAAATGAAAGCCCAAATGAAGGAAAGCAAGTTTAGTCTACTCTAGTGAATCTAGTAACTCAAGAAGTTAATGCAAACATTGAGGAACAAGTTCAA
Source organism: Cunninghamia lanceolata (assembly GCA_027924645.1). Lineage (NCBI taxonomy): Eukaryota > Viridiplantae > Streptophyta > Pinopsida > Cupressales > Cupressaceae > Cunninghamia > Cunninghamia lanceolata. The sequence goes on along the minus strand of BSBN01000679.1, from coordinate 7,485,510 downwards.
GAATCAGAAGTTGAAGAAAATTCCAAAACTCTGAAGTATGTTAGATTGAATCATTTTGAAAATCAGATCATAGGAGATAAAAATAAAGGTTTTCAAACTAGAAGAAGAATTGCTGAAGAACAAGAGGAGTATTGTCTAATTTCAAAGATTGAACCAAAATCAGTGAATGAAGCTTGTAATGATGAAAGTTGGGTAAAAGCAATGGAAGAAGAACTAATGCAAATTTAAAAGAATCATACTTGGGATCTTGTTCCTAGACCTAAAAACAAAAATGTAATTGGAACTAAATGGGTCTTCTAGAATAATTGAATGAATGGTGAAGTTGGGAGAAACAAAGAAAGATTGGTGTGCAAAGGTTACTCTCAGGTAGAGGAATTGATTTTGAAGAAACGTTTTCTCTGGTGGCAAGAATTGAAGCAGTCAGATTATTTCTTGCCTTTGCTACTTACAAAGATTTCAAAGTCTACCAGATGGATGTCAAGTCAGCATTCCTGAATGGAGAGTTGGAAGAAGAAGTCTACATTGAGCAACCAAAAGGATTTTAGTTGTCTGATCGAGAAGATAAGGTCTGCAGACTGAAGAAAGGATTATATGGACTTAAACAAGCCACAAGAGCCTGGTATGCAAGATTATATAAGTATCTGCTGAAGTTAGGTTTTAATAAAGGCACTGTTGGTAGTAATCTTTATTTCAAAATTGATCATGAACCCATCTTGATTATTGAGGTATTTGTTGATGACATCATCTTTGGTGGAAATGAGAGTATGTGTAAAAAATTTGTTGATTAGATGCAAAGTGAATTTGAGATGTCCATGCTTGGTGAAATGAATTTCTTCTTAGGTTTGCAAATCATTCAGTTAGAAAAAGGCATCTTCATATCTCAATCTAAGTATGTGAAAGAGTTGTTGAAAAAGTTTGGAATTGAGGATTCAAAACTAGTGGGTACTCCTATGGTAACCAGATGCAAGTTCAGTAAAGATGATGATTCCCCTAAGGAAGATCAGAAAAGGTATAGATCAATGATTGGAGGACTACTTTATCTGACTCATACCAGACTTGATATTATGAATGTAGTTGGCCTTATTGCTAGATTTCAAGTTGATCCTAGAGAATCTCATGTTGTAGTGGTCAAAAGAATTTTCAGATATCTGAAGGGAACATATGACTATAGCTTATGGTATCCTAAGGGTGATGATTTCACTCTTTGTGCATATACAATGTTGATTGGGCAAGAGATGTGGATGACAGGAAGAGTACTAATGGAGGTGTATTTTTCTTAGGAAACAAATTGGTTTCTTGGTTGAGTAAAAAGTAGGAGGCAATATCTCTATCTACTGCAGAGGCAGAGTACATAGCAGAAGCAAGTAATTGTACTCAAGTTTTGTGGATGAAGCAAATGTTGAAATATATCAGAGTTGTGTTTGAAGAACCTTTTACAATCTTCTGTCAAAATTCAAGTGCAATAAACATTTCAAAGAATCCGGTGTTGCATTCAAAGACAAAGCACATATCCATCAAGTTTCACTTCTTGAGAGAGAAGGTAAATGAGAATGAAGTCAGATTGAGTTTGTCTCTTCAAAGGATCAGATTGTGGATATCTTCACTAAGCCTCTACCTAAGGATACTTTTGAGTATTTTAGAGTGATGCTAGGGGTTGTTACCCCTCCTATTCTAAACTAAGGTGCACTAAGGTGCATCAGTCCAGTGGAATTCACAGTCATATCTTGTGATCTAGATTGGTGTTAAGGAGGTGCTACTCAGGGGGAGTAGTCAATATGTTGATTCTAGAGGAAGAGATGATTGCAAATATGTGCCCTTTTCCATTGATGTCAAAGGGGGAGAGAAGTCATGTGAAAAACTTGAAAGTAAGCAGTTGATGGTGAAAGGGGGAGCAGTAAAGAAAATGGTTGCAGGTGTGATAAGAGAAAGGGGGAGAAGTTCTTGTCTTGATGGTTGAAATAATTTTTCACATCATATGTTGCCATCAATGACAAAGGGGGAGATTGTTACAAATATGTGCCTAATTGATATTGTCATTGATGTTAACATATTCTTGTTGTCATTGGTGTTAACTGTATCCCATTCTAGAAGATTTGTATGTTGAGGATATTGATAAAATTAGCCTCTCCAGAAGAAACAAGTGTGTTACATATCTCTCTGTAAGAGACAATGAAGACAGTGTAGTTTAGTAGATTGCTCTGCATTCCTAGTGAGATGAAGACCAGAGTATGCAGACCAAAGGGTGTTGTAAAGAATTGTCTGAAGTGGCTCCAGTTAAGATTTGAGGGATCTGCATGAAGAATTTGGGAAGTTATGGCCATTTGAGTAGAACTGGGTTTTGCAAGTGTTTAGAGGTGACAGAGTGATAGGAATTTGGTCTGGATTGATCTGCATTGAAATATTATGATCTGCAGATCTAGAGGTGTGTTTGGGATGTTAGTGTGTATCCTCCACTCAAGTGGTTCATGGTTTGGAGGTCCGTAAGCAATCTTTTCAGTATGACAGTTGGTGTTCTTGAGTTCCCGGATGAAGGTGCAAGTGATTCTGGTGATTTGAGGTGGTGTGGTTGTTCTTGTTGATTTCATTGTGCTTATGGTGGTCTCTAAATCGTGTCCCTTCTGTGTTGGTGGTTTGCATTGAGGATTGAGCTCATGATTGAAGATTTGTCCTTGGGTGTTGTTGTTCTTTCCAGTCTTGGCCAACTAGATGCTTTGTGCATGTTGTGAATGATCTAAGAGAGGTGCTATGAAGTGTGGCATGTTGTTTGAGGAAGATTTGGGTCCCATCTATGTTTGGATGACAGTATAGTGATTCACATTAAGTCAAATGTTTGTAGTGATGACCTTGATGTTTATTCCAAGGTTGATGAAGCATATAAATATGTGTGGTTGAGTTGTGGAAAAGAATCCTTGTACGAAAATGACAAGATCATAAGAAAGGAAGAAAGGCAGAGCAGAGAAGAGGAAGAGTAGAAGAGGAAGAGAAGTAAAGGATGAGGAGATAGTGAAGAAGTGTTTGAGGGATAGAGAAGAAGTGTTATGCGCATCAATGGAACTAACCTTGGCATGAAGAAGATGTTGTTTTCAATTCAATCTTTCTAGGATAAACTTAGCCTCTTTTGAGCAGTGTGCCTGAAGGCAAGTGCCTTCCCATTTTCTATTCTTTTAATAGAGAATAAATCTTTTGGGTTAACCCCCACCATGGTTTTTCCCTTAACGGGGTTTCCACATAAAAATCCTAGAGTTATGTGTGTTGATTTTATTTCTGTTCATGTGTTGTTGATTCATGCATTCATTGTTATATCATTCATCTATTAATAAGAGGTAAATAAATTTAATTGTAGCAAAGGATAAAAGTTTTGTGACAACAGATTCACCCCCCTCTCAGTTGTCTACCCTTATTTCAACATGAACATTCTGATTGCCTCCATCCTAGCCACCGGAGCAAAAGTATCCTCAAAATCAATTGCTTCTACTTAAGTATATCCTTTGCATACTAGTCTTGCTTTGTTCCTCACAACATCACCTTCTTCATTTAGCTTGTTTCAAAACACCCAGTTTGTTCCTATAACATTCTTATTAGATCATCTAGGAACCAATTCCCATGTCTGATTCTTTTCAATCTGATCCAGTTCTTCTTTCATTAGCTTTATCCATCCATCATCTTTGTTGGCTTCAGCAAAGGTGTTGCACTTTTGATAATAAACACGAGTTTTCTTGCTCATGTGTCTTGGTAAACCTTCTCCTTGTCTGAACATCTTCATTTTTGTCTCCAATGATCTATTATGTTGAGTGGTCCTTTTGAACATACTTTTTTGGAGTCTTAGGTATCTCTTTAGGTTCCTATTCCTTTTCTCCTTTCACTTCATCTACTTCTTCATCCTCAATGCAAGGAAATATATCAGATCCGGTGTCTTCTAAATCCTATGTGAACTGATACAAGTTTTCATCTACCTTGATGTTTGTTCTTTTAATCATCATTCCCAACCTTTTGTTGTAGCATCTATAGGCTTTGCTTCTAGTTGAGTAGCCAAGAAAGATTCCTTCATCACATCTTGAATCAAACTTTCTTGGTTCTTCTTCATCTCTTCTGATAAAATATTTGCTACTAAAGATCCTAAAGTATCTAATAGAGGGAGGTCTTCCATACCATAACTCATAAGGGGTCTTAGAGCTATTGACCCTTAACTGTACTCTATTATTTAAATATACAGCAGTGTGAATTGCTTCCTTCCAGTATACATTAGGTAGATCTATATCTTTCAACATTGCCCTAGACATTTCTTGCATAGTCCTATTCTTCCTTTCCACTACCCAATTTTGTTGAGGGGTTCTAGGAGAAAACAAGTGCCTCCTAATACCATGATCTTCACAAAACTTTTCAAATTCATTAGAAGTAAACTCACCTCCTCTATCTGACCTTAAACATTTGATCTTGGTATGCATTTCATTTTCAACGAAACCTTTGAAAATTTTAAACTTGTCAAGAGCATTAGATTTTTCTCTTAAGAAAGTAACCCAAGTCATTCTAGAATAATCATCAATGAGCTACATAATATACCTTTCACCTTGTTGACCTTTTACTCTTATAGGTCCACATAGGTCTATGTGAATTAGCTCCAATGGCTTTGAAGAAGAGTACTCCTTGCTTTTAAAACTTGTCTTTGTCTACTTTCCCATTTGACATTCCATACATATAGTGTTTGTTGGCTTGATTATCTTAGGCATATCTCTCACTGCATGAGTAGAGTTGATTCTTACCATATTATCAAAGTTTCTGTGTCCCATTCTTTTGTGCCATAGACAACACTCACTAGATTGAGTCAACATATATGTTCTTCCATTTACCTCTTTTAGGTGATAAATATCACCACAAGTCTTGATACCTTCTATGATGTAGGAGCATCTGGAAGCATTCAAAACAATTGGGACAATTAATAGTGAAGTTACAGAGTACCAAGAGAGCAACCTTGGAGAATACCGCATTTTACTGCATTTGCATATCAGAGGCTTCAGAGCTGGACTTATCATCTAGACATAATAATCTACATCATATCCAAAATTTAGATCATTTGGGTTTGTTTCCAGAGAGATATCACTATTAGAAGATTCCCTATTTTTTTTACATGTTTTCATAAAGCAGAACCAATAGTGTTTAGTGGAGTCTAATCAGCTTGTGGAGAAAATCTGTGACTTGTAGAGCTAAAAGGAACATTATTCAAGGAATTTTAGGACCTGGCTGACCTTCATGGAGATCTACATGAAGTTTTATTCACCAACAGAGCAATACCTTATGTTTAGATCTGACCTATCCTTGTCTACACGTTTCATACTAGCCATTGCATATTAGGCTAACTTGATAATGTTATAAAGGCTTGTGGAGGATATAAATGAAAGGAAAAGATTGTTTCAAGGCAGTGAACAAACAATGAAAAAGTATGTAGAGATATGAAGCAAGATCATAAGTGTTTTGATTCGAAGAAGAAGTAGAAGTGAAGTAGAGAGCATAGCAGTGAGAAGAAGAAGTTGCAGAGCAAAGAATTGATAAGAAAAATGAAGAAATCATGAAATAGTATTGTTATATGAGTCTTTTGTAACCCTGGCCTGTGGCCTAGCATCTATTAAGCCCTAGATGCATATGTAATGTGTTTTGAGATCATAATATAAGAAGAATGAGCTTTGAAGGTTGGGTTTTTTCCCTGTTAGGGTTTTCCCAGGATATATCTTGTGTCATGTGTTGATGAATATCTCTTTCTTTCTGTTGTTAACTATTTACTTATGTTGCATCTCTGAGTAGTCATGCTCTTAGTTGTTTAAAGGTTGTAAGGTTGGACAGTCCCTCATTGGACCCTCCTAACCCTGGCTGCATCATTCTGCAACAAGCTTTCTGGATCCTACCTTCCTAATTTCACAACCATTGGCATGAAAAGTAATATTGTAACCTTTTCTGCACTTCTGACTGACACTGAGAAGATTGTGTTGTAAACCTTTGACATAAAGAACATCCTCAGTCTTGTTCTTTCCATCAATAGATATGACACCTTTTCAACAAATTTGGGCTGACTCATCACCTCCAAAATTAACAACTCCACCATCCCACTTCTTAAGACTGATAATCTTTCTTTGTCATTGGTCATATGATTTGAACAACCACTATCAATAATCCAAGCTTTGTGTTCTTTTGTATGGAAGGCAGTCCATACAACCATTGATTTTTCATTCTTTTGAACTGTTTGCAAGGTATCAATTTTTCCACATTTTCCAACCTCATTCTTTTTGTCACCAATAATCATGGCCAAGAAAAGTTTTTCATCATTTGAATCATCATGATCCTCATCTTCTGAAGAACAACTATCTTCTATAGAAAAAAGACTCCTTTTGAATTTATTATTTCTGTTACTTCTAGTTTCTTTAAGAGGACATTTAGAAGCAAAGTGACCAACATTTCCACAATTGAAACATTTAAAGGGTAACTAACCTTTGTATTTTCCAAATCCTTTCTTTAGAGTTCTTACAAAGTTTTCTTCAACATCATCAGGACTTTCATCTTCATCAGCAGTCTCATCCTTTGTCTTTTTACAGACTTTGAAAGCAACTTCTTTCTTTGGAACTTCACTACCAAACTCTCTCATTTCAAAAGTAGTGAGGGTCTGAAACATTTGGTCTAAGGAGTATGTATCCAAGTCAACAGTCTCCTCAATAATAGATAGTTTGGAACTATAAGATTTTGGAAGAGATCTCAAAACCTTCTTCACAACCTCATCTTCTTTTATTCCTCCACCAACACCTTTGATACCATTGACTACTTCATTCACCTAGAGCATGAAACTGGCAATATTTTCATCTTCTGACATCTTTAGGGATTCAAATTTGTTCTAGAGTATTTGCATCTTGGATTGTTTTACTTTCTTATCTCCTTCATAAATAGTTTCAAGTTTATTCCAAACTTCTTGAGTTGAGCTACAACCTATCACCTTTGAAATTTATGAATCAGTTAATCCATTCATGATAGAAAACTTGGCCTTGGCATTATTATCATACTTCTTTATTTCATCTGCATCTATTGGAATAGAAGAAGGGATAGTGTAACCCTTCTTGACGTAATCCCAAACTCAGCCTAGTGAATTGATGTAGCCTTCCATCCTTACCTTCCAAAAAGCATAATTTGTTCCCTTGAACTTGGGAATCTTATTGGATCCTCCTGATGCCATCCTGTATCTTCCTCAAGCAGTTAAGCTACCTTCAAAGGAACTTTTCTCTGATACCAATTGTTAGACACACTAGGATACTAAGAGGGGAGGAGTGAATCAATATCTAATCAATCTTCAAATTTAACAACTTTAACTTATTTGGAGCAGATTAAAACTTAAGTATCACAACATTAACATGAACATGAAAGAATAACACAATGCACAATGACACATAACACTAGATACACATGGAAAATCCTAGAAGGGGAAAACCACAGTGAGGATTAACTCACAATATATGAATCTCAAATAATAACTTTGTTTTAGGGGCTTTAACCCAAGGAAGCTGCTACTCCCTAAGTAACTTTGATTTAGGGTCACTCCCAAGGAATCTTCTACGCCTTGTTGACATTGTTTTAGGGTCACTCCCAAGGAAGCTTCTACTCCCTGAAATGAGAATACAAAAGATTACAATATAACAGTCTTTTCTTACTATCTAAAAACTGTCATTGAAGCTCACACCTTGATGATTACACTTCTACCTCCTCACAATTTCTTCTGAAGATCTGATCAATCAAGCACACTCTATACTTGATCATTGTCACAAATATGTCTTCAAAATGAATCTAGACAACATCAACAACATCTACTCTTTCTCCTTCACTCGCACATCAATAGTGCATTTATTTTGCTTTTTATTTTCTTGTGAACCTTTACAATCAACTTGCAATCATGCCTTCCTAAATCAATTGGATTCACTATTTATACATGATATTACATTGATTACATTATTTTTCAGCTAGATACAATATGAAAAATACACTTACATGTGGGCCAGACAATACACACTATGAAATGTGCAGAAGATATGTCCTAATTTGAACCAACACGTTACACCAGCAGAAGGTCCGGGCCTTGCAGACCTTAACACTTTCTTAACTAGGTCTAAAACATCCTTCAATACCTCAAACATCAATGAATTAAATCCACACACTGTGCTCATTTGAAAATAGGACAGCTTTAAGAAAATCACATGAAGTCTTGAAATATAACAGTCATATCAACTTGGAAACACTGTACGGTATAGGAAAAAAGAAAGATTTTTGTGAAACTTTTCCAAATGAGTTCACATCACTCATAAAATACCCACATACACACCTTTGCTACCACACATCAAAGAATTGTCTTGTAAAACTTCAAACATTTACTTTGCAAATACTCTATTATCCAAAACACAATACACCAAGGTGTTAATTGAAAAACTGTGTTGTGGAACCAAGAAGCCTGAAACAGAAAAGAGGTAGGCCATGTACATCCAAAAACATGTTCACAAAACCACAAGGTCAATCTTTTACTCCTGAATGAATGTGGAGCATTCTAGTGGGTCTTTAATACTACACCATTCTACTAGAGCACATATCGATATTATATCTTACATAACTTTCAAAGTGGAGGGAAGTATGATTTGAAACTTTGGAAATAACACCTTTAGTATCTTCTTGACTCAACTTCAGAACTGTATAGCCACATCTACAACTACGGAGGAATGTGGAGCATTCCATCACCTTGCTAGGAACCTCTTTACAAAACCAAGTTTATCCTCAAGTTGTCAAAATAAAAACATCCTTCCAGTGATCAAGAGATCATGAAACTTGGGACATACATACAAAGACATTATATGAAGCTATGGTCCAAACCACAAAATCTCAATAGAAAAATTATGAAAATGTAGAGCAATCTACCAAACAGTCTTCAAAGAGTAGACATTCTAAAACAAGGACTGTCATCTTCTTTTGGAGGCCAAGTCTTCTTTCCATCACCACATACAACTTAGGATCAGTAGGATAGATCACACAACATGCTTCAAGATATCAAGCATCCTTCCTTAACATCTAATTCTTTTAGTGCTTCTAATTCCAATATTAATAAGGCCTCAAACTCAACTCTGCTTTTAATAGAAATATAGCTTTTATGACCTCCAATCATGAGATTTCTCTTTCTTAGGAAATATACAACTAAATATAGTATCTTACTTTCCTAATAGTGTCATCAGTGTATGCTATGTTGACATCAATGACAACACATATGGCCAATAGAAATACATAGTGTATATTTCAAATTGGCTAAAATACACACAATGATGAAAAGAGAAGCATCAACAACAACTCTAAAGGCTATTTGATCATTTTAGAGGTAGTTTCAAGCTTGAATGACCATGTCAAGATCTTGCAAATGATATGCAAATAGAAAGAAGATGGAACCAGTAAAAGAATGGTCATGAATGAGCATTTTGGAAATAATTGCAAGTCCTAGAAGTTTTCCCATGCCCTAAAGAGCCCATATCAGTCCAAACACATGAGGAACACATGCCCTATAAACATGCAAGTGGATTTGGAAAGGAGTTAGGTCAGTTGAAGAAATTAGTTGGACTCAAAAGGCATGTTTGGGCATCTACATGAATCTAGGAGTTGATCTAGGATTATGCAAAGGAGAAAGCGTTGCACATTTCAATTACTTACTATTCTCATGCCACAATGGAGCTCTTCAAGGAGATAAATCAGGCCCATGTTTCTACAACACCTAAAAAGAAGGTTTGACATATATTTTTCAAGGACAAGTGTCCTTATTCCTTCAAAAATAGGTCCTAACTTCTCTCCAATTTTGGAGGAACAAAAGGAGGATGCTTATGATAGTTTAGGAGGTTCTTTTCCTACTTCTTTCCTAGTTTTCTAATGTGCATTGTAACTCGGTTTCAAAAAAGACTACATTGTATTTTTCTACTTTTGAAAGAATATATCTAGTTTTGTGAAGCAAAACATTGCTTTCAAACTTGTACTAGGTGCTTTTGTACATCTTTGATCAATAAAGGAATCTTTTTATCTACTCAAGACTACATCTTGTGTAAGATTATGGAATAAGTTGATATTCTCTTGTGATTTTGTTATTGTCCTTGAGTTTTTAGTCCTTTTTCTTATTACCTTTATGTAGAAATATGTATGTATGTAGGTCATGGTTTATGTTACTGATTTAAATAGTCTTTAGTTGTGAAAAGCATTGCATTCCCTTCTACAAAATTGTCAAAACTTAACTTTCCTATGAAATAATTATGCATAGATATGTCAAAAACCTAAGTTGTGCATAATATAGCAAGTTATTGGCTAAACTTTGTATGTCAAAACCAAATACAAGTCACAAAAAATTTGGTGTATTACCTTTTTTTCCAGGTTTAAGCTAAGTTCATGTTATTTTATTCCCTTTCTTTGTCAAAAAAGTAGTTTAGAGTTAGTTTAGGTGACAACCCAAGGGAACCATCCCTCTTTGGAGATTCATCATGACCTATATGTAACACACCGACCTTAGAATGCTTCCATGCTTGTCAACTGAGGATAGAAATGATGTATCACTCTCTAGGGTGCACTCAAGAGTAATAACATTTTCATGATACAATATTATGTAACAATATGTGAATCATGCAAGATATATCTAAATAAGATCCACACAGTATATGGACACTTGTATTTGTGGTGGTTGGTTCATGGATTATTGCATTTATTATCCTTCATGAGATTTGTAGTATTTGACCCCTTATACATCTTGGTTATGAAAAGATGTTATCTTCATTGATAATTACTTGATATGTAGTTGGGAGACTTTCATACTCTTAGAGACATACTTATTGTTCTACTTCATTTTTATATTTAATAAGATTGGAGTTATATTGTGTGGATCTTATTTAGATATCTCTTGCATGCTTTGCATATTGTTACATAATATTGTATCATGGAAGTTGATTGAAGTTGTCAGAAGCTTATCTTGTACCTTTTATTAGTATTGGGTTGTTTTCTTTGGTTAATACTTAAGAATTTTGAGGTTACATTTTAGAGTTTTTCACATATTTCATATGCCTCAACACCTACACAAGTATAGGCGCCTTCATACTTTGGTAATTGTCAAGACAACCAAAAAGGGAAGTTATTTGATCCCACCCTTGTCTTTGATGTGGTAGATGGTATCTTCAACCTAGTGTTATCCAGGATGACAAAGAACTTGTGAGAGGGATCTCATGCATATATGCTTGAGAGAATTCAATTGAGTGAGAACCAAACATTAAACATATGAGTCTAGAGTTCTACCATAGCATAATACATGGTTCCCCAAGTCCACCCCTTTTTAGGGCTACTACAAGATTTCTCAAAAACGTTATGACATCAAGATGGGGGTTATCCAAGGGAAGATTGTACAAGTAGTGGTGACCACTAATAGCATTAGAGAAATGCTAATCCTTGTAGCATATAGTAGAACCATTTCATTGTAGTTACAATAACTTGAGAAGACCTAGGATACAAGGACTAACTAGCTCAATTTGGATCAAGGGAAGAAAAAGTTACCTAAACTCCCCATTACTCTAGCTCAATTTTGACCAAATGTGTGGGACACACGCTTTATGATAGCTTTCATTTTTGGGATGGATGATGATAGGAGTGTGCATGATTTCTAGCTAATATCCCTTCACAAAATTAAGACCATAATGCAAGTTCAATTCTTCCTCTTTGACTTCATAGAAGTCATGGTTAATACCTTACATTATTAGCTTAGCCATTTTGGCACCCAACAAGTCTTTAGGTACCATTTATTTTTTGGCACATTTACTATTATTTTAAAATACCCAATTCTTTTAAGCATTCATACATTTGGTTATTACAAATAATTTTGTTGATCCCTAAAAGGTCATTCCAATGTCTTCTTAAATACATTTGCTCTCCCAAACTTTAGATTATTATTTCATGGAAAATTTCCTTACCCCAACCCTTGCTAACCTAAACTATGATGATTTCACTAGAATGATCCCAAGACAACAAGGGCTAATAACAAATATCAAAGGTCCTTGTCACTATTACTTTGGACAAATCTATACCATGATCACATTGAAAGGCTCAAAGATGAAACATTTCAAATTCTAAAATTCCTTAATTAGAGTTTTGCCCATTGAGTTTTCCTACCAGATAGACACCATTGACTCCAAATATGGAGTAGGAAGAAATAAGAGGGAATTCTCTAACATCCCCTTCTCTATTAGGAGATAACAATAAACAAAATAGGATCACATTACCTTTACACATTGAAATGAGCAGATCTAGCTTTGGAGCTCATTGATGACCATTGGGTTTATGATCTAGATAGGTTCATTACAAACTAGGTTAATAATCTAAGAATCAAAGATGGGTTTGTCCATCAAAATAGACCAAAATAGAGGCTAAAAGGTGTCCAACTAATAATTCCCAAAACTCTTATGTGGAGATTTATGAACTTTCTATAAATCCTCTTCCTCCCTAGGAAGCCTTTTATACTACGATGTACATTTATGACCCCAACCAAATCATGATCCATGATATCTATAAGCCTTTGAAGGACTAGGGTAGGAGTGAGGATAAAATCTAGGCATATTGGAAGTGTAGGGAAGAGGTTGCTAAACTAAATCAATTATATGGCCAAGTCACCTCTAATGGGACTTGGGAGAAGCTATGGGATGAGGAACCTGACATCTTAGCCTCCATTTAGGTCTTATTCATAAAAGAAGGAGATATATTGGGGTCTAAGAAAGAATAAGGAGAAGAAGCTCAAATCTTAGCATTTACTGAGACCAGTAGTGGTTTAGTAGAAGTTCCCTCGGAACTACCTAGCCATCCCCCAATTAATTCCATGTAGGGATAATAATCAAAAGATCCCAACCATTTGTCTCAAATAGGTTTAGCACCTAGGTACCTTAGGGTACTACTAGAATAGGTCCACTAGGACACTCAAGTGACTCTCAGAAAGAAATGGAAAGGTTTCAAAGATTAAACTAAAAAAAACCCATCTAGCCCACAAATCACATAAGAGAAAGATATAACTATTGTAGAGTAGATGATGACTATTGCACAGACAACACGAAGGCAAGGTTTAGAACCCTACAATCTGAAGAACAAGGAAAGAAGAGGAAGTTGGTAATGTTGAGGGGTTCTAACTTTGAGGAAATAGATATAAAGGTACCAATACAAGTACCAGAGTAGGGCCTAAAAATTTTATCCAAAACTACATAGGTTAGTATTCCTCTCCTCTTACATGTATTCATACACCCTTTCTCTCAGTTCCGTGCATGTAATCTATCTCTGCAATTCAATAATTAGTTCAACCCCTTTCTTCTATTGAGTCAAACCATACTATTGTGATCACTAAAATAGCACTCCATTCTCACCACCATCCATCCAAGTCATTTCCTCACCATCCATTCTTGCATAATAGTTGCCTCCCTCTCTAATTTTACAATTTCCCACTCAAATACTACAACAGCCTCTCCACCCTACTTTCATCTTGCCTTCTTTTTTTACATTTCTCCTCATGGTCCACTCCTCTTTACCTTAGTACATTAATGGAACCATCCCAACAAATAGAGAAATAACCTTACATCCTTCCCCTAGGATCCCCATTTGTATGAGGCTTTATCTACTCTACCTTAGAATTACACCAATAGATGTTGACAACTAGATAGGCTTATGAGGCCAAAATGGAGAGATGGAAGCATAGAGAAGATAGAACCTTTGCATGTAGCTATATTAGGCCACTCTACGATCCTACTTAGTAATATTTTATGATTGCACACATGACTCCTAATGTGGATAAGTTGCAAGGCTTGATGTAGCTAGACAATTACTCTATGCATATGTTGATGATTGTTTTTACACATTCATAACAAAAGTTAAAATTCACAAAATGAACCTAAACTATCTTGAAAGATATGAAGAATCAACTAAGAATTCTTAATCCCAAGTTTCTGTATGGTCAGGTCTTGACCTTGTGGACAATTCAGTAGGTTAATGTGAAACTATAATATTCAAGGGGCCTTACTTGATTTAAGATAATTAGTGACTTAATGGACTCAAATTATGCAAATTGTTGTAAATACCAGCAAAACATTCATTCCTTTGCATAAACTTACTACTATATCACAATGATTTGTATGATTTACAATAAAAAGAACTTTGCCCTTTAGATTGATATGAAAATTTCCAAATATCAATAAAATTTCTCATGCTTCATACAAATGCAAGACAATTTCCTTAAGATTTCTGTGTTTAAGCTAATTATTTCAAACATTTGGAGAAAAGTTAGAGAAATTGAGTTGAGTATCATTTCACTACAGGATCTAAATGCTTTGTTACTCACGTCTTTAAGAAATACAACAAATTAATGAAATCAACATATCTAAATCTTCAAATGTAAAGTCCTGAGTATTTTCATGAACATACATCAGAGATTACAAGCTTTCAAAGGATAATACTTCAAATACTAGTAAGAATCAGAAAACACTCAGTAATACATGCATAATTCCAAGTTTACTTGTATTCAAGGCACGAAGTCATATAGAATTTACAATGTAAAAATGACCTTTTGTTTCAATAATCAAATTGCTAAAAAACTTACAGATGTTTTTACAGATACAATAAGGAAACCAGACATTCCGCGTATTCCTTAGTGTAGACATAGGCGACCTCCTCTTCAAAACTAAAAGAAATACCTCTCTATTAAAATATTCAAACAAATTACAAGTGCAAGCTACAATTCAAAAATCCATGTGTAAATATTATACAAGTAGCAGAGCTTCTTATATAGAATTTGAAACTTCATATTACTACGGCTACAAAACTTAATCTACGGTCAGTATTCAAACTTTCTTGATCAAGGGTATACATTCATTCCTAACTGTTTCCCAAAATATCTTCGTGGTATCCTTGATTGCCTCAAAGGATGCCATTGGAATCTTTTCAAAATAAGATACCCACTGACCACTTCTAATTTGTTGACTTTGCTCGCTGATACCCCTCAATTAACTTCTTCATTAGCATTATTTGCCCCTTTTGATACTTTACTACTCCTTTAGATATATCTTGAAATTATTTGTTACACCTTTTATGAAAGTGTGATTCCCCCCTGGACTTCTTGTCCATATGTATTCTTGCATTCTGACTCCCTCCTTCAATTTCTCTTCTTCCTTACTCAAACCTTAAACCTTTTTCTTATACTTCTTTATTTTGGCACTTGTTTCCACTATCGAAATCAATCATTTCCTTACTCAAATAGGCTGCTGAGTTCCCCAAACATGCTGCAAAAATAGCCTTAAACTCCTTTAATGTCTTTTGTAGTTCATATGCTGGTATGTCCAAGCATTCATGGTCAATGAGCCTCTCAATTATCTTCATGTGCAACCTGATCATTTTATCTGCCATCTCCTCTAAATCCTGAGTAACTATGATACATCTTTTGAGACTGTCATCTTCAAGCTTCAATTATAACCTAGCCTGTGGTACTTGATTAGCCATAGGAGGAGTAATGACTCCTTCACCTATCAATTCATCTGCCCTTTCCTCAATTTCTTCCAACTGCCTCAATTCAGACTTGCATTCTTCCCTCCTAAATTGATAATTATGTATAAGAACGCTGCATTTATTCTTCTCTATTGCAGCCATCTCCTAGCTTGTCACTACCTGCTTAGCCACCTCTTCTCCCTTTTTCATGAATTCTCTGAACCACTCTTCAAAAATATTGGCCTCAAGCCTTTTATTCTCCATGTCTTTTACTTCATCTTTTGACAACACTGCTATTTCACTGGATAGCTTTGGTATTGTAACATTGGGATCAAATATCCCTTTAATGAATTGCTATAATTAGACAATGTGTCCTTTCAAATATTCATGTTTATCTTTGTCCTTTCTTAACATTTCTGCAGTATTCTGGTGCATATCTTCCCACTCATTTATATGTTGCTCTCTTGTCATGTGGCCCAGGTTAAAATTGAGTATGTTATAATCTTCTACTGTTATTTCTCCTTTGGGTTTATCCTTCTGTGGTATGACCAAATTCAGTGTTCTAGATCCATCAGGACCCCTTTTTATTGTTGACATTGTTCTGGTCTTCCTCTTTTCTTTTTGTGGTGCTGCACCACCCAATAGACTCTTGATATCTATAGGTACTAATTGTACCTCCACCTTTTCTCTCCTAACTTCTGAACCAACCAGGCTGGAGCCTCTTTTGCACTTTCTGTAGCTTTTTCCTCATTAATTACCTCTTCTCGAGGCTTATGTATTTCCCCTTGCTATTGTTACTATTGTTGTTGTGGAGGGGGTTGCGGTTGAGGGGCTTGTTCTAGGAAAATCCAATCATTCTGTTGTTTAGATTCATCCTCATTATCATACTCTTCAATTTCTATCTCCTCCATCCTCATCCTCTTCCTCTGGATTTTCTTTCTCTGACGGCTCATTTTCTTCTTCTTCTTCTTCTTTATTTTCTTGTTCCATATTTACCATACCCTCATCCTCTGTTTGTTTCTCAGGTTCAAAATTACCTTCATCAATATTCTCTATATTCTTGTTCTTATCTGCTATTTCCATTGCCTCCCCTATTGTTTCAACTTTCTCTTGTACCTTTTCAGGCATGTTAGTTTGTTCTACATGTGAAGGCGAACCTATAGTTTTATTAGGTTCCCTTGCATCTTTTTCTTGTTCATCTTTGTTTTCTATATTCTTTTCCTCTTCGCTGTGTTCTCCATAGATGTTCAAAATATTTAACATATCTACACAAGAAGTACTAGTTCCCGTTTCTTCCTCAGCCTAGGCATGTGTTTCCTTCACTACTTTTGTAGGTGTATCCTCCCTTTCAGATTCTTCTATTTGATGTGCTTCATCCAGTACATCCTTTATGATTTCTGGAGGTACCAGTGTACCAAATGGATCCACTGCTTCTGATCCTTCTTCTACATTCTCTTCTTCAGACATTAGACCCTGTTCAACTTCCATGTAGTTTTGAGTATCTTGTTCCTCTTCTTCAATCGAGTATTCACTAGATTGCTCCTCATCCCTACCAATTTCTTTTCTTGCCCTGGGATTCACCTCTCTGATCCCAATATCACTGCTATCATCCTCAACGTTAACAGTCTCTGTTACTTTTTTGGCTTCATGTATTTTTGACCCATGCAACTTTTCTTCACCCAATTCTATTTTAACTTTAGCATATGTTTGTCTCTTTTCTTCTAATGTGGCCTCACTAGTGATGCCACTCAATTTAGTTCCTATCTATGGTGCACTTATAACATCCCTTTGTTTTGATGTTTCTCCTTTAGATGTTTCTGCTGCTATGGCTTTCATTATTTTCTGTCCTATCAACTCCTTAGCAGCTTATGCGAGTTCTGTGCTAGTATCATGGCTAGATGATTTTGCTTCTACAAATGTGCCCGATGATATTGCCACTGTCACCCCCAATGCATATGGATCCATCAGAGTGGCATTTTTTTCTTTTTCAATAATCTTTGCTTCTATAATCTTTCTTTTCTTCTCATAAAAACACTGGAACTCATCCTGATGCTCCCTCAATCTCTTCTTACCCTTCTTTGGATATGTAGGCTCAATTCCTTTAGCCTTAATCTCTTCTATTTTATTTTTTAACCATGTCTTTGAAAACAAAACGACAGGCTTGGACAATACGTCCAAGGATGTATTCCATTGTTGTGACCAATAAGGCTCACCAGTAGGAGTAAGCCTGACATTCTTATAACTATAATGCAATAATTCATCATCATCCTTGATTTTAGGAGGTACATAAATTTCCCCCATGGACTTCATTTGCTCTAATGTCAATCTTTGGTGAGCTCTCTTTCTCACCTCTCTGTCATTCTTGCAGTCTGACCAATAGTCCTCAATGTGTATTTGATGTTTAAACTTAGGATCAATAGTACTTTAGATCCTGTGAAAATGATCAAACCTCCTTGCTAACTCATACTCTTCAAATCCATAATACCTCAAATCCTTTTTTGAGTAGCCAACCACTTCTTCACTGTAACATGAATACCTACCAATTGCCCAAGGGAGCTCAAGATTCCCTCTAACATCTTTCTTTTTATACATTTTAAAAGCATTCAAGTTTTACCTTGAGAATTCCAATACAATCAACTTGTTGGATGGATACCTAGGCAGCATAAAAGGTTTTCCTTCAAAACCTTCAGTTCTAATATATGTGAAATTCTGGAATTGTATGTACCATGAACTGTACAAACCAATTGTATCTTCTACATCTGTAGATAATCTCTTGTCCTACTCTTCTCTCAAAACCCTTACCATGTATGTATAAAATACATCATTCACTAAAGCATACTTTCTTAGTGCATTATCCTCCTCTAGGTCTGGAGAATGGTCATATACAAGCTTTTGATCTGGACCATTCCCTAGGATCCCAACTCTATCAATCCCATATATATATATATATATATATATATATATATGGTTGAACCATTGCTGCACATAAGTATAATACGTACGAGGACAAATAGAAAGGCATCGTCTTTTGTTTTCTTAACATTGCCTATTTCCATATGGCTGTGCTAATAGCCTTAGCCCAGTGAATTTGTCCCCGATCCTTCTTCACCTCCCTCATGAATTGGATAACAATGAACATCCATGGCTCACATTTAGTGGTATCTCTTAAGGCTACCAGTTTGCTTAACATTGTTATCATCAAATGTATCTCTTCTTTGAAATCTATTCTTTGCAGGTTCTTATGTACTCTTTCTATGGCCTTGGGTTTATTCTCTCCATTATACCAACTATAGAAGATCCTGCTTCTACAATCCATCTCATTATTATTGAAGTCTTCATTGTATTGGTTTATATCAATGTCTACCATTTTTTCTTATATCTCCAGGCCAAAAGTTCTTGCGATCCATGCTATAGATAAGTCTACAATGACCCTATCTTTGTGTATTACCCTCCTGGTAGCTAAGTCATATAGGTGTATACTGTCCAGACATAGGTCCTTAGCCTCCATAGCTAGCGGGAAACCTGCAGCTCTATATAATCCTGTTTCCCATTTACACCTCATGTCAGGTGTAGCATCTATCATAGTAATCTTCTGCAAAACATCCTCAACATCATAATTCCCTATGCTAGTGTCTGTTCCTACTCCACTTGTACTGATTAGTGAAGGGTAACCTTTGTGTATTGGTAGCTCTTCTTTCTCTATTTCTTTGCAAGGCTTTCTTTCCTTTTTTACCTTTTCCTCACCCCCTGTATCCACCTTCTTCTGTTTTGGGGCCATCCTATAAAAAAAGTGTATTTTTAACTTGTTGTTTTTACTTCATTTACCTAGGGTTTTACCATGAACTTTCTATTTTTAAATTTACCCTAACCATCTTTTGTCTTTTCCACTTTTGACTTTCGTATTATTTAACCCAAATCAGCTAATTCACTATCAGAAATAGTAATTTAACTTTTGCTTGCATTTTAAAATGAAATTACTAATAATCATTTTGCATTTTCAATTAACTGAATTGTAACAACATTCAAGATAAATACCTATATTCTTGACAGCTCAACCTTACAACCGTTGACTCACTTTATCATTTTTCGATCTGCTCCCATTTCTGAAATTCCATCCCGTGATGAAATTTCTGTCCAATTTATGCAACAGTTCTTCTTTGTGCAATTTTAGTTTAACAATGCAAATATGAAAGAAAAACAACTTTTTATTTACCCTAACACGTTAAATTTTATCATTCCAATGTTAGTTCAGCATTAATTGCAGCCATCAATGCACATACAACTTCGGCTTTCTATTTCAACCTTTTAATTTTAAACATTCTATCCATTAGTCTATTATTTGCATACATCACGCTTCCTTGTATGTCTCCTTGTATATCATTTCTTGTATCTCACTTTGTTTCTTTTCAATATACCAGCCTACATGCAACGGATTATAAACAATGCTACCCTTTTCACTATGTCCAAGTTTGTATCTTTTGTTTATATGTTGAAATGTATGTAAGATAGATACAAACAATTATACAAGTGCGACCCATACAAACCTTCTTTACCTCTTTGATTCCCGACGGTGTCTTTCTTTTCTTTGTATATCAGGTTTGTATGTCATTAACATACAATCGCACAAACATACAAAGAAATAACCTTATTTTACTTCTTTTGAAATCCACACTTACCTTTTCATTTCTTTGCATCTCTGCTTGTATCTCGGCTTGTATATGATGTTGTATATCCATCTGTCTATGCAACATACAACTGTGAGATACAACAATGGGACCTGCTTTACGTACCCACTTGTATCTTTGCGAAACAACAATACTTGCATCTACATTTTGATACAACTTGCCATACATGCAAAACTCTTATACAAACATCTTGGATTTTTCATCATTCTTAACCTCATTGCATAATCTTTTTGGATCCATACATGTATATTTAAGTGAATGCATACTTTCCAAAAATGTTAAGATACAATGCATTGCTTACATCTAATTTAACTAACTTTTGAAATCTGCATTTGTATGTATGCTAAAGATGCAAGCTGGAAACATACAAACTACGAGACGTACCTTTTCTCATCTTAATAAAAATCATATTCTATGTCCTCCTTGGGTTCATGAATGTATATCGCCTTGTATATTGCTTTGTATATCTCCTTTTAAACAAACATACAACTCAAGATACCATGGGAACTTAACATTTATGCATTCTATTTCTGAAAACTTATTGGGTCTGACTTGTATACAGATAATAAAAAACATTAAACATATGCATACAAATTACCATGATACACAAACCCAACTTTACTCTATGTGACTTATACAATGACTTCACATACAAACGACTTTGTATATGCAACATACAAACCCCTCTATAATGCATTTTACCCAAAACATGTATATCTTATACAATATTGGGAATTTTTTACTGGTTCAAAAAGCAACCCTTGTTCATTTTTGACAAAGAATTCACCTCTATTCCCTTCTAGTATTTAATGCTAAATATTTTCAATTTTCAACATGGTTTGTAACCTTTACCCCTTTTCCCTTTACCACCAAGCAAGACCACACACAAGCAAAAAGCAATAGCCACAACAGGGGTCCTCATTTTGCTAAGAGGTAAAATGGGGCGTGTTGTGAGAATCACAACAACTAGAAACCAAACAAAATAATTAAATTAAAACCATTCAAGAAAACTAAATGGAATAAATTCATAACTTCCAATTTCCTTTTCTGTAGACCATTATTTAACTTGAGACTTAATGTATTCAATAAGGTGCATGAATCTTCCAATTGAGTTTAAGTGGGTGCACGTGATTAATAATCCTCATCTTGAAAATAAGTTGAATAAACTAGTGATTGATATTAAACTACATAGTTGATGTCATTCCCTTATAGCCAACCAGATAGAGCCTTGCTATCAGCAGATGTTTATAGCCCCGACAAGGCTATAGTTACAATTCTCCTAAGTAGAGCCCCACTGCCAACAAGCGTCTATAGCCCCGGTAGAGTTACTTAGATGACTTAATATGGATTTTCAGAAAAATCCATTTTATTTATTTATTTATTTTTTAACTTTGTGTAAGATAGAAATTCATAAAATGTTATCATTGTAAATTCATGATGCAAGGTGTGATCACTTGCTGAAATTAAGCCGAGAATTGTAATGGTTGCAAGAGTGACCTCTGATTTTTCACTTAACACCTACACTAGTATGTTCAACAAACCCAAGGATTTTAGGTGTGTCATCATGAGAAAATTCCCTTGAATACTCAATTGACAGTTATTGAATATAAAACTTCACAAGTTCAACCATTTTCTACATTCATGAAAGTCACAACAAGTTATGTATAAGTTTCAAATAATTAACCTGAACATTCTGAATTCTCTGTTGTTTTCAGTGGTTGTTAATCTACTCCTGCATACCTTAAATAAAAAAAAATATCCCTTCCAAGGAAACACAACACACAACCCAACCAAACAACACCACAAAACAAAACAAAACAAGACAAAACAAAACAAAACAACTATACATTATTTACAATATGATACATCATAGGACCAACACCATCACCTCAAGCCTGGAAGTAATGTTTCAAATGTTGGCCATTAACAGGTAATGGCACATCTTCTCCTGTCAAAGTTTTAAGCCTAAACGTATTGTCTCCTATTATCTCTATGACCTGTAGTGGACCTAACCACAATTTGTCAAATTTCCCATGATTTTCTTTCTTTTCATGTGCTTCATCCCAACACAATACTAAGTCCAATATTTGAAATGTTTTAACCCTTGCTCTTTTGTCAAACCATCTTTTGACCATAGCTTCGTGTTTAGCAAATTTCTCAATAGCTTGATCTCTCTTCTCGTCCAATTGTAACATTTGGACTAACCTGGCTTCTTTGTGATCATCAAATCTAGATACTCATTAGCAAACTTCCAAATAGGTATTCTTAAATTCACTGGAAGTATGGGATCAGTCCCATAGACTAGGTGATAAGGTGCATTGTCTAAGGCTGACTTAACCTTAGTCCTATCTACCCACAATGCATACTTCAACAATGTATTCCACTCTCTGGAAATTTTTACAATTAGTTTCTTGATTATATCCAACCAAATCTTATTTGTAGACTCAGCTAAACCATTACCCTAAGGATAATAATTTGAAGAAAACTTTAAAACTATCCCATACTCAAATGACCATTTAGAAAATTTCAGAGAAGAAAATGCAGGGCCATTATCACATACCAGCGAATATGGAGCTCCGAACCTTGTTATGATGCTTTCTTCAAGAAATTTGATAACCACCTTATTAGTAGAAAACTTGCAACATGTGGCTTCAGTCCACCTTGTACAGTAGTTTGTCACTGTCAATATAAACTTATGTTCTACAGATGATGGAGGATTTATGACTCCAATGAAATCCAAGCCCCACTATGCAAATGTCCTAGACTTAATGACCAACTATAATGGATTAGCCTGATTCCTTCCCTTGTCTACTGTAGTCTGATAGGTGTGACAACTTCAAATATGACTCTCTGTATCCTTAAACATTGTTGGCCAATAGTATCCCGCTCTTAAGATCTTACACGTAGTAGCCAAATGAGAACCATGAGAAGTTCCATACTTATCATGCAACTTCGACAATACCTTATCCGCTTCCATTCTGTTCAAACATCTTAAATATATACCTTCATGGTTCTTCTTGAATAAAATACCTCCTTGTACCATGTACCTTTGTTCTTTAATCTTTAAATCTCTCCTCTGAGAAGATTTCATCTCACTTGGACATTTATCCAATATCAAAAATGTATTCAAATCATCGTACCAGCCTGATGCATCACTAGAATTTAGTACATATTGCTATTTTACCAAATTTGGATCTATGTTTGCTATGGTCTATATTAATGCTTTTCCTCGAACTAGCTTCATAGGAATGATCTCCATATCAAATTCCTATAGTATTGTAATCCATTTAGCCCTTTCTCTCCAGGCTCATTCTGAATCAGCAGCATTTTCACTGCTGCATTTGGTACTATGGCCTTGACTTGACTTCGTAGGATGTAGTGTCTAAACTTTTTCACTACCCATACTAATGCAAATGCTTGCCTCTCTATGTCTAAATATTTCAATTGTACATCTTTCAAATTTGCACTCACGAAAGCTATGGGCTTCTCTTCGTTATCTTCTCCTTTTTGTGTCAAGGCAGCTGCAACTGAATGTGTAGATGCAAAAGAATATATGTAAAATGGATTGGTATAATTTGGACTTACCAACACAGGAGCATCAGAAATAGCCTCCTTAATATCTTTGAACATGGCCTTGGCCACTGGTGTCCATTCTATCTTTGCATCTTTCTTGAGTATTGTGTTTAATGGTTGCACAATCTCTGTAAACCCTGTAATAAACTTCATGACAAAGTTAATCTTACCAAAGAAAGATTTTAATTCCTTCTTACTATTAGGTAATTGCAATTTTCTTATTCCTTCTACTCTATTAGGATGAATGGATATCCCATTTTCAGAAATGACATGTCCTAATAGTTTTCCCTCAGTTATACCAAATGAACATTTCTTTGGATTAAGAGAAATCCTATACCTTTCACATCTTTTAAGCACCCTTCTCAAATCTTCTGCATGAGTTGAAAAATCTTTAGAGTACATAGTTAAATCATCCATATAATAATAATGCATTTACTTGACAATCCATGAAATGCAATGTCCATAACTCGCTAAAAAGTGGCAGCTGCATTGATCAGACCAAAAGGCATTCTCCTATATGCATAATTACCCCACTTGCAAGTGAATATAGTCTTCAACCTATCTTCTTTATCAACCAAGACCTGATTATATCCTAAAAATCCATCTAAAAAAGACATTATTTTAGCTCCATTTACTACTTGCAACACTTCATCTATTGGAGGCAAGGGATAATTATCTTTTTAGATGCTTTGTTCAAATTTCTAAAGTCAACACATAATCTAATGTCTCCACTTTTTCTTTCTCATGGGTACTAAGTTAGCTACCCAGGTTGAATATCTTACTGGGAAGATTATTCTAGCTGACAACAATTTTTTCACTTCCTCAAAGATTAAAGGCTCTAAAATAGCATTCACAGGCCTTTATTTTTGCCTAAATGGTTTAACTTCTGGTTTCAAGGGTATCACATGAGTTATGATGGACGTATCATATGTCTTCAAATATTCATATGTCCATGCTATTACGTGTTTGTATTCTTTCAAAACATCCACAATTTCTTTTCTTAACTCCTCAGAGCAAGCCTTTCCAATCAGCACATTATGTGGACTTTGTTCTATTCCCATGTTATAGGGATCACATTCACCCCCTTCAATTTTGGGCAAATCTTTTTGCCTAACTACCCCATCAAAGTCAAAAATATTTTCCAACTCAATTACCCCCTTAGATAAGAAATTGCTTTTCAAGTTTATTATGTTTTCTTCATCCCAAGACACATCAGGCCTTTCCTCCTCATCAATGACTTGAGCTTCAAACACTTCCTTACAAGTAAGAAAATCCACAATTCGCTGATCCCCTTCAAATACCTGAAAATGAGTAACATTATCTGGTATACTCGGGACATTCAATAATTCTACAACAAGTCTTTTTAGACTTGACAAGGTTAATGGCTCTAAAGTGCTAGCAGCAACTGCTAACACATCTAGTCTATGATTCCTCTCTCTAGGGATATGTTCTATGTTAAAGCAATCAAATGAATCAATTAAATCCCACACTCGATGCCTATAACAAACCATTTTCTTATAATTGCACGCATACGATTTCCTAACTTGTCTGACCACTAACTCAGAGTTTGAAAAATCTCTAATCATTCTTACTTTCTTCTTGATAGCCATAGAAAGTCCATAAATTAAAGCTTCATATTCTGCTACATTGTTAGTACAAGGAAATTGTAGCCTATATGCTGCTAAAAATGACTTACCACTGGAATCTATAAGTTCAACAATAGCTCTTGCACCTTGTTTGGACTTAGACCCATCACATTTCAATGTCCACATGTCACTTTTATTTTTGACCTTTTATTTTGGCATGCCTCACTCTTTCTGTTACCTGTGTTGTAATATCTTGTTTCTTCATGGGTGATTCATTCTGACCTACTTGTATATTTAGATTTTCAACTTGTAAATCAAAATGACAGACACTTTTCTCTTTTGTTTCTTTCTTTAATCCTGAATTGGTACATCTATATTGTCATGAAAATATAACTCAGGTTTCTCATGATTAACCTTTTTGTCTTGCAGTTCCATCCCTTTTGTGTACTTTATGTATTGATATTCTATAATGTCTCTGTACATTCCACAATTCTCTTCATAATGAGGCTTAATATGGACTCTACACATATTTTTATACAACTTGCACTGAACTGGAATTTTTTATTCAATGCACCTTTCTATTTCCTGTCTTATGGTCTGACCAAAACTATTTACTGTATTGTCTTCCTCATCAGAGGAATTGCAATCAGACTCAATGAACACTATTGTTTCTTTACTGACAAGTTTTTCTCTAAAATTCAACATTAGAATTTCTTCAAGTTGCACTCCTTTACTAGTGACTCTATAAACACCTAGTTGAACAGAAGCATAAAATATCTCATTTGTTCTATTATATTCTGTAATCATGTGTTTCATTCTAGGTTTAGCTTCTATCCTGATCTGATTTGGAATGCCTCTCCAAGGTAACCACGTGCGAAAAATCAGTGGCCATATATCCATTTAATGTTTTGGACCAGTCCCTACTTAATAACATCCCATAATTCACAGGTATATCCACTACCTAAATATCAATAAACTGACTCACCCTTAGATCAGAGGCTAACTACATTTGGATGTGCATCAATTCACCTATGACATTGAGCTCAATTTTGTCCAATTGTGTAACAACCTTAGTAGATTTGGTAAGTGTCAGCCCTAAAGTTTTACATATCGCTAAAGGCATTACATTGGCAGATGCACCAGAATCTACCATACAATTATGTATGTTCTTTTCCAACATCCTAATGGTTAACAAGAAAGGAGGAGCTTCCCTCTTATCTGCATACATGACTATGTTAGTGTTGGAAGGTTGTTCAGTTTTCTTACTTTTGTCTTTGGAATGTGTATCTCTACTAGGAACATTCATGTTAGTAGAGACCTCACTTGCCACAGATGTATCCAAGGATTTTATGAAAGCATTTCTAACCCTCAGACTTTTCAACAACTCACACAGAGGTATACTGACCTTGATTTTCTTTATTTCTTCAAACAAATAGCTCATTAACCTCACTATTTCCATTGACTCTATTTTCCCTGTTTGAACTTTTGATACTATTGTCCCACTATTCCCATGATGGTTAGCTTTCAGTATTGCAAGGTTATTACTGGCATGTTGATCTGAAGGAGTGTTGAAATTGTTGGGAGGAGTGAAGGTAGTGAAAGGACCTCCAGGCTTAGTGTTACTTCTCAAATTGTAAGTATGATTTTTTTTAGACTTCTAAAAAGCATGTACTTCCTCTATTTCATATAACACTTCATTTTCAGTTTCAAAGGGTAACTAAAAGGCATCCAATACTAAGGTTGATTCAAGGTATAAGTTCTCAAAACAGTAAGGTTCATCTTCTAATATATGATCTTCTTCCTCTCTAGTTGCAAAGGTGAAAATTTCTATGACTAAAGCAGTCTCAAATCTTGAGGGTACTATCTCATTCCCTTTGGGAATGAGAAATTCAAATGTGGGAGCTTGTACATCCACATTGAAGATGCTAGCTGCCAGATGAAACTGAGGGTAGTCTAATTCAGCATGTGCACTTGTATTGTGAATGCTACACCATTTTTTTAATGCTACATTGGCCATTTGAATTCTGGCTGGTTGTTTCGCTTCCTAATTATCTAGACTCTCAAATGGAGAAGCTAGAGTGCCATTATTTGGCCCTGTGTTCCATGTCCTAGGTGGCTTTGGTTGATTTTGATTTCTATTGTTATTACCCCAGGCCTTGTTATCTACATCATGTCCTCTGTTTTGCATTGCCTATCCTTGATTATAATTTTGACTCTGATCATAATTCTGGTTTTGATTTGAACCCTAACCCTGGTTATAATTTTGGTTATGGTTCTGACTATACCCTTGATTATTTCTACCATAGAAATTTTCATTTCTCAGTTGCGTGATTTTAGTGGTCAATCTTCTTAAGTGTGCAGTAATTTCTTTGATCTCTTCCCTATCCTCTTCTGCCTTTGCCACAAATGTATCCTAAGGAGGCTGGAAAAAGGACTGACCGTTATTCTACTTGTTATTTGTATTATTACCAGTATAGGGAACTATAGTGTGGATTGGGGAAGGATTATACACAGGTGTGTATGTAGGAATTGGATTCAATAATGGAGTATGATACATAGGAACTCCATTCCAAGGTTTTTCTTGACTTTGCATCCCAGGGTTTCCTCCATTAAGAAAAGGACTATAGGTTGTTTGTCTTATTTCCTAGTTTACTGTGGCTGCTTCTTTATAAGCTTTGGATATAGTATCTATGTCCACTTTCCTTTTGACAAACATAGTAGTTAATGGATCCAGAGCGACATAATACATTGGTAATAATGCATCTGGAGTTACTGTGTAAGGAACAACTAACCAGGAGTAAGCCTCTTGAAACCTATCATTAAAGTTATCAATCAGTTCTCCTTCACCTCTTTTAATTGTAGCCAATTTATGATACAAGGTGGAAGGATCGACTAGTCCCCTAAACCTAGACAAAAATGCCTCTTCAATAAGTGCCCAAGAAGAAACATAACCATTGGGAAAGTTAACATACCAGTTAGAAGCCTGCTCATTAAAGGTGTAAGGAAACAACCTACACACAACATCCTCATATTCTACCCTAGCTCTAAAGCATGCCTCCTTGAGTATCCTAATGTGATCTTCTGGATCCTGATGTAATTGATATTTAGGACATATATTTTCAGGGTTTTTTGGCATCTCATGATAATAATTAAATGTAATGGGAGAGTTGACATTGAAATATGCCATTGCAAGACCATGTGGTTGGCTTGGACCTTTGGGAGTACCTGGATTTCTAGGTGGACTAGGACCTCTAGGAGGACTTAAACAAAGATTCAAAGATCTAAATGAAGAAATGTTAGGACTCACTATGCTATGGATGTTAAAAGGTGATCCAGGAGGCTTTCCAGATGAGTTCCTACGCATGGTATTTTAGGATTCTAGATTAAAGGATTCTTAACTTGTCTTCTATCAGGGAATTGTATGTAAATATCATCTGAATTTGACCTAGACCTGGTCACCCTACCACTATTATGAGCCAGTTTTGTCCTAAATTGACTCCACTCAGGCCTTCCTTCTAGTTCCAAAAACTATTGATGATTATTTTTACACATTCATAACAAAAGTTAAAATTCACAAAATGAACCTAAACTGTCTTGAAAGATATGAAGAATCAACTAAGAATTCTTAATCCCAAGTTTCTGTATGGTTAGGTCTTGACCTTGTGGATAATTCAGTAGGTTAATGTGAAACTATAATATTCAAGGGGCCTTACTTGATTTAAGATAATCAGTGACTTACTGGACTTAAATTATGCAAATTATTGTAAATACTAGCAAAACATTCATTCCTTTGCATAAACTTACTATTGTATCAAAAAGATTTGTATGATTTACAATAAAAAGAGCTTTGCCCTTCAGATTGACATGAAAATTGCCAAATATCAATATAATTTCTCATGCTTCATACAAATGCAAGACAATTTCCTTAAGAATTCTACGTTTAAGCTAATTATTTCAAATGTTTGGAGCAAAGTTAGAGAAATCGAGTTGACTATCATTTCACTACAGGATCTAAATGCTCTGTCACTCACGTCTTTAAGAAATACAACAAATTAATCAAATCAACATATCTAAATCTTCAAATGTAAAGTCTTGAGTATTTTCACAAACATACATCAGAGATTGCAATCTTTTAAAGGATAATACTTCAAATACCAGTAAGAATAAGAAAACACTCAGTAATAGATGTAGAATTCAAAGTTTACTTGTATTCAAGGCACGAAGTCATATAGAATTTACAATGTAAGACTGACCTTTTGTTTCATTAATCAAATTTCTAGAAAACTTACAGACGTTTTTACAGATACAATAAGGAAACTAGACATTCTGCGTATTCCTTAGTGTAGACATAGGTGACATACTCTTCTAAACTAAAAGAAATACCTCTCTATTCAAATATTCAAACAAATTACAAGTGCAAGCTACAATTCAAAAATCCATGTGTAAATATTATACAAGTAGCAGAGCTTCTTATATAGAATTTGAAGCTTCATACTGCTACAGCTACAAAACTTAAGCTACAGTGAGTATTCAAACTTTCTTGATCAAGGGTATACATTCATTCCTAACCGTTTCCCAAAATATCTTTGTGGTGTCTTTTCTTGCCTCAAAGGATGCCATTGGAATCTTTTCAAAACAAGACACCTGCTGACCACTTCTAATTTGTTGACTTTGCTCGCAGATACCCCTCAATTAACTTCTTCCTTAGCATTAGTTGCCCATTTTGATACTTTACTACTCCTTCAGATATATCTTGAAATTATTTGTTACACCTTCCATGAAAGTGCGATTCCCCCTTGGACTTCTTGTCCATATGTATTCTTGCATTCTGACTCCCTCCTTCAATTTCTCTTCTTCCTTACTCAAACCTTCAACCTTTTTCTTATCCTTCTTTATTTTGGCACTTGTTTCCACTATCAAATCAATCATTTCCTTACTCAAATAGGCTGCTGAGTTCCCCAAACATGCTGCAAAAATAGCCTTAAACTCCTTTAATGTCTTTTGTAGTTCATATGCTGGTATGTCCAAGCATTCATGGTCAATGAGCCTCTCAATTATCTTCATGTGCAACCTGATCATTTTATCTGCCATCTCCTCTAAATCCTGAGTAACTATGATACATCTTTTGAGACTGTCATCTTCAAGCTTCAATTATAACCTAGCCTGTGGTACTTGATTAGCCATAGGAGGAGTAATGACTCCTTCACCTATCAATTCATCTGTCCTTTCCTCAATTTCTTCCAACTGCCTCAATTCAGACTTGCATTCTTCCCTCCTAAATTGATAATTATGTATAAGAACGCTGCATTTATTCTTCTCTATTGCAGCCATCTCCTAGCTTGTCACTACCTGCTTAGCCACCTCTTCTCCCTTTTGCATGAATTCTCTGAACCACTCTTCAAAAATATTGGCCTCAAGCCTTTTATTCTCCATGTCTTTTACTTCATCTTTTGACAACACTGCTATTTCACTGGATAGCTCTGGTATTGTAACATTGGGATCAAATATCCCTTTAATGAATTGCTATAATTAGACAATGTGTCCTTTCAAATATTCATGTTTATCTTTGTCCTTTCTTAACATTTCTGCAGTATTCTGGTGCATATCTTCCCACTCATTTATATGTTGCTCTCTTGTCATGTTGCCCAGGTTAAAATTGAGTATGTTATAATCTTCTACTGTTATTTCTCCTTTGGGTTTATCCTTCTGTGGTATGACCAAATTCAGTGTTCTGGATCCATCAGGACCCCTTTTTATTGCTGACATTGTTCTGGCCTTCCTCTTTTCTTTTTGTGGTGCTGCACCACCCAATAGACTCTTGATATCTATAGGTACTAATTGTACCTCCACCTTTTCTCTCCTAACTTCTGAACCAACCAGGCTGGAGCCTCTTTTGCACTTTCTGTAGCTTTTTCCTCATTAATTACCTCTTCTTTAGGCTTCTCTATTTCCCTTATTCTTGTTGCTATTGTTGCTATTGTTACTGTTGTTGCTGTGGGGAGGGTTGCGGTTGAGGGGCATATTCTAGGAAAATGAGATCATTCTGTTGTTTAGATTCACCCTCATTATCATCCTCTTCAATTTCTATGTCTCCTCCATCCTCATCCTCTTCCACTGGATTTTATTTCTCTGATGGTTCCTTTTCTTCTTCTCCTTCTTTATTTTCTTGTTCCATATTTACCATACCCTTATCCTTTGTTTGCTTCTCAAGTTCAAAATTACCTTCATCAATATTCTCTGTATTCTCTTTGCTTTCAGGCTTATCTACTATTTCCTTTGCCTACCCTACTATTTCAACTTTCTCTTGTACCTTTTTAGGCATGTCAGTTTGTTCTACATGTGAAGATGAACCTATAGTCTTATCAGGTTTCCTTGCATCTATTTCTTGTTCATCTTTGTTTTCTATATTCTTTTCCTCTTCGCTGTGTTCTCCATAGATGTTCAAAATATTTAGCACATTTGCACCAAAAGTACTAGTTCCTATTTCTTCCTTAGCCTGGGCATGTGTTTCCTTCACTGCTTTTTCAGGTGTATCCTCCCTTTCAAATTCTTCTATTTGATGTGCTGGATCCTACACATCCTTTATGATTTCTGGAGGTTCCAGTGTACCAAACGGATCCACTACTTCTGATCCTTCTTCTACATTCTCTTCTTCAGACATTAGACCCTATTCAACTTCCATGTAGGTTTGAGTATCTTGTTCCTCTTCTTCACCTGAGTATTCACTGGATTGTTCCTCATCCCTACCAGTTTCTTTTCTTGCCTTGGGATTCACTATCATTGCTATCATCCTCAATGTTAATAGTCTTTGTTACTTTTTTGGCTTCATGTATTTTTGACCCATGCAGTTTTTCTTCACCCAATTCTGTTTTAACTTTAGCATATGTTTGTCTCTTTTCTTCTGATGTGGTCTCACTAGTGATGCCACTCAATTTAGTTCCTATCTGTGGTGCACTTATAACATCCCTTTATTTTGATGTTTCTCCTTTAGATATTTCTACTACTATGGCTTTCATTATTTTCTGTCCTGTCAACTCCTTAGTAGCCTGTGACTGTTCTGTGCTAGTATCATGGCCAGATGATTTTGCTTCTACAAATGTGCCTGATGATACTGTCACTATCACCCCTAATGCATATGGATCCATCAGAGTGGCATTTTTGTCTTTTTCAATAATCTTTGCTTCTATAATCTTTCTTTTCTTCTCATAGAAACACAGGAGCTCATCCCGATGCTCCCTCACTCTCTTCTTACCCTTCTTTGGATATGTAGGCTCAATCCTTTTAGCCTTAAGCTCTTCTATTTTATTTTTTAGCCATGTCTTTGAAAACAAAATGACAGGGTTGGACAATACATGCAAGGATGTATTCCACTGTTGTGACCAATCAAGCTCACCAATAGGAGTAAGCCTAACATTCTTATAACTATAATGCAATAATTCATCATCATCCTTGATTTCAGGAGGCACATAAATTTCTCCCATGGACTTCATTTGCTCTAATGTCAATCTTTGGTGAGCTCTCTTTCTCACCTCTTTGTCATTCTTGTAGTCTAACCAATAGTCCTCAATGTGTATTTGATGTTTAAACTTAGGATCAATAGTACTTTGGATCATGTGAAAAGGATCAAACCTCCTTGCTAACTCAAACTCTTCAAATCTATAATACCTCAACTCCTTTTCTGAGTAGCCAGCCACTTCTTCACTGTAACATGAATACCTACCAATTGCCCAAGGGAGCTTAAGATTCCCTCTGCGATATTTCTTTTTATACATTTTAAAAGCATTCAAGTTTTACCTTGAGAATTACAATACAATCAACTTGTTGGAAGGATACCTAGGTAGCATAAAAGGTTTTCCTTCAAAACCTTCAGTTCTAATATATGTGAAATTTTGGAATTGTATGTACCATGAACTATGCAAACCAATTGTATCTTCTGCATCTACAGATAATCCCTTATCCTGCTCTTCTCTCAAAACCCTTACCATGTATGTATAAAATACATCATTCACTAAAGCATACTTTCTTAGTGTATTGTCCTCATGTAGGTCTGGATAATGGTCATATACAAGCTTTTGATTTGGGCCATTTCCTAGGGTCCCAACTCTGTCAATCCCATATATATATGGCTGAACCATTGCTGCACATGAGTATAATACATACGAGGACAAATAGAAAGGCATTATCTTTTGTTTTCTTAACATTGCATGTGTCCATATGGTTGTGCTAATAGCCTTAGCCTAGAGAATTTGTCCTTGATCCTTCTTCACCTCCCTCATGAATTGGATAATAGTGAACATCCAAGGCTCACATTTAGTGGCATCTCTTAATCCTACCAGTCTGCTTAACATTGTTATCATCAAATGTACCTCTTCTTTAAAATCTATTCTTTGCAGGTTCTTATGTGCTCTTGCTACGGTCTTGGGTTTATTCTCCACATTATACCAACTATAGAAGATCCTGCTTCTACAATCCCTCTCATTATTATTGAACTCTTCATTCTATTGGTCTATATCAATGTCTACCATTTTTTCTTGTATCTCCAAGCCAAATGGTCTTGCGATCCCTTCCATAGATAAGTCTGCAATGACCCTATCTTTGTGTATTACCCTCCTAGTAGCTAAGTCATATAGGTGTATACAGTCCAGACATAGGTCCTTAGCCTCCATAGCTAGCTGGAAACTTGCAGCTCTGTATAATCCTCTTTTCCATATACACCTCATGTCAAGTGTCAAGTGTCAAGTGTAGCATCTATCGCAGTAATATTCTGCAAAACATCCTCTGTATCATAATTCCCTATGCTGGTGTCTGTTCCTACTCTGCTTGTACTGATTAATGAAGGGTAACCTCTATGTATTGTTAGCTCTTTTTTCTCTATTTCTTTGCGAGGCTTTCTTTCCTTTTTTACCTTTTCCTCACCCCCTGTATCCACCTTCTTCGGTTTTTGGGCCATCCTGTAAAAAATTGTATTTTTAACTTATTATTTTTACTCCATTTACCTAGGGTTTTACTATGAATTTTCTATTTTTACATTTAGCCTAACCCTCTTTTGTCTTTTCCACTTTTGACTTTCGTATTATTTAACCCAAATAAGCTAATTCACTATCAAAAATAGTAATTTAACATTTGCTTACATTTTAAAATGAAATTACTAATAATCATTTTGCATTTTCAATTAACTGAACTATAACGACATTGAAGATAAATACCTATATTCTTGATAGCTCAACCTTACAACCATTGACTCACTTTACCATTTTTCGATCTGCTCCCATTTCTAAAATTTTGTCCCGCGATGAAATTTTTGTTTAATTTATGCAACAGTTCTTCTTTCTACAATTTAAGTTTTAACAATGCAAATATGAAAGAAAAACAACTTTTTATTTAGCCTAACATGTTAAATTTTATTATTTCAGTGTTAGTTCAGCATTAATTGCAGCCATCAATGCACATACGGCTTTGCCTATCTATTTCAATGTTTTAATTTTAAACATTCTATCTGTTAGTCTATTCTTTGCATACATCACGCTTCCTTGTATGTCTCCTTGTATATCATTTCTTGTATGTCACTTTCTTTCTTTTCAATATACCAGCTTACATGCAATGAATTATAAACAATGCCACCCTTTTCACTATGTCCAAGTTTGTATCTTTTGTTTGTATGTTGTAATGTATGTAAGATAGATACAAACAATTATACAAGTGCAACCCTTACAAACCTTCTTTACCCTTTTGATTCCCAACGGTGTCTTTCATTTCTTTGTATATTGAGGTTGTATGTCGTTAACATACAATCGCACAAACATACAAAGAAATAACCTTATTTTACTTCTTTTGAAATCTGTACTCACCTTTTCATTTCTTTGAATCTCTGCTTGTATCTCAGCTTGTATATGCTCTTGTATATCCATCTTTCTATGCAACATACAACTGCAAGATACAACTATGGGAGCTGCTTTACTTACCCACTTGTATCTTCTCAAAACAACAATACTTGCATCTACATTTAGATACAACCTGCCATACATGCAAAACTCTTATACAACCATCTTGGATTTTTCATAATTCTTAACCTCATTGCATAATCTTTTCGGATCCATACATGTATATTTAAGCGAATGCATATTTTCTAAAAATGTTAAGATACAATGCATTGCTTACATCCAATTTAACTAACTTTTGAAATCTAAATTTGTATGTATGCTAAAGATGTAAGCCCGAAACATACAAACATACAAACTACGAGACGTACCTTTTCTAATCTTAATAAAAACCGTATTCTATGTCCTCCTTGGGTTCATGAATGTATATCACCTTGTATATTTCTTTATATATCTCCTTTTAAACAAACATACAACTCAAGATACCATGCAAACTTAACATTTATGCATTCTATTTCTGAAAACTTATCAGGTCTGACTTGTATACGGATAATAAAAAACATTAAGCATATGCATACAAATTACCATGATACACAAACTCAACTGTACTCTATGTGACTTATACAATGACTTCACATGCAAATGACTTTGTATATGCAACATACAAACCCCTCTATAATACATTTTACTCAAAACACATATATCTTACAGAATATTGGGAATTTTTTACTAGTTCAAAAAGCAACCCTTATTCATTTTTGACAAAGAATTTGCCTCTATTCCCTTCTGGTACTTAATGCTAAATCTTTTCAATTTTCAACATGGTTTGTAACCTTTACCCCTTTTTCCCTTTACCACCAAGTAAGACCACACACAAGCAAAAAGCAACAACCACAATAGGGGTCCTCATTTTGCTAAGAGGTAAAATAAGGCGTGTTGTGAGCATCACAACAACATATTCTAGGGTTGAGTTGATAAAGCAGACCCAAAAGTCTATCACAACTAACTTCCTCAAGCTCAATAGAAATCTTGAATAGAGAAAAACTAAGATAGTAAGGACCAAGGACACCATAAACTAGCTCAGGGCATAACTTAAGGTGCAAGATCAAGAGCTACAAAAGTTAAATAAAGAGCTTTAGGTTTAGGTCAATGACTAGAAGTGGAGCAAATAAAGTATAACATGGTGCTATTAGAGTTATAACAACAAGAAGTTTTTAGGATGCCATGAAGTTTCTAATCATGAACATGCATAGTGTTTGAGATTTTTTAGTCTAACAACTCAAAAATATTATCCTATTAGTCTTAATGGTACACATCATATATTTGGTGGAGCCTGACATAGAGATAAGTTTGTAAAAAGGTATGGTGATGTAGTAGGGACATGTTGCATCTGAGAACTCTTCAAAAGCATTATCAAGATAACACATAATTTATTTTACACCATTCATGGGTGAGGCATGCAAGTAAAAGACAAATGGAGATCTCGTAACTTTCTAATGTGCTTAAAAAATGACACAATTAACGGCTAGACCAAGAAGTTTTAGAAGAAGGGAAAACATGTTGCATCTCTCATAAATTCTACTATTCAAATATCTAAAGTAAGCTCAATTACATGGATTCAAAACATGCAATCCCCAATTTTTAAAATTTTTGCACCCTTTTATCTAAACATAGGGGTATAAATATTAGATCATGCTCTTTATAAAAGGAAGGAAATTATATTGTATAAAAATAAATATATCAATTTTGACATTCAAGCCTTCAAGGTAGATATTGCATATAATTTTATTTGGTTGTTATGTAAATGTGTGATTATGCATTTGGATTTTCGTATGGATTGTATGCAAATTGATATGAATGAATAAAATACTTGACTTATTATGCTTATCAATTGTTTTGTATTATTTAATTGTTGTTCTAGCCTTAATTTGTTTACTCAAAGGTTTTTTATATGTATGAAATATAATTTAAGTGTGCACATGTCTACCCTTTTCTATTTGTTGTTGCATCTCTTATTTTGAATAAAATAAATTCTATGCAATGTTTGAATACCAATAACGAATCTCATAATTTGTGCATTGCATTATAGAGTATTTTTTCTTTCAGTATTCCTTCTCTCTTCTCTTCAATACAATCTAAATCCAATTCATTTAATATCATATGAGGAGCTAGCTTCTTAATCCTAGAGGTTATCGTGTGGATCATGTCTCACATTCACAAAATTTTCCATGTTGGTACAAAGGAGGACAAAAGTGAAATTTTGAATGTCAACACATAATAATAAATATGACCAAAGATAAACACCAATTCATATAGAACAACTTACTTCTTATTAATTTCATAGATCTCAATCACTATTTTAAAAAATGCACTTCTGGAAATATATAATGAGGCTCTAAGGTAAGAGAGGCTAGAATCAACTAACATGTCAAGATGAAAATTCAATCCACGCATGTGTAATTCTTTAAGAGGTAGAAAATACATCAAGCTTTATAATCTAACAATACAAAGAGATAGACTAGATTTGGAGGATGAAGGGACTGCTACTAAGAAAAAAGATAAGAAGGGTAAGGAGACTGTGACTACGATTGAGCCTATGAAAATTGTTGAGTTGGACCTTGGGCATAAGCTTGTTGGTAGTGGGGAAGGTGTGGAGGCTGCTAACTCGAGGGTTCGTCGGTCTACCCGTATTACTGGAAAACCTTCTGTGAACCTCCAAGGGGTCGAGATCTCTGATGACTCAGAGTTTGTTGAGGAAACAATGAAGGAGGGAGGGGAAGAAACCCTCACTGAGTCTGTGCATGAAGTCGAAGGGGCGAGTCACTTCTCCTCCATGAACAAGTCTAGTTCTAAGGACTTGGGTGAAGCTATTAGGGTGTTTGGGGGACAAGACAACAAGGGGAATTTCTCTCTGTACATTAAGACTGCTAAGGATCTGAGGTACCTCTAGAAGAAGATGGAGGGAATGTAGAAGAAGTGGAAGATTATGGCCAAGTTTGCTGCTAAGGCCCTGCATTGGGCGGCATCGATCTTCATGGTTGTCAAGGACTTGGATGACAAGGTCAAGCTGGTGGGGCTCGATAGCCTGGAAGACTACAAAGACATGGTTGAATTCTTGGCCAAGTTTGGAATGACTAACAGTCCCTAGTTTTTGGTTGTTTTTGTTGTTTCTGCTATTTTTGATTAGGTGTTTTTTGTCTATTGTTCATGCACTATTAATGTGTTGTTTCTGGCTTGTTAATGGTCTATAACCTGAGGGGCCATTTTGTATAAGGGTTTTGGACCCTCTTTTCCAACTGAACTAATCAAAATAATACAAAGCATCACCTAAACTATGAATGGGCACATAGGTTGATATTTATAGACTATTCTACCTAGCCCACAATGACTTTCCCACCCATTTTACATTTCAAATTTGAACATGAGAAAAAATAATTCCTTTCCCTTTTTGTGCCTTAACTACTTCTATCAATGGTTTGGCATGGTTGTGGGGCCCTTGTATATCTTACCTCTTGGGCTTCCTAGCTTAGTACACTTCAGTGACACTAGTAGATTAAACTAGTTATCTAGTCACTATTCAATTGGTGATCATGAATTCTAGGACCTACCACTTTTTAAATTTGAATTTACATACTAGTGTTATCCTTCCATGGATATTCTACTATGCTAGAGTCCTTAGGATGAAGAGGAGTTGTTAGGATGAATTCTACAAATCTTTGGTCTAGAAAGGATTTCTTGTCTTATAATGGCATACCACTTATGGGTCAGTGGATTAGTTGATGTTGAATGCACAAGACAACTGAGAGGGCGGGGGTGAATCAATTGTATCAGAATTTTCAAATCCTCACAAACATATTCATATCCACATCAGTTCACTTAAAACCTTAATCTGTTATGATGATTAAGTATGAGAAGTTAATAACAAAAACTTAAACTCATCAACACCATGCACAAGATAACACCATATTTTTATGTGGAAAACCCTAAAAGGGAAAAACTATGGTGAGGATTAGCTCACAATATAATGTAATAGTAATGCCGAATTACAAAGGCTCACTGCAAGAGAATGCTCACTACAGGGGACTCACTATCCAAATGGACTCACTAACTGCTGAGAAAGAAAGAAAGAAAGAAGAGAAGAATGGCTCACTACCATGCTTTGAACTGATATAATTGTATCTAATCTATGCATGGAATTCAGTTCTAATGAAGCTAAATATCCATCACAACACAAACATCATCTTCGTAGCATCTCTGAAAATAGTAGACATCTTCTGCTCACTGCATCCAGTAGCCTAATGTATGAAAGCTCTCACTATCCTAATCAAATTCACATCACAACATCATATCCCCCATATGTGCCCACACATTCACGAATCCTTGACACTTATTTATACAATCGTTACCCTTGAAAACATTCTCCAAGGTCGGCAACACCACTTAACCCTTAAAACTCAAATAAACATTCCCACAAAGGAAGGGAATTAATGCAAACCATGTCACATCTTATCATGGAGCTAAAACCACTCTTACATGCTTCAACATGCTTTTACAATCAACAAAGCATGACCGTAATTAGTGTAAACAACCAAGTTGGCCAAACTTGTGTAAACACTAAGAATTATTAAGCACACACTTCCTCAAAGATAAACACACCTTGTAGATCTTACACATAGCTTTAACATAATCTAGAAACATCCATGAACAACTTGAAGTCACCTAAAAACCAACAAGTTCAACCAAAACAAATTCCACCTGAAGGAAGTTCATTGTCTGCTTACAAACAACACTATCAAACTGTGCTACACAAGAAATTGCTTTCTAGAGCACCAAATCACAAACCTTTTGCATAGAAAATAGATAAGGACCTCATAAGAATATATCTAGAATTGCAACACCTGAAACTATTCTGTGGAGAAATGTAGAGAAAAATACTTTCTTCTAGACATATTGCAATCACTATCGGACACTATCTTCAAACTGCTAAACATAACTTTCACTGCATAGCGATCTAGAGTACCAAATTCTAGATTTAAAATCTTCACACTTCTGAAAAACATATCCAAACTGCACACTCAGATCTCCAACACAAAAGAAATGTGGAGCAAAAACTTGAACAACAATCTGTAAGCCAGAAGACTCTTTCAACACACCATTTCCAATATTAATAAAATTTTCTCAAAAGCACTTGGAAACCCAACAACAGAAGCATATCCTCAACATCTT
The DNA here is from genome assembly GCA_027924645.1 of Cunninghamia lanceolata. NCBI lineage: Eukaryota > Viridiplantae > Streptophyta > Pinopsida > Cupressales > Cupressaceae > Cunninghamia > Cunninghamia lanceolata. Next base: position 7,445,031 of record BSBN01000679.1, on the reverse strand, counting down.
TAGCACCTTTATAAAGTAACCAAATCCCTTTTAACAAGAAAACCTAATCAAACAACAACCTCATCAAAAGACACAGTTGACACCAATGACAACACAAGCTTGTTGACATCAATGACAACACCAATTAGCACATACTTGTAACAATCTCACCCTTTGTCATTAATGGCAACACATGATGTGAAAAACCATCAAAACACAAATCTATGCCAATCTTATTTAACTTTGTTACTCTCATCGATTCTTTTTTTTCTCCCCCTTTATTTTTCACATGAACTCTCTCCCTTTTGACATCAATGGCAAAGGGTGTTACAAATTTCCCTTTTGCAAATACTTGCACTATTCACTACTGCTCTGCAATATCTTTTTCTTTCACTGCTCTGAATACTCCCCCTGATTGTAACAATCACCATGAACACTACATGCTCCCCCTGAGATGTAGCGTCTAATCACCAATCCAAAAAAAAGTGAATCTTAAAATCCACTGGACTGATGCATCTCCTTATGCATATAGTTCCAAGAAGGAGGGGAAATAACCCCTAACTTATCCCAGAGATGCTCAAATGTATCCTTAGGAAGAGCCTTAGTGAATATGTCAGCAATCTAATCCTTTGTAGGAACATACTCAAGCTTCACTTCTTTCTCTACAACCTTCTCTCTCAAAAATTTGATACATAATTGAAATATGCTTTGTCCTTGAATGTATCATTGGATTATTGGAAATGTTAATGGCACTTGTATTATCACAAAGAAGAGGAATTGGCTCATCATACACAACTTTAATATCCTTCAAGGTTTGTCTCATCCATAACACCTATGTACAACATGATTCTACAGTGATATACTCTGCCTCTGCAGTAGATAGACACTAAATCATGCTTCTTGCTTAGCCAAGATACAACTCTATCTCTAAGAAAGAATGCACCACCACTTATTATCTACACATCCGACCCAATCTACATCTGTGTAGGCTCTTAGGGTAAAGTCATTATTCTTAGGATACCACAAACCATCATCTAGAGTGTCCTTCAAATATTTGAATATCCTCTTCACTACCATGACATATGACTCTCTAGGGTCTTCATGGAATCTTGCCACAAGATAAACTGCATGTTGTTGAAATGCACAAGACAACAGAGAGGGGGGAGGGTGAATCAGTTGTAAGAAAAACTTTAAAACCATCAACACATCAACCACTTAATCACTGATATTGTAATTTAACCATGAAAGCATGAAATCAGAAACTTAAATACGTCCACACATAAGACACTATATTTTTACATGGAAAACCCAATAAGGGAAAAACCACAATGAGTGTTAGCTCACAATATAAATGATATATCAAAATTTATAAGGATCACTATCGGAGGCTCACTACCCATAATGCTCACTACAAAAGAAGTGTCTCACTGCCAAGAGAAGGGGCTCACTACCAAAAGGGCTTACTAAGATAGTAGCATCTACATTATGCCAAGGTTCAGTTCCATTGAAGCGTAATAAATCACCTTTGCTCTTATCTACTTTTTCATTTCACAATTATCTTCACATATTTGCATCATCATGACTTATTCATGACTCCATTACATGTATTTATACAATTCATCAACCTTGGAATGTACATCAAGGTTAGCATTACAATCATCAACCATTAGAACAATCTCCAAGGTCGGCATACATACATACATTAGAATAGGTCTGGACCTAAATAGATTTGTGATTGAAAAGAATAAATGTTGACCACACCATGCCTTAGATAGGACTCAAATGCAATCTTCCATGCTAGAACACGCTATCACAAACTCCAAAGCATAATCGCAAGTAGTGAAAACAACCAAGTCAGCCAAAACTGGTGTTAACACTAAGACCTTTAGGAACATGCTTCATGCACAGTCTGAATTACATCTTACAGACCAATCAAAAGGTAGGAACATGATCTAAAGACATCCACAAGCACATTACAATCACCAAGAACTTTTGCATAACCCCCAAACACTGTATCCAGAAGAGTCTTCAAACAGGAGCACTTAAACATTACTGTCAACCACTGTCATACATGAAAGATCACTTGCGGAGCACCAAATCATGAACCATTTGAATTGGAGGCACATAACATCATTACAAACTTAATTCTAGAACCACAAACTATAAAGCTTAAATGCAGAGAAATACGGAGTAGAATACATTGTCCCTATCATCATTGAATACTCAGAAAAATAGTATTTACTCTAGTGAACAAAACTCACTCAAATCTTCACACCAGAGGCTCAAACTTGGAACATAGCATCTATAGACATCCCTTAACATAAATTACAATCCATAGACAAAGATATTCAGTATATAGGATATGTGGAGCAAAACACTGCACTATTCTTCCACAAGCCATGATACTCAACAACACATTGTTTTCACTAGGAGAGCAAATTTTCTCAAAAGCACTTGGAAACTCAATATCAGGAACATTTAATCATTATCTTCAACATATCTATAAGCCAATACAAATAAACTAACTCAACACAAGTAAGTATCAAAACAAGAGCACAGTTGACACTAATGACAACATAGATATGTTGACATCAGTGACAACACTGGTAAGCACATACTTGCAACAATCTCCCCCTTTGTCATTAATGGCAACATTAATGTGAAGAACTGTAAGAACCATCAACACAAGATTTTGCATTGATTACTTTCTCCCCTTGAGTTTTTCACATGATTTCTCTCCCCCTTTGACATCAATGGCAAAGGGCAACACTTCTCTTCCTCTGCACATACTTGCATAATATTGCTCTGATCAACCTAGAATTACTCTTCCACTCCCCCTGTCAACAATACTACAATACTTACTGCTCTTTATCAAGAACTCATATGAACAACATCTACCTATTCACCCTAAGAAGTAGCCTTCAAAAACATCAATCTAGATCAAAGAATGAGACTTTGGGCACCGCTGGACTGATGCACTTCCTATGCATCTTAGTTAAGAGAAGGAGGGGTAATAACCCCTAACTTTTCCATGAGATACTCCAAAGTATCCTCAGGTAGAGGCTTTGTGAAAATATATGCAAGATGATCCTTTGTAGACATATTCCATCTTTACTTCATTCTCTGTTACCTTTTCTCTTAGAAAGTGATACCTTATAGATATATGCTTTGTCCTTGAGTGCATGACAGGATTATTTGAAATGTTTATAACACTTGTATTGTCACAAAAGATTGAAATTGGTTCTTCATACACAACTCTTATATCCTTGAATGTTTGCTTCATCCATAGCACTTAAGTACAACAACATGCTACAACAATATATTATGCTTCTCTAGTAGACAAAGAAACTGATTCTTTCTTCTTTATTAACCATGAAACTAATCTTTTACCCAAGAGGAAAGTACCTTCACTTGTACTTTTTTTGTCATCAGTGTCTTCAGCCTGATCTGCATATGTATAAGCACTAAGAGTGAAATAAGTATCTTTGGGATACCACAATCCATAGTTTGAAATGTCTTTTAAATACATCATGGTCCTCTTAACTACCATCACATGTGACCCTCTAGGATCTTCTTGAAATATTGCCACAAGACAAAATGCATGCATTATATCTGGTCTTGTATGGGTTAGATAAAGTAGTCCTCCAATCATAGACCTATATTTTTTCTAATTAGTCTTAGGCAATTCATCATTCTTTCTCAGCTTGCAACCAATTATCATAGGAGTACATACTGACTTAGAATCTTCCATTCCAAACTTTTTCAACAACTCTTTCACATACTTGGATTGAGAAATGAAAAATCCATTTTCTGATTGAGTAATCTGCAGTCCTAAAAAGAAATTCATTTCACCAAACATAGACATTGCAAACTCCTTTTGTATTTCCTCTACAAATCTTTTACACATACCTTCATTCCCTCCAAAGATAATATCATCAACAAAGACTACAACAATCAAAATTTGATCATCATTAATTTTTAAATAGAGATTACTATCTAGAATACCTTCATTAAACCCTAATTTCAACAAATACTTATCCAACCTAGCATACTAGGCTCTAGGAGCTTAGTTTAGTCCATATAGGGCTTTCTTCAATCTGCACACCATGTCACCATGGTCCGATGACTAAAAACTAGTCGTTCAATGTAAACCTCTTCTTCCAACTTTCCATTCAAGAATGTAGACTTCACATCCATCTAGTACACTTTGAAATCTTTGTGTCCTACAAATGCCAAAACATTCTTATTGCTTCAATCCTTGCTATAGGAGCATATGTCTCCTCAAAGTCTATGCCTTCAACCTAAGAGTATCCTTTGCATACCAGTCTTGCTTTATTTCTTACCACTTCTCCACTTTCATTCATCTTTTTTCTGAAAACCCATCTAGTTCCAATCACATTCTTATCAGCGGGTCTAGGAACCAACTCTAAAGGTTAATTCTTCTCTATCTGCATCAGCTCTTCTTCCATAGCTTTTACCCTATTCTCATCTTTGTAGGCTTCACTTACAGTTTTAGGTTCAATATGTGAAAGTAAATAGTAGTTCACATGTTCCTCCACAGCTCTTTTTCTTGTCAATACCTCTTTGCTTTTGTCACCAATAATCTGATCTTTAGAATGATTAATCCTTACATACCTTGGAGTCTTAATAGCACTTTATGGAGCCTTTTGTTCTTCAACTTGACTATCTTCTTCCTCAATATTTTCTTCATTGACTGTAATAGCAGGTTCATTTGATTCATAGCCACTCTGATCTGATATTTTTTCTTTGTCTTAATCAACCTTCACATTAGCACTCTCAATGATCTTTCTCAGTCTCTTATTGTAGCATCGGTAGGCCTTACTCTTAGTAGAGTATCTAAGGAAAATTCCTTCATCACACCTAGCATTGAACTTGCCTAATTCTTCTTCTCTTGTGATATAACATTTGCTTCCAAAAACATTGAAATATTTCACTGTAGGAACTCTTCCATACCACAATTCATAAGGAGTTTTAGTGCCATTACCTTTGACTTGAACTTTATAATTGAATGTAGACAACAGTATGGATAGCTTCTCTCCAATACACTTCCGGTAGGTTAGCTTCCTTCATCATTGACCTAGCAGCCTCTTGAACTGTCCTTTTCTTTCTTTCAACAACTCCATTTTGTTGGGGAGTTCTAGGAGAAGACAACTATCATTTTATCCCATGCTCTTCACATAAAATATTGAATTCATTTTATGTAAACTTACCTTCTCTTTCAAACCTTAAGCATTTGATCCTAAGTTCTATCTCATTCTCAACCATTGCCTTGAAAGATTTGAACTTGTCTAGTGCTTCTGATTTATCTTTTAGAAAAGTGACCCACATCATTCTAGAATAATCATCAATAATAAAGATAAAGTACCTGTGTCCTTGTAGACTTCTTGTTCTTGTAGGACCAAACAAATCTATATGAACCAACTCAAGCAATCCAGCAGAGATTTGTTCTTTACTCTTGAAGCTTGTCCTTGTTTGTTTCCCCAATTAACATTCCTTGCAAATAGTATTAGCAGGTTTCACAAGCCCGGGTAAATCCCTCACAGCTTGTACTGAGCTTATCTTCACGAAGTTTTTAAAATTGATATGACACATCCTTCTATGCCACAACAAACTCTCATCTGTCTGAGCCAACAAACAAAAATCATTAGTTCCTTTTAAATGATAAACATTACCTCTAGTCTTCTTACCAGTAGCAATCATTGTTCCAGAGCTTTCCATGATCTTGCATCCATTATCCTTGAATCTTAGATCATACCCTTTGTCACACATTTAACCAAAACTTAAAATATTATGCTTCAAACCCTTCACATATAGAACATCATTTTTGTTATTCTTACCATTAAAAGAAATAGATCCTTTTCCACAAATCTTACCAGCTGCATCATCTCCAAACCTAACTAGTCCTCCATCATACTTTTCCAAACTTATAAACTTACTTTTATCACTGGTCATGTGATGTGAGCATCCACTGTCAATAATCAATTCATCCTTATCCTTCTCAACCTGGTAGATAGACAAAGCACTCTCTGCCACTGGTTTTTCTCCTTTCACATAGCTAGCAGGATTAGTAGACACAGGCTCTTCCTTAATAGCAATAAACAAGCATTCATTTGCACTAGTATTATTAGACTCATCATCTATTACACCATCATCATGAAGGTCTCTAACATAATAGCATTTCTTTATCATTCTAGGTCTACTTTCAAATTTCTTCTTACCTCTCTCAATTCTCTCCAGACACCTCGAGGCATAGTGGCCAGTCTTACCACAAGAAAAGCATTTGAATGGTAACTTGCCTTTGAACTTACTAGTATCTCTTTGCATTCTATCCACAAAGTTGGATTTAATATCATTAAGGTCATCATCAGATTCCACAGCATATTTTTGAGCTCTTGAAGTCTTTTCTAAAGTGTTGTCTTTGAAAGTAGTCTCAGTGTTTGGCAGAGCACCACCGAACTCTCTCATCTCAAAAGTAGTAAGGTTATTGAGCACCTGATCATTTGTAATCTTGTTCACACTCATAACTTCTTCAATTTCTGACACCTTGTGACTGTGGGATTTAGGAAAACATCTAAGAATCTTCAGTACAACCTCATCTTAATCAACAGTTCCTCCAAGACCTTTGATTCCACTGATAATTTCATCAACCTTTTGTATGTAGATTGTTATGTTCTCATCATCACTCATCTTCAGGGCTTCATACTTTGCCTTCAGATTTTGTAGTTTTACATTCTTTACATAACAGATGATTTTGTAGTATGAGTTAGATCAATAACTTTCACTAAATCAGTATTAGATAAGGCATTTAATAGAGCACCTCTAGCTATTTTGTTTAACTCATACTGTTTGACTTCATCTTCAGATGATGGACCTTTTGAGGAATAGTATACTTTGTATTTTCCATCTTCAAAACACTATAACCAAGAGAAATGAGATGACTTTTCATCTGTACCTTCCAGAGAGCATAATCCATTTGATCAAACTACAGAGACTCCTTCTTGTGTGCCATCCTGGATCTACCTCGAGCTGTTAGGCCTTTTTTCGAGGAACACTTGCTCTAATACCAATTTTTGAAATGCACAAGACAACTGAGAGGGGGGGTGAATCAGTTGTAAACAAAACATTAAAACCATCAACACATCAACCACTTAATTACTGATATTGTAATGTAACCATGAAAGCATGAAATTAGAAACTTAAACACATCCACACATTCAACACATAAGACACCAAATTTTTATGTGGAAAACCAAATAAGGGAAAAACCATGGTGAGTGTTAGCTCACAATATAAATGATATATTAGAATTTACAACAAGTCTCACTACCAAAGGCTCACTACCTAGAATGCTCACTGCCAAAGCAGTGGCTCACTACCGAGAGAAGGGGCTTACTACCAAAAGGGCTCATTGCTAGAAGTTGGTGAACTGAGATAATAGCATCTACATTATGCCAAGGTTTAGTTCTATTGAAGCACAATAAATCTCCTCTTCTCTACACTACTTTTTCACTTCACACTTATCTTCGCATCTTCACATCATCATGACTTATTCATGACTCCATTACATGTATTTATACAATTCATCAACCTTGGAATGTACATCAAGGTCAGCATTACAATCATCAACCATTGGAACAATCTCCAAGGTTGGCATACATACATAAATTAGAATAGGTTTGTACCTAAACAAATTTGTGAAGGAAAAGAATGAATGTGGACCACACCATGCCTTAGTTGGGACTCAAATACAATCTTTGACATGAGAACACGTTATCACAAACTCCAAAGCATAATCGCAAGTAGTGAAAACAACCAAGTCGACCAAAATTGTTGTTAACACTAAGACCTTTAGGAACATGATTCATGCATGATTTGAATTACATTTTACAGACCAATCAAAAGGCAAGAACATGATCTAGATACATTCACAAGCACGTTACAATCACCAAGAACTTATGAGCAACCCCCAAACACTCTATCCATAAGATTCTTCAAATTGGAGCACTTAAACATTACTGTCAACCACTGTCATAAAGGAAAGATTGCTTGCAAAGCACCACATCATGAACCATTTGAATTGAAGGCACATAACATCATTATAAACTTAATTTAGAAATGCAGAGCAAAATACATTCTCCCTATCATCATTGAATACTCAGAAAAATAGTTTTTACTATGGTGAATAGAACTCACTCAAATCTTCACACCAGAGGCTCAAAATTGGAACATAGCATCTACACACATCCCTTAACATAACTTCCAATCTGCAAACATAGATATTTAATATATAGGATATGCAAAGCAAAACACTTCACTGTTCTTCTGCAAGCCAAGATACTCTGTAACACACTGTTTCCACTAGGAGAGCAAATTTTCTCAAAAGCACTTGAAAACTCAATATCAAGAACATTTTCTCATTATCTTCAACACTTATATAAGCCAATACAAAGAAACTAACTCAACACAAGTAAGCATCAAAACAAGAGCATAGTTGACAATAATGAAAACACAAATATGTTGACATCAGTGACAACACCGGTAAGCACATACTTGCAACAATCTCCCCCTTTTTCATTGATGGCAACATTGATGTGAAAAACTATAAGAACCATCAACACAAGATTCTACATTGATTACTTTCTCCCCTTGATTTTTTCACATGATTTCTCTCCCCTTTGACATCAATAGCAAAGGGAATCACTTCTCTTCCTCTGCACATACTTTCATAATACTACTCTGATCAAACTAGAATTACTCTTCCATTCCCTCTATCAACAATAATGCAATACTCACTGCTCTTTATCAGGAACTCATATCAACAACAACTACCTACTCCCCTTAAGAGGTAGCCTTCAAAAACATCAATCCACATCAAAGAATGAGAATTTGGGCACTGTTGGACTGATGCACTTCCTATGCATCTTAGTTAAGAGGAGGGGTAATAACCCCTAACATTTCTGTTGTGATGTTCACAATACGCCCCATTTTACTCCTTAGCAAAATAGGGACCCCTGCTGTGGCTTTGCTTTTTGCTTCTGTTTTGTGGGTCTGTCCTTGGTGGTAAGGGAAAAGAGAGTGAAATTTGTAAACCTTGATAAAATTAGTGAAAAAATGCATTTTGAGTGCTAGTGCATGGTATGGTTGGATTCCTTGTCAAAACTGAGCCAGGTTGCTTTTTGAACCATCTTAAAATTTGCCATATTTTTCAAGTTATGCCCATTTTGGTAAAATGCACTATCAGGTTTAAATAATTCAAAGTTTCAAATGTTTCGTTAAAATGTTCCTGAGTGTTTCAGTAGCTACGCAGAGCGTGACAAGTGTCACATTTCACATGAGTTTCCCAGCAGTTTCAAAGCATTTCCAGTGTTGCGCGGAAGGTGCCACTTGTCACCTTTCGCAATAGCCCCTTTAAAATTTAAACCATCCACGGGTCCCGTTAAAGTTTCTAATGGTTTCTTAAAGTTTCAAGGCCGTGCGGAGGAGTCTTAATAGTTTCCAAAAAAGTTTCTTAGAGTTTCATAAGTTTCGCAGAGCGTGCCAAGTGGCGCCTTCCGCAGGTCCCTTTAAGGTTTGTTTAACAGTTTCAACAGTTTCACGGAAGACACCACATGGCACCTTCCACAGTGGTTTCCAAGCAGTTTCAAGAGTAGCCTGGAGAGTGACACTTGTCACTCTCCGCAGGTTTCTTAAAAGTTTCCGCATTGTTTCTAAAGAGTTCCTTAAAGTTTCAACGCAGCGCGGAGTGTGCCATGTGTCGCTCTCCACGGTCCCTTCAATAGTTTCTAATAGTTGCGTGGAAGATGCCACATGGTGCCTTCTGCAAGGGTCCCTCAATGGTTTCTAACTTCCACGGAGTGTCCCTTTTGTTTCACATAGTTGCGCGGAGACTGTCACTTGTCACTCTCCGCAGAGCCCCTAATAGTTTCTTAAAGTTTCAACAATTTCGCAGAAGACGCCACGTGGCGCCTTCCGCAGTGGTTTGCAAGCAGTTTCAAAAGCAACGCAGAGTGTGCCATGTGTCACATTCAGCAAGGTTTCGCAACGGTTTCAATAGGTTTCGCAGCAGTTTCAAACGAGTTTTAAGAGCTCCACGGAGTGTGACAAGTGTCACCCTCCGCAAGTCCCTCTAAAGTCTCAGTAGTTGCACAGAATATGCCACGTGGCACCTTCCGCAAGTAGGTTTCAAAGTGCCCCAATAGTCCCTAAAAGTTGCAATGATCGTGCAGAGAGTGACAAGTGTCACTTTCCACGAGAGTCTCACGGTTTCGAGATAGTTTCTAGGAAACGTAGAACGCACCAAGTGTCACCTTCCGCATAAGCAACAATTTCAAAGCCCCTCGCGCGGAGCGTGCCACGTGTCACTCTCTGTGGCACCGTTTCAAGTTAAAAGGAGATAAGGGGTCATTTTTCAGCTGGAAATAGTTAGTCGGTGGGCAATTTTTTGGGCCCACCAATAAGGTTTTCAGGCGCCGATAGGTGGGAAACATTTAGCGATAGTTTTTTTAGGGTTTTTGACACACTTTGACCCTACATTTGCATCATTTCTGGTCTGTGATGGTTGACCTGGTAAGTTTTTTGACACAGTATGAATGTATGAATGCATTTTTTTGCAGGTTTTGACCCAATAGCCGCAATTTTTGCTCCGCCCCACTTGGATCTAACAGGTGTTTCGAAAGGTGTTGTTTTAATAATCAATGGTACTTATTGCTGATCTATTTTTGCAGGTTTGCAGCTGGAGGGAAGGGAGCTAAAACTTGATGGCAGTGATGTCTGAGAAGAAGATCCAATTTCAGAAGTAAAGAGAAGATAAGGATGAAGTGCAGAAAGTCAAGGGACATCAATGAGAAGACCCAAGTGCAGATAAAATGTAATGACAAGTAGGTTGCAGAATTTACTTCTGAGCTACTAGGGTTTCAGAAAGAGGCATATTTTCACTCAGATTTGACACATATTCAGAGATATTTTTGGGAAATTGGTTCACCTGCATTCAATACTGTAACCTAGGGTTTGCACCATGGCTTAACCATTAGGGTTTTGGGCTATATTGAGGACAATCAGAGAGTCTATATATTGTGCCTTAATATATTGTAATACTTACAATAGGGATTTTTAGGAACACACAGCAAGTTAGCTTAGTTTAGATCAGAAGTAGAAGAAGGAGGTCGCCTGTTGTCTACAATAAGGTGTGTGTGGAACATCTGGCTTCCTTATTGTATCTGTAAAGCTTGTAAGTTCTCTGTAGTTTGATCAATGAAACTAAGAGTCATTCCAACATTGTAAATCATGTATGACTGTTTGTTTCTAATACAATAGAATCTGGAGTTCTGCATCTATCTTCTGAGTGTTCTCCTGCTCTTCTTTATGTTTTGAAATATTTTCTTTGAGAGCTTGCAATTTTAAATGTACGTTTGTGAAAATGCTCAGAACTTACATTTAAGGTTTTTTTACTGTGGATTTGATCAAATTGCTGTTTGATTTACATAGTGCGTAACAGAACAATTAGATCCTTCGGTAGAGTAAATGATGTTTAGATTAGATCTTTCTAACTTTTCCCAACCCATCTGAAAATACTTAGCTTAAAACGTAGAAATTTGAAGGAAATTTGTCTCATATTTGAAGAAGCATGAACAACAGAGTTAAAAGTAGACAAGTTTTTATAAATATATAAAGAGGAAGGTTGCAATAATTCAAGACAACCATCTAAAACTTTGCAGCACAGTAACACTTTTATGCAAAAGAATGAAAAAGTATTGACATATCTCATGATCTTTTTACATAGCTTGAGTCCATTAAACCACAAAGAAACCCTAAACTACGTAAGGCCCCTTGAACATTACAGCTTCACATTGACCAACTGAATTTGACCAACAGGACCATTGTAGACTTGGGATTAAGTGAATCTTAAATGATTCCCTCTTATCTTTCAAGTATAGTTTCAGTTCATTATATGTGAATTTTAACTTATTCTTATGATTGCATCAAAACAATCACCAACAGTTTTCTAGCGCTAGAAGGAGGGTCTGACTTGAGTTAGGGTTTGTTTCAAACTGGCTAATAATAGTGATAGAGTGACTAGGTCTAGATCCAGTTCAGGAGATATATTTGTGCAACTACCTGATATAAGGTGAAGTAAGAGCCCTTTGCTTTGGAATCCTAAAATATCACAAGCAGGAAGTTCATCTGGAACACCTCCTAGGTCACCTTTTAACATCCGTAGTATTGTGAGTCCTAACAAATCACTATTTAGATCTTTAAATCTTGATTTAGGCACTCCTGGAGGCCCTAATCCTCCTCAGGTCAAGCTCAAAAACTTGCAATGGCTTATTTCAATGTTCATTCTCCCATATTCTTCAATGATTATCATGAGATGCCCAAAAATCCAGAAAAGATATGTCCCAAGTACCAGTTGCATCAGGATCCAGAGGATCATATTAGAATATTTAAGGAAGCATGTTTTAGGGCTATGTTAGAGCACGAGGATGTTGTGTGTAGATTGTTTCCCTACACCTTTAATGAACAAGCCTCTAATTGGTATGTAAACTTACCCAATGGTTACATTTCTTCCTGGTCACTTATGGAAGAAGCATTTCTGTCAAGATTTAGAGGACCCATTGACCCTTGCGCTTTGTATCATAAATTGGCTACTATAAAACGAGGTGAGGGAGAGCTGATTGATAATTTCAATGACAGATTTCAAAAGGCCTACTCTAGGCTAGTAGCCCCTTATACCATGGATGATGATCCCTTGTTGGCTATGTACTATGCAGCCTTGGATCCTTTAACTGCCATGTTTGTCAAAAGAAAACCTGACATAGATTCAATATCCAAAGCCTACAAAGAGGCAACCTCAGTGAACCAAGAGATGAGGCATACAACTTATAGCCCATTTGTTAATGGAGGGAATTTTGGGGTGCAGAATCAGGCATAACCATGGAATGGAGCCCCTATGCAGCACACTCCATTATTAAATCTGGTTCCTTCTTACACACCTATGTATAGTCCTACCCCAATCCAAGCTATAACTCCTTACACGGGTAGCACTTCCAATAACAGTCAAAATAATGGTCAGCCTTTCTTCCAACCTCCTAGGGATACAACTGTGGCAAAAGCACAGGAGGAAAGGGAAGAAATTAAAGAGATCACTACACATTTGAAAAGGTTAACCACGGAAGTGACACAACTAAGAAACGAGAACCTCTATGGAAGAGGCAACCAAAACTACAATCAACATCAGAATCACAACCAAGGCCAAAATCAGAACTATAGTTTCAATCAAAATTAGCAGTACAATCAGAACCAAAACTATAATCAACATCAAGGCCCCAACCAGGGGCAACCAATGCAAAATAGAGGGCTAGTGATAGATAATAGGGCCTAGGGCAATAATAACAGAAATCAGAATCAACCTAGGCCACCCAAAACATGGAACACTGGGCCCAACAACGGTACTCTAGCTTCTCCTTTTGAGAACATAGATAATCATGATGCAAAACAAATGGCTAGCATCCAAATGGCCAGTACAGCACCCAAAAATTGGTGTAGATTTCACAATACCAATGCCCATGCTGAGCACGACTGCCCACAGTTCCACTTAGCAGCCAACATTTTTAACATAGATGTCCAGCCTCCTACCTCTGAATTTCTCATTCCCAAGGGTAATGAGGTAGTACCCTCAAGATATGACACAGCATTAGTCTTAGAAACGTTTACCTTTGCAACTGCAGAAGAGAAAGAGGATGAATTGCTAGAAGATGGACCATACTATTGTGAAAATCTTTATCCTGAATCAGCCTTTGTGTTAAATGCTTTTCAGTTTCTCTTTGAATCTGAAAATGAGGTATTAACTGAAACAGAAGAGGTGCAGGCCTTTCAACAGATAAATAAAAACCATACCTACAATTTGAGGAACAACCCTAGGCCAAGAGGACCTTTCACCACTTCCATTCCTCTGAATAACTTCAATACACCCCTAGATCAGCGCGCCAGCAACAATGCTGCCATACTTAAAGCTAATCAGCACACAAATAACGGAACAACAGTACAAAAGGATCAAACAAGTAAAACTGAAACAATAGAGACAACAAGATTAATGAGTTACTTGTCAGAGGAAATAAAGAAAATTAAGATCAGTATACCTCTAAATGAATTATTGAAGACCCCAGGGATCAGAAATGCTTTTATAAAATCTCTGGATGCATCCATGATATATGAGGTGTCTGCTAATATAATTGTTCCTAATAGAGATTCACCGCCTAAAGAGAAAAATAAGAAAGTTGAGCACCCTTCCAATACAAATGTAGGATAAGAGGGATACTCCCCCTTTCTTTTTAATTGTTAGATTGTGTGGGAAGAATATACACAATTGCATGGTAGACTCTGGTGCCTCAGCCAACATAATGCCCTTAGGAATATGTAAAACTCTCGGGCTGACTCCCACCAAGTCTGCCAAGGTTGTCACACAATTAGATAAGACTGAGGTTAGCGTGATAGGAGAACTCATGAACATTCAAATGCAATTAGCTTCAGACCCTAGGGTAATCCAAATCATTGATATTCAAGTAGTGGATATACCCATAAATTATGGAATGTTGCTAAGTAGGGATTGGTCCAAGACATTAAACAGATATATGGCCACTGACTTTTCACATATGTGGCTACCTTGGAGAGGTGTCCCAAACCAGATTAGAATAGAGGCAGAGCCCAGGATGAAACCATGATAACAGAGTATAATCGAACTAATGAAATACTCTATGCTGCTGTTGAACCTGGTGTCTATAGAATTACCAATAATGGGGTGCAGATTGAAGAGATCATGATGTTAAACATTAGAAAAAAATGTGTCAGCAATAGGACAACATTGTTCATTGAGTCTGATGGAAATTCTTCAGATGAAGAAAATAATGCAATAGACAAATTTGGTCATGCCATTAGACAAGAGGTGGAAGAGTGCATTAAACACAATCTCCCGGTCCAATGTAAATTGTATAAAAACATGTGTAGAGTCCATGGTAGGCAACATTCTGAGGAGAGTTGTGAAATATGCAAAGACATCATTGAATATGAATACAAAAAATGCATAGGGAGGGTAGAGTCACAAGAGGAAAATGAGAATCCTGATCAAACACAGAAATATGTTCAGGATGATGTAGATGCCTTGATTCCAGATTTAGGAGAAGAAATAAGGGACAAGGGTAGTTGTCTTTCTGATTTACCAGATGGAAATACACATATGCAAGTTGACCAAAGAGAAATGCCCATGAGTAAACCGGACAACACCCCACAAGCGATAAAAGAGATAAAGCATGCCAAGATAAAAGGTCAGAAAAGTAAAGATGGCATGTGGACGTTAAAATGTGATGGGTCCAAATCAAAATAAGGCGCGGGTGCAGGTGTTGAACTCATAGATCCTCAGGGTAAATCACATTTGCCAGCATATAGATTACAATTTTCCTGTACTAACAATATTGCTGAATATGAGGCCCTAATTTTAGGACTTGTCATGGCCATCAAGAAAAGGGTGAAAACAATCAGAGTATTTTCGGACTCTGAATTAGTAGTCAGACAAGTGAAGAAACTATATGCCTGCAATTACAAGAAAATGATTAGTTACAGACATAGGGTATGGGGTTTAATAGATTCATTCAATGCTTTTAACATAGAGCATATCTCCAGAGAATTAAATCATAGGCTAGATGCACTAGCAGTTGCTACTAGCACACGAGAACCATTGACACTGTCAGGATTGAGACGATTTGCTATTGAGCTAGTTAATGTGCCCAGTATACCAAAAAATGTTACACACTTTCAGGTGTTTGGGGGGGATCAGCAAATTATTGATTTTCTGACTTGTAATGAGGCATTTGAGGCTCAAATCATTGAAGAGCAAGAAAGGCCTGAAATGACATGGGACGAAGAGGATATAATCAACTTGAAGAGCAACTTCTTACCCAAAGGAGTAATTGAATTAGAACATATCTTTGACTTTGATGGAGTAATGAGACAGAAGGACTTGCCCAAAATAGAAGGGGGTAAGTGTAATTTACAGAACTTAGGGATAGAGCAAAATCCACAAAATGTACTAATCAGAAAGGCTTGCTCTAAGAAAATTAGAAAAGAGGTTTTAGACGCTCTGAAAGATTATAAACACGTAATAGCATGGATGTATAAAGACTTGAAAACATTTGATGAGTCCATCATGACTCACGTAATACCTTTAAGACTAGAGGTTAAGCCATTTAGGTAGAAACAAAGGCCTGTGAACGCCATTTTGGAGCCTTTAATCTTTGAGGAAGTTAAAAAATTGCTGTCTGCTAGAATAATTTTCCCAGTCAGACATTCAGTCTGGGTAGCTAACTTAGTACCAGTGAGGAAGAAAAACAAAGACATCAGGTTATGTGTAGACTTTAGAAATTTAAACAAAGCATCTGAAAAGGATAATTATCCTCTGCCTCTGATAGACGAAGTGCTGCAAGCAGTACATGAGGCAAAGATGATGTCTTTTTTAGATGGTTTTTTAGGTTATAACTAGGTCTTAATTGATAGAGAAGATAGACTGAAAACCACCTTCACTTGTAAATGGGGAAATTATGCATATAGAAGAATGCCTTTTGGTCTGATCAATGCAGGTGCCACTTTTTAGAGAGCCATGGACATCGCATTCCATGGATTATCAAGTAAGTGCATTGTTGTGTATATGGATGATTTGACTATGTATTCCAAGGATGCATCCACTCACGCTGAAGATCTTAGGAAAATACTCAAGCGATGTGAAAGGTATGGGATTTCCCTTAATCCCAAGAAATGTATATTTGGAGTAACTGAAAGTAAATTACTAGGCCATGTCATTTCTGAAGATGGAATTTCAATTGATCCGGATAGAATAGAATCCATAAAAAATTTGCAAATACCAAACAGTAGGAAAGAGTTGAAATCATTTTTTGGTAAAATTAACTTTGTTCGAAAGTTTATCACAGGTTTTGCAGAGATCATGCAGCCGTTAAATGCCATGTTGAAGAAGGATGTGCAGATGGAATGGACACCTATGGCTAGAGCCACATTCGAAGATATCAAGGAGGCAATTTTTAATGCTCCTGTATTGGCAAGTCTAGACTACACAGGCCCGTTTTACATCTACTCCTTTGCATCTTCTCATTCAGTCGCGGCTGCCTTGACACAGAAAGGTGAAAACAATGAAGAAAGGCTCATCGCATTTATGAGCGTGCCTCTGAAGAATGCACAACTGAGGTATCTAGACACCAAGAGGCAAGCATTTGCATTAATGAGGGCTATGAAAAAATTTAGACATTACATTCTGCGCAACCAGGTCAAAGCCATAGTGCCAGATGCAGCAGTAAAAATGTTGCTGATGCAGAACGAACCTGGAGAAAAAAGAGCCAAGTGGATCACCACACTGTAGGAGTTCGACATGGAAATCATTCCCATGAAGTTGGTCAGAGGGCAGGCGTTGGTGCAAACAATAGCAAATACGGATCCAGATTTGATAAAATAGCAGTACGTATTGAATTCCCAGAACGCATCAGACTGGTATGATGATCTTCTATTCAGGAAGAACCATGATGGAATTTATTTGAGATGTCTAAACAGAGCTAAAGCAGATAAAGTGTTGACAGAACTACATGACAAGTACGGAACCGGCCATGGTTCCCATCTAGCTACAACACACAAAATACTTAAGGTGGGTTATTACTGGCCCACGATGTTTAAAGATACTGAGAGTCACATCAGAAGTTGCCACACCTGTCAGACTGCAGTAGATAAAGGGAGAAATCAGGCCAATCCACTACAACTTGTGATTGAATCAAGACCGTTTGCACAGTGGGGCTTGGATTTTATTGGAGTCATCAATCCCCCATCTTCTGTAGGACACAAATTTATACTGATGGTAACAGACTATTGTACAAGGTGGACTGAGGCTACCTGCTGCAAATTCTCCACAACTGAGGTAGTTATCAAGTTCCTTGAAGAAAACATCATCACCAGGTTTGGAACTCCCTATTCATTGGTATGTGATAATGGCCCTGCTTTCTCTTCTTTAAAGTTTTCTAAATGGGCATTTGAATATGGGATCATTTTAAGGTTTTCTTCAAATTATTACCCTCAAGGTAATGGATTGGCTGAATCAACGAACAAAATCTTATTAGATATAATCAAAAAGTTGGTTGCAAAGAGTCCTAGAGAGTGGAATACCCTGTTAAGATATGCATTATGGGTAGATAGGACCAAGTTTAAGACAACTTTAGGTAGCACACCTTATCATTTAGTTTATGGGACCGATCCCATACTTCCAGTAAATCTAAGAATACCAACCTGGAAGTTTGCCAATGAGTATCTAGGCTTTGATGACCATAGGGAAGCCAAAATAGTACAAATGCTACAATTAGACGAGAAAAGAGGTCAAGCCATCAAGAAGTTTGCCAAACACCAGGCGGTTGTTAAGAGGTGGTTTGATAAAAGGGCAAGAGTCAAAACATTTAGGATATCAGACTTAGTGCTGTCCTGGGACAAAGCACATGAAAAGAAAGGAAGCCATGGAAAATTTGATAAACTATGCCTAGGTCCATTACAAGTCTCAGAGATAATAGGAGATAATACATTTAGACTTAAGACCTTGACTGGAGAAGACGTGCCATTGCCAGTTAATAGCCAACATTTGAAACACTACTTCCAGGCCTGAGGTAAAGGGGCAGCCCATTTTGGTGTAATATAGTGTAAGTAATGTCTGGTTCTTCTTTTGCTGTGTCCTTTTTTGGGTTGGCTGTTTGTATAGTTTGTTTTCTATTTGTTGTTTTGTTTCTGTTTGTATAGTGTTGTTTGTACAGCCTGTTTGTACAGTTTTTTTTACTTTTTTGTTTTTTGTACAGTCTGTTTGGTTGGTTTGTTGGTTGTCTCCTCAGTAGGGATCTTTATTTTACTTTAGAGTATTAAGGAGAAAACTAGCAACCATCCAAAACAATATAAATTTAGGATATTCAAGTTAATAATTTGCAATTTACACATAACCTTTTGTGACTGTCATGAATGTAGAAAGTTATTTATCCTCTGAAATTTCGTATTCAATAAGTGTGATTGAGAATTCGAAGCAAGTTTCTCACGATGACACACCTAAAATCCTTGGGTTTGTTGAACCTACCAGTGTAGATATTAGGTGAAAAATCAAAGGTCACCCTTGCTACCATTACAATTCTCAGCTTAATTTCAGCAAGTGTCCACTCCTTGCATCATGAAGCTACAAATTGCTATATCTTGTGAAATCTTTTTTAAAATCAGAAAATAAAAAATAAAAAATAAAAATAAATAAAGCAGATTATACTGAAAATCTAGATTAAGCCATCTAAGTAACTCTACTGGGGCTATAGACGCTCGTTGGCAGTGGGGCTCTACTTAGGAGAATTGTAATGATAACCTTGCCAGGGCTATAGACGCTCGCTGGCAGCAAGGCTCTATCCAGTTGGCTATGAGGGAATATCCTCACCTACGTAGGCTAATGTTAGTCACTGGTTTGTTCAACCGATCTTCAAGATGAGGCTTATTAATCACGTGCACACAATTAAACTGAAAATGAAGATTCATGCACCCTTATTGAATGCCTTAGGTCTCAAGATTGAATAATAATTTACAAGATGGATAGTCAGAAGTTATGCATTTATTTCACTTAGTTTTCTTGGAGGCCTTGAATTTAGTTGTTTTGTTTGGTTGCTAGTTGTTGTGATGTTCACAACACGCCCCATTTTACTCCTTAGCAAAATAGGGACCCCTGCTGTGGCTTTGCTTTCTGCTTCTATTTTGTGGGTCTGTCCTTGGTGGTAAGGGAAAAGAGAGTGCAAACCTTGATAAAATTAGTGAGAAAATGCATTTTGAGTGCCAGTACATGGTATGGTTAGATTCCTTGTCAAAAATGAGCCAGGGTTACTTTTTGAACCGTCTTAAAATTTGCCATATTTTTCAAGTTATGCCCATTTTGGTAAAATGCACTATCAGGTTTAAATAATTCAAAGTTTCAAATGTTTCGTTAAAATGTTTCTAAGTGTTTCAGCAGCTACGCGGAGCGTGATAAGTGTCACATTCCGCATGAGTTTCCCAGTAGTTTCAAAGCATTTCCGGTGTTGCGCGGAAGGTGCCACTTGTCACCTTCCGCAATAGCCCCTTTAAAATTTAAACCATCCGCAGGTCTTGTTAAAGTTTCTAATGGTTTCTTAAAGTTTCAAGGCCGCGCGGAGGAGTCTTAACAGTTTCCAAAAAAGTTTCTTAGAGTTTCATAAGTTTCGCGGAGCGTGCCAAGTGGTGCCTTCTGCAGGTCCCTTTAAGGTTTCTTTAACAGTTTCAACAGTTTCATGGAAGACGCTACGTGGCACCTTCCGTAGTGGTTTCCAAGCAGTTTCAAGAGTAGCGTGGAGTGTGACACTTGTCACTCTCCGCAGGTTTCTTAAAAGTTTTCGCATTATTTCTAAAGAGTTCCTTAAAGTTTCAACGCAGCGCGGAGCGTGCCATGTGTCGCTCTCCGCGGTCCCTTCAATAGTTTCTAACAGTTGCGCAAAAGACTCCATGTGGCACCTTCCACAAGGGTCCCTCAATGGTTTCTAACTCCCACGGAGTGTCCCTTTTGTTTCACATAGTTGCGCGGAGACTGCCACTTGTCACTCTCCGCAGAGCCCCTAATAGTTTCTTAAAGTTTCAATAGTTTCGCAGAAGACGCCACGTGGCACCTTCCGTAGTGGTTTCCAAGCAGTTTCAAAAGCAACGTGGAGCATGCCATGTGTCACATTCCGCAAGGTTCCACGACGGTTTCAATAGGTTTCGCAGCAGTTTCAAACGAGTTTCAAGAGCTCCTCAGAGTGTGATAAGTGTCACCCTCTGCAGGTCCCTCTAAAGTCTCAGCATTTGCATGGAAGACTCCATGTGGCGCATTCCGCAAGCAGGTTTCAAAGTGCCCCAATAGTCCCTAAAAGTTGCAACAATCATGTGGAGAGTGACAAGTGTCACTTTCTGCAAGAGTCTCACGGTTTCGAGATAGTTTCTAGGAAACGCGGAACGTGCCAAGTGTCGCCTTCTGCATAAGCAACAGTTTCAAAGCCCCTCGCGCAGAGCGTGCCACGTGTCACTCTCTGCGGTGTCGTTTCAATTTAAAAGGAGATAAGGGGTCATTTTTTGGCTGGAAACAGTTAGTCAGTGGGAAATCTTTAGGGCCCGCTGATAAGGTTTTCAAGCACCGATAGGCGGGAAACATTTAGCGGTAGTTTTTTAGGGTTTTTGACACAATTTGACCTTGTGTTTGTATCGTTTCTGGTCTGCGATGGTTGACCCGGTAAGTTTTTTGACATAGTATGAATGTATGAACGCATTTTTTTTGTAGGTTTTGACCCGATAGCCGTGATTTTTGCTCCGCCTCACTTGGATCTAATAGGTGTTTCAAAATTTGTTGTTTTAATAATCAATGGTAGTTATTGCTGATCTATTTTTGCAGGTTTACAGCTGGAGTGAAGGGAGCTGAAACTTGATGGCAATGACGTCTGAGAAGAAGATCTGATTTCAAAAGTAAAGAGAAGATAAGGATGAAGTGCAGAAAGTCAAGGGACATCGATGAGAAGACGCAAGTGCAGATAAAACGTAATGACAAGTAGGTTGTAGAATTTACTTCTGAGCTACTAGGGTTTCAAAAAGAGGCATATTTTCACCCAGATTTGACACATATTCAGAGATATTTTTGGGAAATCGGTTCACCTGCATTCAATGCTATAACCTAGGGTTTGAACCATGGCTTAACCATTAGGGTTTTGGGTTGTATTGAGGACAATCAGAGAGTCTATATATTGTGCCTTAATACATTGTAATACTTACAATAGGGATTTTTAGGAACACACAGCAAGTTAGCTTAGTTTAGATTAGAAGTAGAAGAAGGAGGTCGCCTGTTGTCTGCAATAAGGTGTGCGTGGAACATTTGGATTCCTTATTGTATCTATAAAGTTTGTAAGTTCTCTGTAGTTTGATCAATGAAGCTAAGAGTCATTCCAAGATTGTAAATCATTTATGACTATTTGTTTCTAATACAATAGAATCTGGAGTTCTGCATCTATCTTCTGAGTGTTCTCCTGTTCTTCTTTGTGTTTTGAAATATTTTCTTTGAGAGCTTGCAATTTTAAATGTATGTTTGTGAAAATGCTCAGAACTTACATTTAAAATTTTTTTACTGTAGATTTGATCAAATTGTTGTATGATTTACAAAGTGCATAACAGAACAATTAGATCCTTCGGTAGAGTAAATGATGTTTAGATTAGATCTTTCTAACTTTTCCCAACCCATTTGAAAATAGTTAGCTTAAAATGTAGAAATTTGAAGGAAATTTGTCTCATATTTGAAGAAGCATGAACAACAGAGTTAAAAGTAGACAAGTTTTTATAAATATATAAAGAGGAAGGCTGCAATAATTCAAGACAACCATCTAAAGCTTTGCAGCACAGTAACACTTTTATGCAAAGGAATGAAAAAGTATTGACATATCTCATGATCTTTTTGCATAGCTTGAGTCCATTAAACCACAAAGAAACCCTAAACTACGTAAGGCCCCTTGAACATTACAGCTTCACATTGACCAACCGAATTTGACCAATAGGACCATTGTAGACTTGGGATTAAGTGAATCTTAAACGATTCCCTCTTATCTTTCAAGTATAGTTTCAGTTCATTATATGTGAATTTTAACTTATTGTTATGATTGCATCAAAAAAATCACCAACAATTTCCTTAATATACTCAAAATTATCCTTAGGCAAAGGCTTTATGAAAATATATGCAATCTGATCCTTTGTAGACACATATTCCATCTTTACTTCATTTGCTATTACCTTTTCTCTTAAAAATTGATACCTTATACATATATGCTTTGTTCTTGAGTGCATGACATGATTATTTGAAATGTGTATAGCACTTGTATTGTCACAAAAGATTAAAATTGGTTCTTCATACAGAACTCTTATATCCTTGAATGTTTGCTTCATCCATAGCACTTGAGTACAACAATATATTTCACTTCTGTAGTAGACAAAGAAACTAATTCTTTCTTCTTGCTTAACCATGAAACTAATCTTTTACCCAAGAGGAAAGCACCTCCACTTGTACTTTTTCTGTCATCAGCATCTCTAGCCTAATTTACATCTGTATAAGCACTAAGAGTGAAATCAATATCTTTGGGATACCATAATCCATAGTCTAAAGTGCCTTTTAAATACCTCATGATCCTCTTAACTGCCATCACATTTGAATCTCTAGGATCTTCTTGCAATCTTGCCAAAAAACAAACTGTATGCATTATATCTGGTCTTGTATGGGTTAGATAAAGTAGTCCTCCAATCATAGACCTATATTTTTTCTGATCAGTCTTAGGTAATTCATCATTGTTGCTCAGCTTGCAACCAGTTATTGTAGGAATACATACTAGCTTAGAATCCTCCATTCCAAACTTTTTCAACAACTCTTTCACATACTTGGACTGAGAAATGAAAAATCTTTATTCTGATGGAGTAATCTGCAATCCTAAAAAGAAATTCATTTCACCAAACATAGACATCTCAAAGTCCTTTTGCATTTCCTCTACAAATCTCTTACACATACCTTCATTACCTCCAAAGATAATATAATCAAAAAAGACTACAACAATAAGAATTTGATCATCATTAATTTTGAAATAGAGATTCTTGTCTACAGTACCTTTACTTAACCATAATTACAACAAATACTTATCTAGCCTAGCATACCAAGCTTTAGAAGCTTGCTTTAGTCCATAGAGGGATTTCTTTAACCTGCACACCATGTCACCCTTGTCTAATGACTAAAATCTGGTTATTCAATGTAAACCTCTTCTTCTAGCTTTCCAGTCAAGAATGCAAACTTCACATCCATCTGGTACACTTTGAAATCTGTGTGTGCTGCAAATGCTAAAAACATTCTTATTTCTTCAATCCTTGCTACAGGAGCATAAGTCTCCTCAAAGTCTATGCCTTCAACTAGAGAGTATAGTTTGCATACCAGTCTTGCTTTGTTTCTTACCACTTCTCCACTTTCATTCATCTTGTTTTTTGAAAACCCATTTAGTTTCAATCACATTCTTATCAGTAGGTCTAGGAACCAATTCCCAAGTTTGATTCTTCTCTATTTGCATGAGCTCTTCTTCCATAGATTTTACCCAATTCTCATCTTTGTAGGCTTCACTTACAGTTTTAGGTTCAATCTGTGAAAGTAAACAATAGTTCACCTATTCCTTTGTAGCTCTTTTCCTTGTCAATGTACCCCTTTTCTTTTGTCACCAATCTGATCTTCCAGAATGATTAATCCTTACATACTTGGGAGTCTTAATAGTACTTTTTTAAGCCTTTTCTTCTTCAACTTGACTGTCTTCATATTCAATAACTTATTCATTGACTATAATAGCAGGTTCATCTGACTCATAGCCACTTTGATCTGATATTTTTTCTCTATCTTCATCAACCTTCACATTAGCACTCTCAATGATCTTTGTCAATCTCTTATTGTATCATTGGTAGGCCTTACTCTTAGTAGAGTATCCAAGGAAAATTCCTTCATCATACCTAGCATCAAACTTGCCTAATTCTTCTTCTCTTGTGATATAACATTTTCTTCCAAAAACTTTAAAATATTTCACTGTAGGAACTCTTCCATACCACAATTCATAAGGAGTTTTAGTGCCATTACCTTTGACTTGAACTCTGGTTTGAATGTAGACAGTAGTATGTATATCTTCTCTCCAATACACTTCCGGTAGGTTAGCTTCCTTCATAATTGACCTAGCAGCCTCTTGAACTATCATGTTCTTTCTTTCAACAACTCCATTCTGCTGGGGAGTTCTAGGAGAAGATAACTATCTTTTTATCCCATGTTCTTCACAGAAAATATTCAATTCATTTGATGTAAACTCACCTCCTCTATCAGTCCTTAAGCATTTGATCCTCAGTTCTATCTCATTCTCAACCATCACCTTGAAAGATTTGAACTTGTCGAGGGCTTCTAATTTTTCTTTTTGAAAAGTGGCCCATGTCATTCTAGAATAATCATCAATAAGAAACATAAAGAACATGTCATCTTGCACACTTATTGTTCTTATAGGACCACACAAATTTATATGCACCATCTCAAGAAATCCAATAGAAAATTGTTCTTTACTCTTTAAGCTTGTCCTTGTTTGTTTCCCCAATTGACATTCCTTGCAAATAGTATTAGCAGGCTTCACAAGCCTAGGCAAATTTCTCAAAACTTGTACTGAGCTTATCTTCACCAAGTTGTCAAAATTGATATGACATATCCTTCTGTGCCACAACCAACTCTCATCTATCTGAGCCAACATACAACAATCATTAGTTCCTTTCAAATGATAAACATTACCTCTAGTGTTCTTAGTAGTAGCAATCAATGTTCCGGAGCTTTCCATGATCTTGCATCCATTATCCTTAAATATTAGATCATACCCTTTGTCACACATCTGACCAACACTTAAAAGATTATGCTTCAAACCCTTCACATATAGAACATCATCTATGTTATACTTATCATCAAAAGAAATAGATCCTTTTCCACAAAACTTACTAGTTGTATCATCTCCAAACCTAACCAATCCTCCATCATACTTTTCTAAACTTATAAACTTAATTTTATCACTCATCATGTGATGTGAGCATCCACTATCAATAATCCATTCATCCTTATACTTCTCAACCTGGTAGATAAACAAAACACTCTCTTCCACTAGTTTTTCTTCTTTCACACAGCTAGCAGGATTAGTAGACATGGGCTTTTCCTTAATAGAAATAAACAAGAATTCAATTACACTAGTATCATTAGACTCATCATCTATTACACCATCATTATCAAGGTCTCTAACATAATAGCATTTCTTTATGATTCTAAGTCTACTTTCAAATTTCTTCTTACCTCTCTCAATTCTCTCTAGACACTTGGAGGCATAGTGGTCAAGCTTACCACAAGAAAAACATTTGAATGGTAACTTGCCTTTGAACATACCGGTACATCTTTGCATTCTATCCATGAAGTTGGTTTCAATCTCATCAAGGTCATCATTAGATTCCACAGCATATTTTTGAGCTCTTGAAATCTTTTCTGAAGTGCTGGCTTTGAAAGCAGTCTCAGTCTTCGACAGAGCACTGTCGAACTCTCTCATCTCAAAAGCAGTAACCTTCCCAAGCAACTGATCTATTGTAATCTTGTTCACACTCATAACTTCTTCAATTGCTGACACCTTGTGACTGTAGGATTTAGGCAAAGATATAAGAATCTTTAGCACAATCTCATCTTCATCAATAGTTCCTCCAAGACCTTTGGTTTCATTGATAATTTCATCAACCTTTTGCATGTAGATTGTTATGTTCTCATCATTACTCATCTTCAGGGCTTCATACTTCACCTTCAAGTTTTGTAGTTTTACATTCTTTACAAAATCATCTTCTTCATATAAAATTTTCAAATTATCCCAGATCTCATGAGCAGTTTCTAGATCCATAACTTTTACTAACTTAGTATTAGATAAGGCATTTAATACAGGATCTCTATCTTTTCCTTTTAACTCATACTATTTGATTTCATCTTCAGATGATGAATGATTTTGAGGAATAGTATACTTTGTATCTGCCATCTTCCAAACACTGTAACCAAGAGAAATGAGATGACTTAAATTCTTCAGTACCTTCTAGAGAGCATAATCGGATCCATCAAACTGTGGAGACTCCTTCTTGTGCACCATCTTGGATCTACCTCGATCTGTTAGGCCTTTTTCCAAGGAACTCTCACTTTGATACCAATTGTTGAAATGCACAAGACAACTGAGAGGGGGGGCGGGTGAATTAGTTGTAAACAAAACATTAAAACCATCAACATATCAACCACTTAATCACCGATATTGTAATTTAACCATGAAAGCATGAAATCAAAAACTTAAACACATCCACACATTCAACACATAAGACACCAAATTTTTACATGGAAAACCCAATAAGGGAAAAACCATGGTGAGTGTTAGCTCACAATATAAATGATATATCATAATTTACAACAAGGGTCACTGTCGTAGGCTCACTACCTAGAATGCTCACTACAAGAGAAGCGGCTCACTACCAAGAGAAGGGGCTCACTGCCAAAAGGGCTCACTACTACAAGTTGGTGAACTGAGATAGTATCATCTACCTTATGCCAAGGTTTAGTTCTATTGAAGTGCATTAAATATCCTCTGCTCTACTCTACTTTTTCACTTCACACTTATCTTTGCATCATCATGACTTATTCATGACTCCATTACATGTATTTATACAATTCATCAACCTTGGAATGTACATCAAGGTCAGCATTACAATCATCAACCATTGGAACAATCTCCAAGATCGGCATACATACATACATTAGAATAGGTTTGGACCTAAACAAATTTGTGAAGGAAAAAAATGAATGTGGACCACACCATGCCTTAGCTGGGACTCAAATGTAATCTTCCACACTAAAACATGCTATCACAAACTCCAAAGTATAATCGAAAGTAGTGAAAGCAACCAAGTCAGCCAAAACTGGTGTTAACACTAAGACCTTCAAGAACATGCCTCATGCATGATTCGAATTACATTTTGTGAACCATTCAAAAGGTAGGAACATGATCTAGAGACATCCACAAGCACTTTACAATCACCAAGAACTTATGCACAACCCCCAAACACTCTATCCAAACAATTCTTCAAACCAAAAGACTTAAACATTACTGTCAACCACTGTCATAAAAGAAAGATCTCTTACAGAGCACCAAATCATGAACCATTTGAACTAAATCCACATAACATCATTACAAACTTAATTCCAGAACTGTAAACTATAAAGCTTAAATGCAGAGAAATGCAGAGCATAATATATTCTCCCTATCATCATTGAATACTCAGAAAAATAGTTTTTACTCCGGTGAACAAAACTCACTCTAATCTTCACATCAGAGGCTCAAACTTGAATCATAGCATCTACAGACATCCCTTAACATAACTTCCAATCTGTAGACAAAGATATTCAATATACAGGATATACAGAGAAAAATATTGCACTATTCTTCTATGAGCTAAGATACTCTGCAACACATTATTTCCACTAGGAGAGCAAATTTTCTCAAAAGCACTTGGAAACTTAATATTAGGAACATTTTCTCATTATCTTCAACACTTATATAAGCCAATACAAAGTAACTAACTCAACACAAGTAAGCATCAAAACCAGAGCACAATTGACACCAATGACAACACCGATAAGCACATACTTGCAACATATGCATGATATTCGGTCTAATAGCAGTTAGATATAACTCAATCCTCCAATCATTGATCTATATTTTCTCTGATCAGCCTTAGGGGAATCATCATTCTTTCTCAACTTACAACTAGTAGCCATGGGAATAGTAACTAGATTAGAATCTTCCATTCCAAACTTCTTCAACAATTCCTTGACATACTTCACTGGAGTTTCTTCCTCTTCAACTTGCACTTTTTTTTCTTTAGCTTCTTCTTCTTTAGTGGAAGAGGACTCATCTTAGTGCAATCATGGCAGGAGGGTTACAGAATGAACTGTCTAGACTGTCTAGAAAGAGTAAACACAATGGAAACAAGGCAAAGATATGGAACAAAGGTAGATTCAATCATTTAGTATATCATATAACTCAAATACAGATCGACCGACAACATGTGGGCTTACAATTAGGACTCAAAGGCCTAATTTTAGAATATCAGAATATGCGCAAGCTATAGCTTTGAAGTTCCCTCACAAAAAATCTAAACTATCAGCTATCACTCTTATCATGAACTACTTTCCTAAGGATCTATTACATCAATATATATCATCTTCAAAACATAAGATTCCTATGTGTCAGCCAAGGTAGATCACAAACTCCAAGGAAGAGTTGTAACATGTGTACATGGATAGGTCAGACCTAATCATGTAGAACACCTCCGAAAATGTATGGAATGATGTACGAATCTTAGGGAAGGTCAGCCACAAACCATAGAACATTGAATGATGTGTCATTAGGCTCCACAAGTCAAGAAATGCTCCCCAAGACTTCTCCTTCAGTTGATGTGTCTAAGATTGTCAGGATGCTCTGTTCTAAGAAAACAATCGATCTTCTGATAGCGATAACATTCTGGTACTTGATCCAAATGCTCTAAATTATGGATATGATGTAGATGAATGAGTCTAGGTGCTAAGTCTAGCTCCACAAGATGTGAAATGCAACTACGATAAAGTGTTGACCAAAATACAAAAACTGCTACTGACTAAACTACCTGAACTAAACTAGAAAATGAAAGGAAACAAACTGAACTGCAAACAAACTGAAATGCAAATGTTTTTGGTTGATACAAGACTGCTCTTGAACCAGGGATGCTCTTGCATCAAACACCTGGGGTTATTGAAAAAGTGAGCCCCTAACTTTGCTGGGGCTAGGGGAGAACCAAGATAGTCCACCTCAGCCTGAGAAATCCATGATGCATCTTCTTCTGGTCTACCCTTCCACTTCACAAGATATTCTATGTATTGTCTTCCTCTAGTGTTGTGTCCAACTCTACTGTCCAAAATGTCTTCAATCTACTCTGGTTCTTGTTGGGGTAACTACTTCTTCAAGTCCTCTTCAAGGCTGTCACTGAGTTCTGCTTCATGATACTGATACAAGTCTACATTATTGAAAATAGGTGAAATACTCAATGTCTTTGGTAGCTCTACTTTATATGCATTTCCTGAATCAAATTTTCTAAGTATCCTACAAGGTCCAAACTTCATCTTTAGCTTGTTATATGTTCCAACTGGAAATATCTCTTTTCTCAAGTACACCATCACTTCATCTCCCACTTTAAATTCTTTATGTCTTCTCTTCTCATCTTCTTGCTCCTTATATTTTCTATTCATATCCTCCAAATGCTTCTTCACCTGATTATGCATTGCTTCCATATGTACTATAAATTCTTTTGCTTCTACACTTCTCTTTTCTATCAAACTGATATCTCTTAACTCTACAACTCATCTAGGATTTACTCTGGTAACAATCTCAAAAGGTGTTCTTATGGTACTCCTATTCATTGAATTATTGTATACAAATTCTACTTGTGAAAGAATCAAGTCCAATTTCATGCCTTCTCTCCAACCAAACATCTCAACAAGTTTCCCAAACTCTTATTCACTACCTCTATCTGCCCATCAGTCTGTGGATGAAAAGTTGAATTGAACTTCAAATCTATCTTCATCTTCTTCCAAAGTGTCTTCCAATTATATCTAATAAATTTAGTGTCTCTATCTAAAACTATGCTCTTAGGTAATCCATCCAATCTCACAATCTCCTTGAAAAATAGGTTAGCTACATGCACTGCATCCGTTGTCTTCTTACAGGGTATGAAATGAGTCATCTTTGAAAATCTATCCACCACTACAAATATTGAATCATGTCCTCTCTGCATCTTAGGCAATCCCATTACAAAATCCATACTTATGTCTTCCCAAGGTCTCTCTGGTACTGTAAAAGGTTTATACAATCTAGTATTCTGACTACTCTCTTTTACAACTTGACAAACTCTACAACTCTGCACAAACTTCCTAACATCCTTATGTATCTAAGACCAAAAGTAGTTTTCATTCACTAAAGCCACTGTCTTGTCAATACTAAAATGTCCTTCCAATCCTCCACTGTGTTTCTCCTTGATCAAATTTCTCTCATTGAACTTGTGATTTCCTCTGAACAATATATCTTCTTGAATGAAGTAGTCCAACGATTTACTCCTGTCTATCACAATAGGTTCCTTACATGCTTTCAAAGGTTCTACAAAATTAGTGTCTCCCTCATACATGTTCTTCAATTCTTCAAATCCCAATACTTCAACTCTCATCTCTATCAGCAAATTCCTTCTCCTACTCAATGCATCTGCAACTTTGTTTGATTTACCACTCCTCTACTTCAACACAAAAGTATAACTCTACATGAACTCTACCCATCTCATGTGTCTCTGATTCAACTTACCTTGACTGTTCAAATACTGCAAAGCTTGATGATCTGTATACAACACAAACTCCTTAGGCAACAAATAATGTCTCCACTTCGTCAAGGCTTGAATTATGACATAAAACTCTTGATCATAAACTAAATATCTTCTCATTGCATCATTCAACTTCTCACTAAAATATGCTACAAGTCTACCTTCTTTACTCAATACTGCTCCAATTGCACTTCCACTTGCATCAAAATCTACTTGAAATATCTTATTGAAATCCGGTAATGCCAAAACAAGTTGCTCTGTCACTTTCTGCTTCAACAATTCAAAACTTTTATTTGCTCCTGATGTCCACTTGAATTCATTTCTGTCACCTCTCATTGTCTCTATCATAGGGTTACAAACTAAACTAAAATTTCTAATGAACTTGTAGTAGAAACTAGCCAATCCATGAAATGATCTAACTTCTCCAATGTTCTTTGGTGTAGGCCATTCAACAATTGCTCTCACTTTCTCAGGGTCCATCTTCAATCCTTCTGCATAAATCAAAAATCCCAAATATACCAATTCCTCTTTCATGAAACTACACTTCTTGATGTTTATCAGTAATTTCTCTTCTCTCAGTCTCTGCAACACTTGTCTAATATGCCACAAATGTTCCTCTTTTGTCTTATTGAAAATCAAAATATCATCCAAGTATACAATCACAAATTTACCCAAGAATTTCTTTAGAACTTCATTCATCAACCTCATGAAATTACTTAATGCATTTGTCAATCCAAAAGGCATCACTAACCACTCATACAGTCCTTCATTTATCTTAAAAGTAGTCTTCCATTTATCTCCTTCTTTGATTCTGATCTAATGGTATCCACTCTTCAAATCTATCTTTGTGCAATATTTTGCTCCACTCAAACAATCCATAATGTCATCCATCCTAGGTAAAGGAAATCTATACTTAACTGTGATCTTGTTTATTGCTCTAGAGTCAATACACATTCTCCATTCTCCATCTTTCTTTAGTGCTAACACTGCAGGTACTGCACAAGGACTCAAACTTTCTCTGATCAAAACTTTCCTCAGCAATTCCTGTATATGTCTATTTAGTTCTTCATTCTCTGTTGATGTCATTTTATCTGCTACTTTGTTAGGCAAACTAGCTCCTGGTATAAGATCCATGTGATGAATGATACTCCTTATAGGTGGTAATCCTTCAAGTACGTTATCTGATATGATGTCTTAATACTCTGTCAACAACTCTCTTATCTCCTCTAGTTGTGATTCTTCAGTCTCCTTCAATATTTCAGGCTTCTTAGGAATCAAAGCATAACACATATTCTCATGTCTCAAACCATCCAAAAAATTTCTTCCATCTACCAAATAGATTCTAGCATTCCCACATACTTTACTCTTAGGATCATCCTCCAAAGGAATCAAGGTAATTCTCTTCCCATTTGATGTTATAGTGTATGTATTCTTTCTCCCATCATGTGTATCTTTTCTATCATACTGCCAAGGTCTACCCAACAAGATATGACAAACATTCATCGGCATAATATCACACAACACTTCATCATGATAAGATCCAATATGAAATTTCACCAAACATTGTTCACTTACCAGTACCTTATGATCATCCTAAATCCATGCTATCTGATAGTGCTTAGGGTGTTTCAATCTTTCCAACTTCAGCTTAGTCACCATCTCCTTTGAAACTAGGTTATCAGAACTACCACTATTAGTTACAACTTTACAACATTTACCTCCTGATTTGCATTTGGTTCTGAATAGGCTTTTCCTTTATGGTGGTTTTTCATTTGTCTTTGCTTGAAATAGTGCTCTGCTCATCACAAGTGATTCTCCTTTCTCCGATTTGCGAACTGAATTAGGTGATCCAACATGTTCTTCTTCAACATAAGCTACTCTTCCATTGTTCTCTATTCTCTTGCTTGTACTACCTTGATTACATTCAAATGCTCTATGTCCTTCACCTCCACACTTGAAACAAGTGCCTCTAAATGCTCTCTTATCAAATCCTCTTCCTTCTCTTCTATAGCCTTCATTTCAATATGCACTAGGGTTTCCTCTCTAGTAAAAATTTCTATCATCTCTCTGCTATGCACTACTATCTCTATCCTCCTTGAATGGGATGTCAGGCTTGTTCTGCTCCGAATGTGATCTGTCTCCTCCAAAAATTATTTTACCTCTCTAAAATTTACCTCCTTTGCCTCTCTGTCTTTGATCATGTCTATTATTCATCTTTTCTTCAACTTTCAGGGAAAACTGGTATGCTTCCTCCAAAGATGTCATTCTCACCAGACTCAATTCTTCTTGAATGTTCAATCTTAGTCCATTGATGTATCTAGCCACTTTCTCCTTGCTTGCTTCACTATGTCCTATCCTTATGATCATCTTATCAAATTCTTTAGTATACTTCTTCACAGATCTCTCCTTTTGTCTCAATTTTTGTAATCTTTTCAACAACTCTAACTCGTAGTCAGCAGGTATAAACTGACTCTTCAATTTTGTCACCATTCTATCCCACTTTATAATTTTTTCTTTTCCTCTTCTATTTCTAACAAACTAGACTTCCACCATATAGCAGCATGTCCTTTCAACTTTGTCTTTGCAAATTTCACCTTCTTCAGATCTTCAACTTCTTCATACTCAAAGTATTCTTCCATGTCATTTAT
The DNA here is from genome assembly GCA_027924645.1 of Cunninghamia lanceolata. Taxonomy (NCBI): domain Eukaryota; kingdom Viridiplantae; phylum Streptophyta; class Pinopsida; order Cupressales; family Cupressaceae; genus Cunninghamia; species Cunninghamia lanceolata. The sequence goes on along the minus strand of BSBN01000679.1, from coordinate 7,411,303 downwards.
CCAGTCGATCAATTCTTTAGGGTTCAAATTTTCAATGTAATTCGGTATATCAACTCTAGGTCTTTTCTCAATCTTTGAAATATCTCACAACATCTTAACTTGATCTGATTCTTCTTCTTCATTACCTCCTAGGGTTTCACCAATTTATTCAACAGATTGAAATTCTTCTTCATCATCACTTTCAACATTAGGTCTCGGTGATAGTCCTCTTCACCTATCTTCTTCAACAACATCCAATTGAATTTGCATTGTTTTCATCATTTCTATCATCTCATCCATTCTACCATCCATTGTTCCAACAACAGCAACTCTCCTTGGTGACATTCTTCCTAGGATCAAGTGCAAACTACCTCAAGTTCGGTGATTGGGCTACAAGGTGACAACTACCTCACAATCGGTGATCGGTTGCGACACAAGTAACCTACCTCAATTTAGTGATCTGTCCATAGAAAGATCTCATGGAATTCCTTTGCCAACTTTACTCAATTCACTCCTAAAGATTCAAACTTTCACTCTGATACCACTTGGTGCAGTCACGACAGGAGGGTTCATAGAATGAACTATCTAGATGGTACAGCAAGAGTAAACACAATGGAAAAAAGGCAGAGATATGGAACAAAGGCAGATTCAATTATTTAGTATATCATAGAACTCAAATACAGATCAGCCGGCAACATGCGGGCTTATAATTAGGGCTCAAAGGCCTCATTTTAGAATATCATAATATACGTAAGATATAGCTTTGAAGTTCCCTCGCACAAAATCTAAACTATCAACTATCACTCTTATCATGAACTGCTTTCCTAAGGATCTATTACATCAATATATATCATCTCCGGAACATAAGATTCCTTCGCCTTGGCCAAGGAAGATCACAAACTCCAAGGAAGAGTTGTAACATGTGTACATGGATAGGTTGGACTTAATCATGTAGAACACCTCTGTAAATGTATGGAATGATGTGCAGATCTCAAGGAAGGTTAGCCACAAACCATAGAACATTGAGTGATGTGTCATTAGGCTCCACAAGTCAAGAAATGCTCTGTAAGTCTTCCCCTTTAGCCAATGTGTCTGAGACTGTCAAGATGCTCTATTCCAAGAAAACAGTCAATCTTATGATAGTGATAACTTTTCGGTGCTTGATCCAAATGCTTTGAATTATAGATATGATGTAGATGAATTAGTCTAGGTGCTAAGTCCAGCTTTGGAAGATGTGAAATGCAACTGCGCTAAAATGTAGACCAAAATATAGAAACTACTACCGACTAAACTGCCTAAATTGAACTAGAAAATGAAAGGAAACAAAATGAACTACAAACAAACTAAAATGCAAATATTTTTGGTTGATGCGAGATTGCTCTTGAACTATGGATGCTCCTACATCAAATCTAATTCATAATCATTAATCTCTAAAATATTCTATGTTTCTTCATCAACCTTAACATTCACTCTCTCAACAATCCTTCTTAGCCTTTGCTTATAGCACTAGTAAAATTTGCCCTTTGTTAGAGTACCCAAGGAAAATACCTTCATCACACCTTGCATCAAAATTTCATAGTTCTTCATCTCTTTTGATATAACATTTTCTTCCAAAAACCTTGAAGTATTTAACTTTAGGAATCCTTCCATACTATAGCTCATAGGGAGTCTTTGTGTCATTTGCTCTTACTTGTACTTTGTTCTATATATAGACAGCAGTATGAATTGCTTCTCTCTAGTATACTTCTTGTAGGTTTTCTTCTTTTATCATTGTTCTTGTAGCCTCTTGGATAGTCTTATTCTTTCTTTTAACCACTCCATTTGACTGAGGAGTCCTAGGAGCAGATAAATGTCTCTTTATCCCATGATTCTCACAAAACATGTTAAACTCATTGGAAGTAAATTCTCCACCTCTATCAGACCTTAAACATTTGATTTTCATATCTAATTCATTCTCAACCATTATTTTAAAAGTTTTAAACTTCTCTAGGGCTTCTAATTTTTCCCTAAGAAAATTGACCCATGTCATTCTAGAGAAATCATCAATAAATAATATAAAATACATGTCACCTTGAAAACTCCTTACTTGGTAGGAACAGGTCTGTATGCACCAATTCCAATAGTCTGGTAGAAGATTGTTCTTTAATTTTGAAGCTTCTTCTTGTTTTCTTTCCTAACTGATATTCCTTATAGACAACATTGGAGGGTTTTGTAATCTTTGGTAGATCTCTCATAGCTTGAACTGAACTTATCCTTACCAAGCTATCAAAACTAATGTGACACAATCTCCTATACCATAGCCAACTCTCACTGATCTAAGTCATAAGACAGTAACTAATACCATCTTTGAGATGATAAACATTTCCACCTATCCTCTTTCCAGCAACAATTACTATTCTAGAGCTTTTTCTGATCTCATAGCCATCGTCCTGAAACATAAGATTGTAACCCTTGCTACACATCTATCCAACACTCAAGAGATTATGCTTTAAACCTTTGACATAAAGAACATCATCAATGTTATGCTTTCCATCAAAACTGATTGAACCTTTCCCACAAATCTTAGCAGCTTCATCAACACCAAACCTAACTACTCCACCATCATATTTTCCAAGTTTAACAAACTTACTCTTATCACCTATCATATGATTTGAGCATCCACTTTTAATGACCCAGTCATCCTTTTCACTCTTAGCATGAAAGGTAGGCATTACAGTGCTTTTAGTGTTAGTACTTGCTTCCAGACCCTTTTCCTTCACACAACTTCCAGAGTTAGCATAAACAGTTTCATCTCTTAGGGCTATGAATAAGCATTCATTATCCTTATCATTCTCATAATTAGATTTATCATCAGATATACTTGTATCTTCTCTAACATAGTAACTCTTCTTAATAATCTTACCTTTGTTTTCCCTATTCTGAATTGTAGAAGTTCTATCTGGACACCTTGACGCATAATGACCTATTTTTCCACAATTAAAACATTTGAAAGTAAACTTACCACTAAATTTTCCAATACCCTTTTTCATTCTTTTCACAAAGTTAGCTTCCACTTCATTAAGGTCTTCCAGATCTGATTCCAGAGTCTTCTCAATTTGCCATCCTTAAAAGCACTCTCATCCTTTGCAGTTCCACTAGTTGTACTAGACTCTCTTATTTCAAAAGTAGTTAAGGTGCGAAGCAACTAATCTTTGGTAAATTAATTCAAATTTTCTAACTCTTCAATAGTAAAAACCTTATGACTATAAGTTTTAGGGAGAGTTCTAAGTACCTTCAATATCACTTCTTTATCATGTATACTTCTACCTAGTCCTTTGATGCTATTGACAACTTCATCCACCTTCTGTAAAAAGCTTGTAATATTTTCATTTTCAGACATACACATGGTCTCATAAGTGTGCTTCAAATTTTGCATTTTAGCTTGTTTAACCTTCTCATCTCCTTCATAAACACTTTCCAACCTTTTCTAGATCTCATTAGTAGTTTTCAAATTCACAACCTTTATCAATTTAGAATTAGTAAGACCACTTAAGAGAGAATGCTTTACCTTACCATCAATTTCAGGTTCTTTGATTTAATCTTTAGTATTTATACCATTCTAAGGTACAATGAAATTAGACTTGATGAATTTCCAGACATCATAACCAAGAGAAACTAGAAAGGATTCCATCCTTACTTTCCAAAGTGCATAGTTAGATCCATCAAACAAGGGAATCTGCTTCTTGTACACCATCCCAAATCTACCTCAAGCTGTTAAGATTTCTTCAAAGGAACTTAGCTCTGATACCAATTGTTGAATGCACAAGAGAATTGAGAGGGGGTGAATCAGTTGTATCAGAAATTTCAAATCCTCATAAACATATTCATATCCACATCAGTTCACTTAAACCCTTAATCTATTATGATGATTAAACATAAGAAGTTAATAATAGAAACTTAAACACATCAACACCATGTACAAGAGAACACCATATTTTTACATGGAAAACCCTAAAAGGGAAAAACCACGGTGAGGATTAGCTCACAATATAATGTAATAACAATATTGAATTACAAAGGCTCACTACTAGAGAATGCTCATTGCAGGGGACTCACTATCCAAGTGGACTCACTATGCACTGAGAAGGAAAGAGAGAAGAGAAGAATGGCTCACTGGCCTTCTTTGAACTGATATAATTGCATCTAACCTATGCATGGAATTTAGTTCCAATGAAGCTCAATATCCATCACAACACAAACATCATCTTCGCATCATCTCTGAAAATAGTAGACACCTTCTCACTACATCCAATAGCCTAACAAGTGAAAGCTCTTGCTGCTCTAATCAAATTCTCATCACAACATCATATCCCCCTATGCACCCACACATTCATGAATCCTTGACACTTATTTATACCATCATTACCCTTGAAAATATTCTCCAAGGTCAGAAACACCACTTAACCCATAAAATTCAAATTAGGTATGGACCTAAACATTCCCACGAAGGAAGGGAATTAATCAAACCATGCCACATATTAGCATAGACCTAAAACCACTCTTACATGGTTCAACACACTTTTACAATCAACAGAGCATGACTGCAATTAGTGTAAACAACCAAGTCAATCGAACTTGTGTAAACACTAAGAATTATTAAGTACATGCTTCCTCAAAGATAAAAACACCTTACAAATTTTACAAACAGCTTTAGCATAATCTAGAAACATCCATGAACATCTTGAAGTCACTTGAAAACCAACAAATTCAACCATAATAACTTCCACCTGAAGGAAGTTCACTATCTGCTTACAAACAACACTATCAAGATCTACTACACAAGAAATTTCTCTCCAGAGCACCAAATCACAAACCTTTTGGATAGAAGATAGATAAGAACCTCATAAGAATATATCCAGAACCACAACCTCTTAAACTATTCTATAGAGAAATGTAGAGCAAAATACTTTCTTCTAGACACATTGCAAACATTATTAGACAATATCTTCAAACTAGTGAACATAACTTTCACTACACAACAATTTGGAGTACCAAATTCTAGATTTAACATCTTCACACACTTCTCAACAACATATCCAAACCACACACTTAGATATCCAACACAAAATAAATGCAAAGCAAAAACTCAAACAACACTCTGTAAGCCAGAAGACTCCTTCAACACACTGTTTCCAATATTAACAAAATTTTCTCAAAATCACTTGGAAACCCAACAATAGAAGCATATCATTGACATCTTCAGCATCTGTATAAAGCAACCAAATCTCTTTTAGCAAGACAATTTAATCAAACAACAACAACCTCTTCAAAAGACATAGTTGACACCAATGACAACACAAGCTTGTTTACATCAATGACAACACCAATTAGCACATACTTGCAACAGTTGAGAGGTATATCATATGGTACATAAGAAACTCAAGAGATCTTAAATTTTTTTATAATTACAATCCCACCTTTCGGACCTACTCAAACACCTCCTAGTAGAAGAAGGGTTGTTATTGTTGCACCAGTGCAAACTAAGACTGTAGAGAAGAAGAAACCAAGACCTAAGCAATAGGCCAAAATGGAAAAGATTATTCCAATGAATGTGGATGATGATGAAGAGAATGAAGAAGAAGAAAAGGAATCTTTTGTATTGAGGAAGAGAACAAGACAAGGAGAAGAAGAAGAAACATCTAAAGGAAAAGGAAAGAAAAAAGAAAACAAAACAAAGAAGGCACCTTCAGAAGCACATGAATATAAGCCTCTATAGCTTGAGGCCACTATTAATGTAATTGCATAGCATGGTGCACTAAAAGAGGTTACAGATATTTATGATGAGATGCCTCCTGTTGACAAAGCTACAATTGAGAAAGATGTAGTTATGTATATGATGGGCTTTATTGTGGCTCTAAATGAGATTATTGATCAACTTCCAACAAGTCTTACAAATACACTCAAGAATAAGAAGAATGAAGTTGTTGTACAAGAAGCCAAAATGAGGTGAAAAGCATTAGAGAAAGTAGGTTCATCTATTTCTCATGAAGAAAGGTTTAAATTATCTCAAAGGTAGGCACAAGAGTTCAAAACCAAGCATAGGATAAATACTCTAACAGGGAAAGATAAAGAAGAGATAGAAATGATCGAAAAAGAGACATAAGAAAAGATAGCAAAGATTATTAAAGAAATGAAGAGGGAAGGGGTGACTATTGAGGAACAAGTTCCTCTAGATATACTTGATGTGTCTACCCAAGACATAGATTTATGAGCTTTTGAGCATAATGTGATAGGTGATGATGAGACATAGAAAAATGATAAGCAAAATGAGGAGACTACTCCAAAGAATACAGATGCACAAAATGCAGGAAATCAAGGTGAAGGAGGTGTACTCCCTCTGGGGAACACTAATTCTGGTGAAGAACATAACATTCCTCCTCTAGAGAATCAAGGAAATGATGAACAAAAGAAAGAGGATAATCGTGAGAAAGTTCAAGATGCAACAAAGAAGACAGTTGAGAAGAAAGATGTTTCTAACGATGTAGGTCATGATTCTTCATCTTCAAATTCATTCAAGGACCTACTAGGGCTGTAGATGCAATTTCAACCTATGGTGACACCCCAACTTTTGCTAATTCCTACTCATGAGGGACAATTTGATTTGTCAAATATTTCTCCTCTTCATAAATTACAGCTTGGTGATATTTTGCATGCTTCTGCAAGAAAATGTTTTCTATAGGAACATTTGAAGAAAATTGGATTAGTTGATGATGTTGTAAAGATTATTTAGGGGAGTTTACCTGAGGTAAACATTGATTCTTCTTTGCCTTTATAACAAAAATTGAATCTTTTGATGGATTCTTTCAAGGATCATTCATCTCACATTGAGAAAAAGGAAGAACAAGAGGCCTTGAGGAAGATAAATGACAAAAGAATGGCTGATGCATCTGTCAGGTGTGTGAATGCACACAACAAATTGAAAGAAAACATGAAGATGTTTAAGGAATGCATTGATTAAGTCACTGCTTTATATCTTTTTTTCTTGAAATAGCTAGATTCCACTAAGAACATCAAAAATCAGATTGACTCCATTGAGTCAAAAATTACTAAATTGGCTGAGATATATGATTTTTCAAAGGACAAAGATGGATCTGCTAGGGCTCAATTAGAAACGCTTCATTTGCAGTTGTCATATCTTCAGGATCAAAGAAAATAATTAAAGAAAATTTTTGGTCATCTAAGGGAAGAAATCAACTTGAGACTTGCTTCATTATCTGGGCTACTAGCTGAAGCATAAAAGATTGATCAAAAAATGAAGACTCCAAGCAGTGTGGATGAGGCTGAGGATTTATGCATGCAATTTGAATGTCAAAATCACATTCTTCCCTCAACAAAAGCAAACTAGGTATCTACTCTTTCCCAACTCAAGGTAATCTACAAAAGCATTCTAACTTCTAAGTGATTTCTAAGAGTATTGTAGATAAGACATTTTTGGCCTTGTATAGACTTGCAGAGGCTTACAGTGTCATTTTTGGGTTAAAATACTATGTACATAGCATTAGTTTTTGGGGCATCTCCATCTCAGGGGGAGTGTTGTTTGTAGAAACCATACATTAATGGGGAGTTCATATAGTTTTTGATTTTCTATATGTAGAATATATTATGCCCTTTGTCCTTGATGTCAAAGGGGGATAATGTGTTGATGATTGCCTTATCAGTTGGGAGAGAAGAAAGGAGGAAATAAGAATTGTAGATAAATGTATGTCTCCATCAATGATAAAGAGGCAGATTGTCAGCAATATGTGTTTTCATTAATGTCAACTCAATATGTGTTGTCATTAATGTGAACTTGAGGTCATGGTTGTATAGAGATTTTGTATAGAAGTTGAAGAGGTTGAGAAATGATTAGAGATAGGTTGATATAGTTAATGGATAGTGGAAGATTTGAGAGAGATGGTTTGACACAGTTAGAGACATGGGGTTAGCATGTTTAAGGCAAGTCAGTTTGGAAGACCTAGCAGATGCTAAGATATCTCAAAGCATGTTACTTGACAGATTGAGGCTTTTGTTTATACTTGTTTTGTTGAGAGAAGTTATCTAAGGTAAAAGCTGCACTTTTTCCTAAGTCAGTGACCCTATTTTTGGGTCTGCATTCCTGTGCATTGCATGATCTAGTTGTATGGTTTTGGAGTTAAGTTTGGTAGTTAGCAAAGAAGGTATTTCTAGAATTTCAAGTCATAAACATTTCTACAACAAAAGTTATATGTGACTATTCTCTAGATTGCAGTATAACTATGTTAAGCATCTTAGAATGCTTTGCATTCCTCTAGAGTGACAGATATGGTTGTATAGACTTGGGTATATGTTTAGAGTGGTCTATGGGTGCATTCATATGTGTTTTAGATGTTTTGGTAAAACACAATGCAATATCCTAAGTGTTGATGTGTCACAGTCAGTCAGGGATGCTTTGTTTTCATCAGTTCAATATGTTTCTCTTCTTGCAGTAGCATATAATGATCAAATATTTTAGGAGAAGATTGTAAAGATATTGTTGATAAAATACATTGTTCACATCTTGGTATGCATGATGCTTTTTGTTTCTCCCTGGTGGTGTAAAGATAAACAATTGGCAGTGTTGATGTTGATTAGGCAAATAGTCTAGTTTTCTCATTTGTGATTGATCCTGATTAGTTAATTTTTCTTTAAGGATGTGTTGTGATGTATTTGGGCCCTATTATGTTGTGTGTAGTGATCTACAACTTATTTTCTCTTCATCATGTATATGTTTGAAACTAACTTATGTAGTCTCATATATTTCATCTAAAGTTCATCTTACAGCCGACCTAATTGGGGTTTTGATTTGTTGCATAGGGTATTTATAGAAGAAAAAGATTATTTGTGAAGGTGTTGAGGATAGAGTAAGGAGTATGTTGAGTATGAAGTGTCTGAAGTCAGTTTGATGGAGTAATTGTGCGAAAAAAGGACTGCAACATCAACATATGTTAGACGCAGCTTTTATAGAAGCTCATGTTTTCATTGTAATCTTTATGTATCCTACTATCAGATAGCGAGTCTCTTCAGAAGATCCTTGTATCTTTCTCTAAGGTTGTGCACCTTAGTCTGCAAGTCCATCAGGGTGTACTGAGCTTCCTTAGGCAGTGAGCCTTAAAACAAAATGTAATTTTTATAAGCAGGGAGCTTTATATATTGTGAGTTAACTCTCACCATGGTTTTTCCCTCATTGGGTTTTTCACGTAAAAATATTGGTATCCTTGTGTGGTGTATGCTTTCCTTTCTATTGTCCTTTTGCTAATGTGATTTGATGTTTAAGCTACAAATGGAATTGATTTAAAGTTTACAAATAGACTTATTCACCCCTCCCCTCTCAGTCTCTGAGTGTGTTCAACATGAGGATGGATTAGAGAGTGCCTATTGCTATGGATTTTATTTATTCATGATGATTTAGTTATGGTATCTTAGTTGGCATTAGCACTAGTGGTAGTTTCTAGAAGATGGACATTTAATGGTAACTTGGTCAATATTTATGGTAATCCCTTTCAGATATGAATTTTTGGCAGCATCAGTGGTTACAAACAATTAGATTATGCCATGATACAAAATAGGACACCCTGTCAGGTGCACACAAACCTCAAGAATCTACCTCGTACTCTGCAACTTCTTTCTGAATTTATTTCTTGTAAAGAATGGCGGCGAGAGCTTCTAGGCACACGCTTGACAGAGTTACAATTGAACAAAGCCAGTTGTTTGTTATGAGCCACCATTTTTCTTTTTTTTTTGAAAATGAGTCATTGGTCACATCACATATCATCCAAATCAATGACATGTATAAGATCACTCAGTTGAAAATCCTTTTCATCCTGTAGAAAAGTGCGAAGCAACAAGAAAACACCATTTGGACTACTATCTCAGATATTGCTAAAAAGGAGATCCAAGAGAGTCCACAGAGTCCACGTGGAGGGCCACTGCACCTTATGAAAAAGATTCACCTTAGTAAACAATAGGCCCCACAATATAGCACACTTCAAAAGATCCCTTGTAATCCCAGCTACATAACAGTCTGGGACTCCAGTTATGGCTACTTTTGTTATTAGGCTCCATGCTGCAAATCCCCTCAGAAACTTAAGTTTCTATTTTCCTGAGTGGTTGTAATGGATTCTGCATGTCTCATATTTCTCTTTTATATCACAAACTCTCCTGCCTCTCTCAGGGGCCAATACTTGTCACCTTCCTCTAAGCCTTTCCTTTAAAAATGTCTTGGGCCTCATGGGGATGTGTGGCATATTTAGTAGAGTTTTAAGACTATTTAGGGTGAAAATTGATAGTTTGTTTAAACAAGGTTAAATGCTACCATTTCCACCACTAAGCATTGGGAGGACAAAGGCCAAGCTCGTGAACAAGCTTCTAATCACTTTGTCTATCCCTTACGCTCACGTGGTTATGAAACCTAAGGTCCTAATCAAGATTTTATCAAGTGTTTTCCTTTTAACCAAATAAAACCCTAATTATCCCTTATATAAAAAATATATAGAAATTGATGAAGCAACTGGTAAAATTGATCATAGAGGTGCAAAGATAGGGTTTCAGAGATAGTGTACCTAGATTCTAAGGGCTGCATGAACTAGGGTGCCCACTCCAGTGTCCTAAAAGTTTTTGAACTAGAAAATCTTCTGCACAGGGTGTCTGAGACTGCTAAAAGGCTTCCAGATCCTGGAAATAACTCCTAGTTGGACTAGGGCGCCTACTCCAATGTCTCACAAGTCTCAGAATCTAATAATTTAAAAGTCTATCGCAACTATACCTGCAATATCCTTCTTCCTGTAGCTTCTTTTCACTGAAACCTACAAAACATGATCTGCACATACAAAAGAAGGAAATTGTTGCACCTATATAGGAGCTTGCCTCAGTCAAGCCCTATCTTTGGTATTTCTACCTCAACAATAGCTAGAGATAAAGATTTGTAGAAGTGTGTACAAACCTAACAATGTGTTATGGATAAAATCAAACCCTAGATGCCTCAATCAAGGGAAGATCAACAACTTGCTTTGCATCAATAAACACATACAACTTCACCTCAAGGAGATGAGATAAATGAAGACTTGCATAAACAAGAAGGTGAATTAGCAATGTCCACAGAAGATCTCCAAGCTTGTTGTTGGAGGCTTCAACCCTTCTCCTAATCATGTAAAGGGTGTACAAACCCTAGGAAGAGCAAGATAGACTCAAGATCTTGATTCCTAATCTTCATCCATTTTCTCCAAGATAGAAAATAAAGAATACTTCGAAGAGCTTCGACAAGTCACTGATTTTCAATGGCTATTGCAGTAGAGTTTTGGCATCAAGCTTGCATAAGAATTGTGTGTGATAAAATGATTTGCAAATGTCTTTTTATATCTAGCTTTAGGGAATTCAATTTTCAAAATAACATCTCGATATCGCGTGAAAACTAAGAACTTGAAAATGGAACCCCCGAGGCACTCGGCGGGAACCAAGACCACACCAAAATTCAAAATCCTATGAAATATGGGAGGACTAGGGCACGGGCGTCCAAGTCCTAGCCCCCAATTTTAGCTCAGATCTACATTTTTGGGGGTCCTAGGGACCCAAGTCTCAAATCTGTTTCCAGGTTCTATCAATAAGTTACCTCAAAAAGTGAATAGACTGCTCCTAGACTTAGTTAATCAGGGTTTTGGGAAGGCTAGAAAAGGAAAGGTTGGGAGGTCACCCAGAGTGAGGACCTAAACTGAGGGAAATTGTACCATTCCATACAAGAGGACAATTTTTGACATTACATTTAGCCCCCACTTTAGTGGCCATATGACACTACGTGCATATGCAACTAAAGGAAAGTAAATACATCACTCATGAAAAGGATATTATAGAGGAAGTTGAAGCGTTGTCGTCGAGAAGGAAGAAGCCCCCAAGTCTACAATCCTGCAAGAACACAAAGTTAGGAACCACATCCTACAAAGGAACACTTGTTAGAAAAATCAAAATCAAATCAACCTGCAACCACCAACAACGAGTCAGTATCAAAACTACTAAGGGGGTTGAGTGATGAGGTAGGGAGGAAATTGAGGGGGATATATGCCCCCCTTGTTTCTGCTTGCTTAGTTTGAGAGTAGAAACAAGAAGATATCCACGAGTCAATTTCAAGGGAAATGTGTCGTGAGGATCATACAATGCTCAAACGTAACACATTGGGGAAGAAAGAGAGTAGAACCCAGGTTCCAATGTAACAAACAACACTAAAATAAGAGTTCAACAGCTCAAGAAAAGGGTTCAAGATTGAAAGAGAACACTTTTGCACCTAGTTAGGGATAGGATTTCTCACTCACTTACTTTGTGTAAAAGGGAGTTGTCACTTATCATTAACTCATTCTTTATTTCTTGTTATGTTAGAGAGAGAGAGGAGAATAGGAGAACAACCATGCCGAGCTGACGTCCATACAATCCACCATGACTAGAGATGCTCTGAGCTTGAGTGGTGGAGAGATGATTGGGGCCGAGGTAGGGTCCTGATTCCATCCTTCTGTCATCCTTTGTTGTACTTTTTCTTTCACGCTTATCAATGTCTGTGCCAAGAGGGGAAGGTGGACAGGGTTCCCAGACAGGGGCACCCAGGTCCACCTAGGGTGCTAGAGTCTCTCTGGGGTGCCCTAGTCCCACAGGGGCACCAGTGTCCCTCTCGGGTGCCCTAGTCTTCCTGGGGTGCCCTGGTCCATAGAGGACACGGCCCTAGGCATAGGCATTCTACTTAGTTCATGTTAGCTTATTTTGGTTTCTAGCAAGGATTCTGATACTATTGCTTTCTGTCTGATCTGCAAGATGTCCCTGAGATGCATGAGGACATAGGTGGTCGTCTGCTAGCACTTCTGTGAGAGCATGCTAGCTCTTTGACTTTCGCAGAGAGAGATAATTTATAGACGATGGGCCTATGGTGGGTGTTTGAGATGCCCACAATTAGATTTCACCGTGCAATGCTTATGGCACTGATGGAAAGATGGGATGTAGATACATCCACATTCCATTTACCAATTGGTGAGATTACCATCACACTGGAGGATGTATTTAGGATCCTTCGACTACTGATTCAAGGATAGATAGTGAGGGTTGTTGGACATTGCTCAACGGAGTATACTCACAAGAGTCATCTATATTGCTTGGGTCGCACTATTTCACAAGCATAGCGAGGACACATTCAGCTCCATTTACTAGAGCAAGGATGCAGAGACATTCCCTTACTATGGAGGATCATGATTGTCATAGTCATACTAGCTATTGCACTAGATGGACAATGTACTCACCTTCACAGGGGTCTCATTCACACCATCAAAGCGATGGAGTAGAATTAGATGGTCTATGCATGGGGGCACAGTATGCTTGCACACCTATATCATGACTTACGGTGATATGTCCACTATGAGATGCAGAGTCTGATGGTCTATACATTATTGCAGGTCTGGCCCTTTGAGCACATTAGGTGCACATGACCGGTGGGTTTTCCTATAGAGGCAGCATTTACCCATCTGTGTGTCTATGCCTATCCACTTGTCAGGTGATGGAGGCACGGTAACCTGTTATACTGGAGAGTAGCTTTTGGTAGATTATAGCTTGGTGAGATTATCTGGAGATCATATTGGGACTATATCAGAAGGCCTGGCGAGTAGAGGCAGTTATCTCAGATGTAGAGGGATCAACTGATGGCCGGTCACATTGATCATGTTGTATCATGGTTTTACTTTGATAGGGTGGCACGATAGTTTAGATAGGTATAGGATGTTCCTACAGTTCATCTAAGCTATGCACCTGCAGCTTAAAGTGCAGTCAGAGCCAATACTATCTGACGGCCGACTATAGCAGACATACCACTTAGTGATGATGAGGGTCCTGAGGATGTAGAGTCGGTATCAAGCATAGATGATGTCGGGTGTACCTAAGCATATCAGACCTAGTGGCACACAACATGGCCTGCACCTATCTTTCCACCTGGGCATCCTATAGGAGATGCCCGACCTTGGGCCAGTCACGCTAGTGACACAGGGGTGGAGGACGACGTCAGTGACTTTGCAGGATACTATGATCAAGAGCAGGGTATGGAGGAGGATGAGGATGAGTCTGACGAGGTCCCATCATAGTACATCTTCAGAGAGAGATCATGACAGAGCCAGCAGGAGGCAGACACTGATGAGAAGACTGAGTTGAGACTGCGGTCCAAGGCTCGTGGTCCTACACCTACAGGTGATGCGAGGCCTAGTCAGACAGAGCGAGGGGAGAGTAGAGTGTCCCCTAGCTATAGATCAGACATCGTAGCTCATCACACCATCAGCGATCTGAGACCCATCCTAGCGAGACAGAGATCCATGTAAGGTTGGATTTATTATTTTATGTGTTGGTATAGTTTATTATTTAAGATTTTTATATGGGAGTCTAACATCTATCTCATCTTCTATTTTGTAGTTGGGATAGACGCATGGTGAGACTTTATGAGTCATGTCATAGGAGACATCGTACCGATAGATGCTTTAGAGTAGCAAGTGCGGGTAGGTGATTTGCCCCGATCATCCGCTGGGTGGCATGCTAAGATATATATGCCTATCGTCAGATACAGGACTGCTATAGAGGCCATGCTAGAGCAGTCTGCACAAGAGAGAGAGAGAGGAGTTTCAACAAAGAGCTAAGGGTGCTGAAGCTGAGCTTAGGGCATAGTGAGAGCAGATGGTAGCAGTTCCTACATCGAACAGAGAGCCAGTGTTAGTGAGTTCTTACTGCGGGAGGTCCAGTAGGCAAGAGCTAACAGAGACAAGGTTCAGGTAGAGAGAGACCAGTACCAAAGGATGTACCAGGAGGCACATGAGAAGATGATAGAAATGAGAGGCAAGATCAGGGGGTTACGATCGCAAAGCATCTCTAGGAGTCATTCGCGATCCGTAGCCACACATGATCAGGCTTCTGTCACTCGAACACCATGAGGGTCTGATGGTACTGGCGATCGAGGCTCAGCTATGTGATTCATAGACTTTAGGCACTATGACATCCCATTTTGTTTTGAGGGATAGTCAACTCGGATGTATACATGAAACTGAGATATATATATATATATATGATGTTTACTTTCTTTTTATTTGTGTAATGGCTTTTGATCTATCACATGTGATTTTTGTAAAAATGCAACTAGTGATGATGTCTAAATGCTATAATTAATACTATTGTGGTATAGTAACAATTCTAAAATGAACATGTAGTAACAAACACAATGATTAATTATCTTACACATAACTTTTCAACTTCCATGCTATAATCACTTAATATAAAACTGATCTAAGCAATCATTACTTAAACACGATGCAACAATGATCAATTGAACAGAGATATAATGCCAAATGAATTAAGACAAAACAATACTATCTTGTCGAAATTGAAGCTAATCTATGTGCTAAATTAGCTTATGAACATTTAACATTAGATCTTTAAGCATTAAATCTTTTGAGGTGTGCCGTATTAATAGGTTCCTTAAGAGGCATACCTTGTTCATCGGCTAATATATATGCTCTAGATCCAAAGGTTTCAGTGATTATGTATGGTCCAAACCAATTAGGGCTGAACTTACCTTTTTCACTAGGTGGTGTGTTTACATTGCGTTGATTTTCATAAAGAACCAAGTCCCCAACATTAAATGAATGGTGTATGACTTACACATTATAGGCTCGTTGTATTCCTTTTTGATAAGCCTTGAGATGTTCAAGAGCGTTAATATGTCTTTCATCAAGCATCTCAAGTTCCTGTAATCTTTTCTCTCATTCTATATCATCATCCATGATATCTCTTAGGGAGATTTACGAAGAAGAAATTTCTAACTCCAAAGGCATTATCGCGTCTGTGCCAGAGATGAGATTATACGGTGTGTTACCTGTAGTTGCTCGAATACTAGTTCTATAAGCCCATAGTGCATAGGACAATTGCATATGCCAATGTTTTTGATATTTATTAACAGTTTTCCTTAGAATCTATCTCATAACCTTGTTTGAAGCCTCTGCTTGGCCGTTGGATTGAGGGTAATAAGGCGTAGAGAAGCGATGTTGTATATGATATTTTTCAAGGAACTTTTTCACATTCTTGTTCTTAAATGGTGTACAATTGTCTGAAACCAAGGAAGAAGGTATTCCAAATCGAGAAATTATGTTATCTTGTATGAATCAACAGATTACCTTGGCAGTCGTGGATCACAAAGAGACCACTTTGACCCATTTTGTAAAATAATCAGTAGCAATAATGACAAACATATGTCCCTGAGAGGAGGGTGGGGAAATTTTACCTACAGGATCTAAACCCCAGATAGAAACTGGCCATGGTGACACCTTGGCATGAAGCTCTTGATCAGGAGCATGGATGAGGTGTTTATGTTGTTGACATTGCAGACATCTCTTGACGTAAGCAAAGGAATCTTGCTCCACATGCTGCTAATAGTACCCCATACATAATAATTTTTGCACCAACAATTTTCCACCAAAATGCCCTCCACAGGCACCAGAGTGAGCTTCTTCTAAAGCTATTGGAATCTCTACATTACTTAAACATTGGAATAAAACACCATTATAACTTTGTCGGTACAAGACATTCGATAATATAATGTATCACATTGCTAGTTTGTGTAAACGGAGTCAAGCATTCTTAGATGTCGAGTCTAGAATGGTTCCATCATGTAAACAATTGAATATGTAGGAGAACCATTCATCATCATATGTATTACCACAGAGTTCTGAATTCACAACTATAGGGCTTTCAATTATCAGTTTCTTAAGTTTATGAACCATGAAGGTAAATTCCTCAAGAGAACCATCAGGGGATATAAAGGAAGCTGCGCTTGCCATTGCATCCACATGCCGATTATCTTTCCTGGGAATGGTATCGATCAAATATGATGTGAATTGTTTTAAGAGAGATGATGCAAACTCACGATACTGAGATAACTTATCATGCTTAGTTTGATACAATCCCGTGATTTGTTTAACAATCAACTGAGAATTGTCGTATATTGTAATATTCTTGATATTAAGAGCCAAGGCTGCATGAAGTCCAACAATAAGAGTTTCATATTCAGCTATATTGTTTGTGCATAAGAAATCTAAGTGGTAAGATAAGGGAATCAGCTTACCAATAGGAGGTATTAATATAACACCAACCCCAGAGCCCATTTGACATTTTGATCCGTCAAAGTATAAATCCCATTTTTCATCCACAGAGATTGTTAAGATCTATTCATTAGGAAAAGCATCAACATTTTGTATAGAAAAGGACGAGGGAGCTTTAGCTAACTGATCAGCTATCACTTACCCTTTAATTGATTTTTGTGAAATAAATTTGAGATCAAATTCTATTAACAACATAACCCATTTAGCAAGGTGACTTGATAAATATGTTCTTGCAAATAGATGCTTCAAAGGGTCAAATTTTACCATTACATGTACTTCAACATTTAAGAGATAATGTCTAATATTTTGAGTGGTAAACACTAAATCTAAGCAATGCCTCTCTATGATTGTGTATTACACTTCATAATAGACATCACATTCTTTGCCTTCAACATTATGTTGTCCTAACAAAGCCACTAGGGCATTGTTAGATGCTGAAATATATAATAGAAATGGTTTATCAGAAACAACAGGTTGCAAAATAGGTGGATTAGCTAAGTAATCCTTTAAATCATCGAAATCATTTTGACATTCAACATTCCATTGGAAATGAGAATCTTTCTTTAGTAGTTGTGTAAAGGGGTGAGTCCTATCAACGAGTTGTGAAACAAATCGGTGAATGGCATGTATCTTTCCCTGCAAACTACGAAGTTGAGATATGTTCTTAGGTATTGGCATATTAACAATCGCATCTATCTGTTGGTCATGATGTTAGTCATAAACAAACATAGAATAAAAGTTACACAACAACCTTTACTCATCTTGAAAGATACGATGAATTCAAAGAATTTGTGATCCCAAGTCTCCGTTGATTAGTTCTTAATCTACTGACGTTACTCAGTGGTTGATGTGTGTTGCTGTTTCCATTTTGGGGCCTTGCGTTCTTCAGTAATTTCTGCAAAGTTCGTCATTATTTCTCCAAATATCCTACTCTATATGTCTGCTCTGCATAAATCTCCAATAATTATACCTCTGCACTGTGAATTTAGTCAAATAATGTGCTTACAGGTTGATATTTGCATGATTTCTACCATTATTTGCAATTTGCTCAAATATGCTAAGGATTTTCAATTATCTACGAGGTGTCAGCACATTTCTCTATTCTGCTTATTATTTATCATGATTTGCAGTTATGGAAGTGATTTCAATGAAATTAAAATGAGAAAAAGGGTTAGAGAATGAGATTCCCAAAATTAGTTAACCGAGATCACTGATCCACATACATGTTCCCATATAGCAATGAAGAGAAGAAAACTAGAAATCATACTTCACCAGGACATTCCACAAATCCGCATGATCCAGTGCAAATCTTCAAAGGAAAAGTTGACAACAACATACAATGAAATGAAAGCGCTTCTATTTGAACACAGCATTCACCATTACATATCCAGAAATCAACTTGAAGATTACGTAAAGTTTACAATCAAGATGTAATCTGAAGCTTCATCTCCATTCAGTATGCCTTAGAATAAGTACATTTACAACGATCTGAAGAAAGAACCTTGACATTTCAACAATTCAATCCTCATTAGTCTCAGTAATCCGATCTCCTATTTGATTCTACCGTAATTGGCCTTATTTTGCCAGATATTCCCATACTTATCTCTCTTTATGACAAGTTCTGGCCCATATATAGAACAAATGCCAGAAAACAGTTACAATGATCCAAGGATCAGGATCCTCCCAGAACAATCAATGGTCCAGATGAATAGCACGTGCTTTGCCAGTTGGCAAATGTATAGCTGGCACAGAATATTCCAGCATCTTTGATTTGATTCGGTCTCCAGCTGGCAGACAGCATATTTGACAATATCTTCCCCATTGCTCAGTGTCATGTTGCCTGCCAGTTGGCAATTTTTAGCCACTTCATACAGCTCCGACATCCTGCAACAAACAGACAAGAATTAAGCATCATCATTTAATAACTAGTAGGAAAATAAACATTTACATTTTATCAAGCTGTGAATGTGCAAACCTATATATATTGGGTTATGAATATTGAGCATATGAGAAAATTTGCGCAACTAAATGCCCATAGGTGGTCAAGAGGGTCCGGGTGACTATCGTTGATTGGAAAACATGCTGTCAGGCCCTAAAATAGTTTCAATATCTGATTGGGTCTAGCTAGGGTCATTTGAGCGATTTTTGATAAAAATATCAAAAATGTAAATTTTTTCCGTATTTTCTACATCTTAGTAAATTGCATTTTCGGAGGCCTTCGGAGCGAAATTAGGGCTCAACACGTTCTCGGTAACTTGGCATTAAGCCTAAGTGACTGGGAAACTCAAACTAGAAAACTAGTTTATGTTTCCAATGAGTCCAAAAAGTTTAAATTCTGATAACATGGCTAGGAGTTATGACCCTACCAAGGGGAAGATCAAAAATTTCCTAATTTTCTGAGTTTCTCTGAATTTTGCAAATAGTTTCACCTTTCGGTAGCCTTTTTCGTATTCAAAGGGTGATGGGGACCTTTCATATGATCCGCAAGCCTTGCATTTTCAGTTATCGCATGCATAAGATCATGCATATGCAATACATGCGCTTCTGTTCACTAAATTCCATTGAATAACACTATCGGGTCCGGGTATGCACATTAGCTAATATGAGGGATATTAACTAATATGACTTTCTTCATAGATCATGATATGATGATGATGTCATCATCATGGACAGGCTTCATTAAAATATGAAAGGCTGACGTCATGGTCATACTGAAGGAAATCGGGACGTTAAGAAATATGACCCCCGCAACTAAAATGCCCCCCTGGAAAAAATCAGGAGGACGTCAGCAGATGGAAGACCTCATTTATCGCTATGTCATTATGTCGTCATCGTCATGTTAGCAGATCAGAGTAATATTCTGCGGCAGGGTGATATTTGGATATCGGGTGATGTTCAAATATGATGATCCCCTTGGTGTAATATGATCATCCGCCTCTGAGGGGGAAAACCTACATCGAAAGATCCAGTGATGTAGAAATGTCGGGTGATGTTTTAAGATGATGATCCCCTGGACTAAAATGACCCAGTGTTGAAATATCATGATGACGTCATCAGGATATCGACTTGGTTCAGCGTTATGGCACTATGACGTCATCGTCATATTATGTGAGCAGGATCATGATCGTCCTCCTCGAGAGGAAAAACCACCCTGACAATATCGGGTGATAAACGCACCCTTAAGTCGTGCTTTATACATTAGGAGGATATTAGAAAATATCAGGTCGCATTGAGATGGTGATGATGACCGAAGTCATTCCTTTTCTTATTCTAAGGATATCGAGGTGACGTCATCCGGATATTCGTCCACTATATCGTTGAGGTATGATGACATCATCGTCATGTTATGTGAACAGGATCATGTTTATGAAATATCCTGCCGAGAGGTAAATGTGATGATGATGTCATCATCATATCGTTTCTTCATTTATCAGACTTGAATGACATCATCAGGATATTGGCTTAGGGGAATATTTCGTGGCAGGAGGATATTCAAATATCGGGTTACATTGAGAAATATGATCCTCGCGAAATGCATAAAGCTGTTGATGGGTAAAGGTCACTATCACCTAAAATTGACGTCTGGATATTCAGACCGCATGATTTATCGAGTGATAAATTAGATCAGGATGACCTTCGGTAACATGACTGATGTTACAAAAATATGATCCTGTTCTTGCGAATATCAGGTTTGACCAAACTTTGACCATTCATAATTTTCACACCCTAGCGAATATCAGTGTGATGCAAAAGGCAAACCTGCATGAAATTTGATGCTCTTTCTAAATATGAGGTTACTGGAATGAAATATGAACTTTGACAAACTGACCTCATGATGATGACTTACCCAGCTTCCCATGCATGATGATCTGCATGACTTACTTTTTACCAAAACCGCCAGAAAGCACAAAAACAAGCCAAGCAAAAGTTGGGCCCCTATTTTACCAAGTCAAAATGGGGCGTGTTGTGTAACCACACAACACTATCTTTTTCATGTCAACTTCTATATCTTGATTTGAAACAATAAACCCAAGTAACTTTCCACTGTCTATGCCGAAAACACACTTACGGGGATTCAATCGCATATTATATTTTCTTAAGCGCTCAAATATCTATCGAAGATTTGTCACATGATCCTTACGATGGATAGACTTCACCAGGATGTCGTCAACATAATCTTCTAGAATATTGTGCATATAATCATGAAATATAAGAGTCATCACACGTTGGTAAGTAGCTCCTGCATTCTTAAGTCCAAACGGCATGACTACCTAACAAAATGTACCCCAAGGTGTTATAAAGGTTGTTTTATACTGATCAAGAGGATTTATGAGGATTTGATTATATCCTGAAAATCCATCCATAAATGATAGCAAATCATGTCTGGCTATGGAAACAACAATCATATTGATGTTAGGAAGTGGAAAATCATCTTTTAAAGATGCCAAATTTAAATTTCAGAAATATGTGTACATTCTTATACGACCGTCAGGTTTAGTGACAGTAACAATATTTGAGATTCATGGAGAGTAATCAATAGGTCGAATAAAACTAGCTTGTAAGAGTTTTTCTATTTCAATTTAGACAAGCAAAGCAATCTTAGGATTCATCTTATGAATCTTTTGTTTGAATGGCTTAGCATCTGGTTTTAAGATGATATTGTGCATTACGATCTGAGGATCTATACCAAGCATGTCTGAATAGTTCCAAGCGAACAATTCCAAGAATTCATTCAATAGTTTAGTCATTTCTTCTTTTTCTTCCACATCTAAACAATCACCAATAGGGATAACTTTTTTAGGATTATCCTTATCCATAACAATATCGATAGTCTTTTCGTTAAGGAGAGTACTATGGTCAGGGGGATTGTAGGATTGTAATTGTTCTTCAAGTTCTTCATTTTGCTCTACTGTAGCAGTTATTGTGCTAGTAGTCTTTCCAAAATATGCATCATTCTTTAAATAATTAGGTAGGCCACGTTTATGGTGATAACGAGGAATACCATCATAACCACCTAAGAAGTCCATTATCGCTTCATCTGCCATAAACATATCTAATGGAAGTGATCCTGGAGGTCAATTGGTGTCAATCATCTCAAGGAATATCAAACTAAGTGTTGATATTGTATTCACATTTAGAGTAGGGTGTTTGCAGGCCTTGGATTCCTTAAAACGATTATATCCAATGCCACTTAAGTAATGATGCGAAGCGGATTCTATAGGGACTTTGATTCCTTGTTGATTTATGCCACAACCATTACCTACATAGTCACAATTTTTGTAAAGGATTCGGAATCCTCTGCCATAGAGAGAGACCATTTCTTTGGAGGAAGGCAGAGCTTCATAAGTCTCATAATCAGTAGTATAACTCTGAGTATTATCCTAATTTATCACCAAAGAAGTCTTATGTTTATCATTCAAAGCATACGATGTGATCAATGCAATATTTGATGTTTCAGGGATGGGGTTTTTAAGTTTATATTCTCCCATGGAGGAAGATGCAAAATCTAATGAACCCCAGTCATCACCAACAAATGTGTTTGATTGTTTGGACTCTTGCATAACATTTCTAGAGGCAAGAGGAGCTAACAATTCAACTTTTAGATTATTTAAACTCTTAGGACCAACAACATGCTTATGCACTTCCAATTGCAAACAATTATTAGGTTCAAGATTCGAATGGATAGTTAGCAGTTTACCTTTAAATATAAACTTAATCGAATGATGTAAAGTAGAAGGAACCGCTCCTAATGCATGTATCCAAGGTCTACCTAGAATCATGTTATAAGATAGAGAACAAGGCATGACATGAATCAAGGTATACACTGGTGCAGGAGCACCTACCTGACAGCTAGCCTCCATGAGGCAGTTAGTTTGTTTTGAGTCTTGTTAATGTTTCAAAGAAGGTCGTATAAGACCAATGCATGTAATAAGGTCATGTTGACCATACTTTACTATTTTTAGATAGTTTGTTTGGACAGCTGTTATGCTGTATGTTCGGTTGGATCCTCCCAGCCGCTGGGAATCGAGTTGGTAGTACTCGTAGGATATTGCTATAAGTAACTCAGATCAGTTCAGGTTTGATATGACAGAGAAGAGAGATTAGTACAGAGTAGTAGTTATGTTATGTTGTACTGGTGATTGAGTGAAATCCAGAGATCAGTCCAGACATTGTGAAACATTGTTCAGGACATTTGTGTTTCATCTAAATAAGATCTCATCTATTGCATTATCTGGTTTATCAGCTGTTTATGTTTTGATCTCTATTCTGATTACAGGTTAATGGATACTTTCAACCCTTCCACCGGTTGATTCCGTGAATCGGTGGAATGGTCATGTATGATAGTTTAGTTTGCATTTTAGTTTTCTATTTATGCATTTCATTGTGTGGGAGATCGATTGGTAGCATGCTGTGAATCAACCTAGCATCCTCATGTGCTAGGGTTAGGAAGATAAATCTTTAAGTTTTGATCTGAAGGTGATCCGGCCTGATCATCATATTTTCTTTGTGAAACTGTGCGGTTCTGTGAGTTTGCATGCAGCTAACGGATATACAGGGGTCTGCATGTGCTTTTCCAGATGGAGTGAATCGCATCGTCATCTGTGAGTATATCGCTATCTGGATCAGGTTATGAAGCTGACGAAGATTGTATGTTTCAAGTGCATCAGGATGATATAGGTTGGATATATACTCAGTGTGTATATCATCGTCAGGATCATCTTTCGTGTGTGCCCATCATCCGCATGTCGCTATCGCATGCAGGACTGAAAGTTCATTTTTTTGGCTAAGGACCGGAAAGGTCATTATCAGGATATTGAAAAGGTCATCAGGATATTCATTATCATGTTGCGGAGGATATAAGTGTCTTATATCCGGGTGACATCATCATCAGGTGCATGTGACGTCATCGTCATCAGGATATTGCGAATATCACCCTATGCAAGTTTATCCTGCTGTCGCTAAGTGTTTTGGCATCGGCGTAAGTCATCGGCATAAAGTTTGGCTATCATCATCAGGATGTTTCAATATGACCGGATAAGTCATATCATGATGCTGTTGTTCGAGTAGTCGGATATTGGGGTGACGTAAGCATCAAAGGAAAGGTGCTTGAAGTTGTCGTCATCAGGATATATGGAGGGAACCGGATATTTTATATCCTGCTGATGAAGATGATGCTGAACATCATGATGATGAAGGTAGAGTTTGGCGGTAAGATGGACAGTGAACATCAGGAGGATGTTTGCGCTTGCCAAACATGATGATGCTGCTGACAGGCGAAAGGCGATAGGCGATAAGGAAGTGAACAGTAGTCAGCAGGAGGATATTTCATGCCTCTTTGAAATATGATGATGTTGTCTATGTTAGCAAGAAATATGATGATGATGATAAGCCGATGGGTAATATAACATGTTGGTTGTGTTAGTGACTCCTCCTTCCCATTTGTAAGCTCCCGTTGCGTTTTACCTCTGCATCATAGTGGTATCAGAGCAAAGGAAGGATCTTCTAGAAAAGATAAGGATATAGCAGGATGTCAGATGAAGAAGGAACATCTGAGATGCCGGCAAGGATGACCAATGTTGAGTTGGCAGTTCTGGTGAAGAAATAGATTGTAGAGAGCAAGGCCGTGAAGGCTCAGAATCAGGAATTGAAGGATGAGTTAGCGAAGTTGAGGAGCAGAGTAGGTTCTGGTAGAGAAGAAGATAGGGAAGAAGAAGAGATCCCTAGTTGGAACGAGGAGGTCGTTCCTGTAGACCAAAGACCACTGTTGAACGCCCTCAAGGCCATGGAGAGGAGAACCATGGATGTGAAACTGGATTTGCCAGTGTTTACAGGAAAGATGGAACCTGATTCAGTGATGGAGTGGATAGACTCCTTGAACAATTTCTTTGTAATAGAGGAGATACCAGAACAACAGAGGGTGAGGATAGCCCAGTCAAAAATGAAAGAAGCTACCTTGACATGGTGGAATTTCGTCCAAGATGATAGAGTACAGGAAGGAAAGCGTAGAGTCGCTACATGGAAGAAAATGATGGCATTAGTAAAGGAAGCTTATGTCCCATTGGATTACAGTATCCAATTACACAAGAGGAAGCAAAACTTGAAGCAGAAGGAGCTAGATATCAATTCATATACAGAAGAATTCATGAAACTTTGTATGAAAACAAAGGTAAAGGAAAGTGAAGAAGAGAAGGTAGCCAGATACCTTAATGGATTGAGGTTCAATATTCAGGAAGATTTAAGTCTGCATAATCCAGATACAGTTCAGAAATGCTTTCAGTTGGCATTGAAAGTGGAAGAGAAGTTAAAGAGAAAACAAGAACAACACAATATGAGGGGAAGAGGATCAGCCCATACAACAAGGCAAACCAATGAGGGTCAAGAAGACACTGGTAAAGGACAGGGACAGTCTGATTTCAGAGGTGGATGGAAAGGTAATAGAGGTAGATTTGGAAGTGGTAGAGGTTCTACTACATTTTCAAGATAGTGTTACACCTGTGGTGAGTTTGGTCATCCATTTTTCAAATGTCCAGAAAGCAAAGGTTCATCATCTAGAAATGATAGAACGAATGACAAGAGAGTGCAACTTGTGCAAGAAGAGAAAGTAGAGAACAGTGTACAGAGTTCAAACACTTATCAAGGAGATAGAGTTCCTGACAATTATGGGTATCCTGAGGAGGGAGAAGCATTGATGCTAAGGAGAATTAGTTTGCAGGCATCAAGGGATATGATGCAAAGAAGAGCTCTTTTCAAGACCACATGCAAGAGCAAAGGTAAAGTATGTAAGGTTGTCATTGATACTAGTTCAACAGATAACATGGTATCTCAGGAAATGGTGGATAAACTGAATTTGGAAAGGATTCCACACCATCACCCTTACAAGGCATCTTGGGTGAGTGATAGTAAATCACTTTTTGTC
The DNA here is from genome assembly GCA_027924645.1 of Cunninghamia lanceolata. Classification (NCBI taxonomy): domain Eukaryota; kingdom Viridiplantae; phylum Streptophyta; class Pinopsida; order Cupressales; family Cupressaceae; genus Cunninghamia; species Cunninghamia lanceolata. The sequence continues at coordinate 7,385,218 of BSBN01000679.1, read as the reverse complement.
TTTGAACAGGCATATGTGGATTTTCAGATTGGAGCATATCAGGATAGAGTTTTGTGTGACATTTTGCCCATGGAATGTTGTCACCTATTGTTGGGTAGACCATGGCAATTTGATAGGAGGGTACTGTATGATGGGTATGCTAATACCTACACCATCAAGAAAGATGGGAAAACTATTATGTTGATGCCATTACAGGAAGTAGCTGCAGCACAGGGGGCAGCCAAAATCATTTTAGTGGGAAAGAAGGAATTTGTGCAGATGCCTATAAGAGCAGGCATAAAGGCAGTTGAGGACACTGCAAGGAAAGAAGTTGTTAAGGACAACAGGTTGAAGAAAGTTCCAGTTGTGACTGACAGAGGTCAGCAGCAGGTTCAGAAACAGGTGTGCAAACAGCAACCAGCTGAGAGGAATGACAAGGATGTTGTCATAGTTGGGACTATTGTTTGTCCTATAAAGGTTGAAAGAAAGACAGAGTTGAACATTATAGAAGTTCAAGAGGCAATTCAGACAGAGGTTCTGGTCAGACAACCTGACAAACACAAGGTATGTGAGAGAAGGGCCTACATTGATAGGCATGAGGATTTACTTGCAAGAAGGCAAGTTACAGTTCAGAAGTCTTGGAGCAGCCAAGAGCCAGCAGAGGATAAAGCTGGAACAGGTCAGAATATTGCACAGGCAAAGTGTAAAGGTGGAGGACTTCCACATCCTAACTAATGGGACATGAGTTCTTTTCTGTTGGGGAGTATGGTGCAAGAGCACCTACCTGACAGCTAGCCTCCATGAGGCAGTTAGTTTGTTTTGAGTCTTGTTAATGTTTCAAAGAAGGTCGTATAAGACCAATGCATGTAATAAGGTCATGTTGACCATACTTTACTATTTTTAGATAGTTTGTTTGGACAGCTGTTATGCTGTATGTTCGGTTGGATCCTCCCAGCCACTTGGAAGCTCCCAGCCGCTGGGAATCGAGTTGGTATTACTCGTAGGATATTGCTATAAGTAACTCAGATCAGTTAGGGTTTGATATGATAGAGAAGAGAGATTAGTACAGAGTAGTAGTTATGTTATGTTGTACTGGTGATTGAGTGAAATCCAGAGATCAGTCCAGACATTGTGAAACATTGTTCAGGACATTTGTGTTTCATCTAAATAAGATCTCATCTATTGCATTATCTAGTTTATCAGTTGTTTATGTTTTGATCTCTGTTCTAATTATAGGTTAATGGATACTTTCAACCCTTCCACCGGTTGATTCCGTGAATCGGTGGAATGGTCATGTATGATAGTTTAGTTTGCATTTTAGTTTTTTGTTTATGCATTTCATTGTGTGGGAGATCGATTGGTAGCATGCTGTGAATCAACCTAGCATCCTCATGTGCTAGGGTTAGGAAGATAAATCTTTAAGTTTTGATCTGAAGGTGATCCGGCCCGATCATCATATTTTCTTTGTGAAATTGTGCGGTTCTGTGAGTTTGCATGCAACTGACGGATATACAGGGGTCTGCATGTGCTTTTCCAGACGGAGTGAATCGCATCATCATCTGTGAGTATATTGCTATCCGGATCAGGTTATGAAGCTGACAAAGATTGTATGTTTCAAGTGCATCAGGATGATATAGGTTGGATATATACTCAGTGTGTATATCATCGTTAGGATCATCTTTCGTGTGTGCCCATCATCTGCATGTCGCTATCGCATGCAGGAGTGAAAGTTCATTTTTTTGGCTAAGGACCGGAAAGGTCATCATCAGGATATTGAAAAGGTCATCAGGATATTCATTATCATGTTGCAGAGGATATAAGTGTCTTATATCCGGGTGACATCATCATCAGGTGCATGTGACGTCATCGTCATCAGGATATTGCGAATATCACCCTATGCAAGTTTATCCTGCTGTCGCTAAGTGTTTTGGCATCGGTGTAAGTCATCGGCATAAAGTTTGGCTATCATCATCAGGATGTTTCAATATGACCGGATAAGTCATATCATGATGCTGTTGTTCGAGTAGTCGGATATCGGGGTGACGTAAGCATCAAAGGAAAGGTGCTTGAAGTTGTCGTCATCAGGATATATGGAGGGAACCGGATATTTTATATCCTGCTGATGAAGATGATGCTGAACATCATGATGATGAAGGTAGAGTTTGGCGGTAAGATGAACAGTGAACATCAGGAGGATGTTTGCGCTTGCCGAACATGATGATGCTGTTGACAGGCGAAAGGCGATAGGCGATAAGGAAGTGAACAATAGTCAGCAGGAAGATATTTCATGCCTCTTCGAAATATGATGATGCTGTCTGTGTTAGCAAGAAATATGATGATGATGATAAGCTGATGGGTAATATAACATGTTGGTTGTGTTAGTGACTCCTCCTTCCCATTTGTAATCTCCCGTTGCGTTTTACCTCTGCATCATACACCATCGTAGGTCCAACTTGTATAGGTAAGGTTATAGTGCCCACAGATTGTCGTCCAACATTATCAAAGCCACAGATACTTAACGACTCCAGTTTGATAGCAGATACATCAACTTTAACCTTATGCAATAAATCAATACCACAAACATTAAGGGCTAACCCATTATCGATCATAACTCTCTTAACCAATGTTTTGTTGATTGTAATAAAGATAACCAAAGGATCATACTACTTTTGAACCTTGAGAGATGGTAACTCATGTTGTTGAAATAAAATGTTTATTTTCATTGCATGCATACAATCTAGTAAAGCGGCAACATCATTTGGTTTAATAGCAGGAGGAACAATCACCTTTTGTAAAGCTTCTTGTAGCATTCCATGGTAGCTAGGTGAAGTTTGTATAAGTTCCCAAAGAGATATCTTTGCAGGAGTAGCGCGAAACTACTCTACAAGATCATAGTCTTCACCACCTTTATATGTTAAATGAGGTGCTTGATATCAGAACATTCGTTTGTTGTGTACTTTGTTTGTTGTTCTGAGTGTTATATGCATGAGAAACCTTATTATGATTGGTTTGTTGTAAGTTTTAATTCATAATTTGTTTTGCACAATCATAAATGTGATTAGGAGATTGAGAAGAGGATGAAAGACCTTTAACAACAAGCATAGGTTTAGAGGATGGTTGAACCACATAGGCACATAGAGTGACCACAATTTTTAGTGTTTCAATCTCTTCTTTAAGTTTAGGAACATAAATCACATTTACAAATCTTTGAAATAGTGACAGCTTTGAGGCCATAGTGGAATGTTCAATCGAGATAAAGTCCTCAAGGGCTTCATCTAACATATCCAAGTCATCATGACTAAACGGCTCATCATAAGCATGAAAATCTTGCAAAAAATAATCTAACATTCTAACATGCTCTATTTAAACCAAGATTTAAATGCACAATGATGGCCTTTGCAAATGAAATACAATATCCAACAATAAATGCTAATTTCCAACCCTTTTAGTGAAAAAATAAAGAATATAATCCACAATTTAACATATGTAAATTCACTAAAGAGGCTTTTCAATCTAATTATGCTCTAGAACAACAAATTATATCAAATCTTAAGTTTGAAAGGTTGTAAATTCTTTAAAGCTCAGGTTCACCAAAATGTTTAAGTGGAAAATTGGATTGTTAATGTTTTAGTGTTTTGATGTTTAAATCTACCTCTCCACTATACATTCAAGGATCTAGGATCGAGTGACGAGCACTATCATACCCTAGGTCACTTACAGATGTAGGGAAACTTGAATTAGGGAATTTAATTATTAACTTTCCTTCTCTTATGCCCAATTAACCATTAAAACCCTAATTATGCAAATACGACAACAAATTGATGAATGACAGAAAAAGCTCTTGCAGACAGGAGCAAAATACCAAATTATAGAATACCTATTTTTAGGCTTCCAAAGCGGAATAGTCAGGGACACTGGAGCGGGTGCCCAACTCCAAGGTGCTAGTTTCTTTGCAGGATCTGGACCTCCTTTCGACACTGATCAGCCCTATAACCTCTGTTTCCCAAAACTTAGATGCAGAGGACACTAGAGTGAGCACCCAAGTCTTAGAAGTGCTCATGTGTCCTTCTTTTCTTCAGATCTCAAATCCTTGAGGCTTATCAATCCTTCCTGCAACTCCACTTTTCCCAAATGTGACACCTGTAACCTACAATAACAAGACTTGGTTTGGGGGTTGTGGTGTTTAGAGGCTTGCCTCAGTCAAGCCCTGGAGGACACTTAAGTCTCCAAACACCGTTGTCAGATAAAGAGTGTGTGCCCTTGTGAGGCAGAGGCAAAAACTAAAGGAATCAATGATGAAAACATAATATTATGTCACCTTGTAGTGAAGCTCTCATGGGAGGAAGATGCTCTTCATGCCATGAGGAAATTGATGCTAAAAATCTACCAATATCAACACACAAAACACACAAGTCTACTCTTACAACACAATGAAAGCCTTGAATCACCTTGAGAACACTTGAACATCACAATTACCATCTAGTTTCTAAATGAATACCTAAGGATGCTTATATATGCAACTACAAGCACTCCTACCAAGATTTTAAAAATCAAAACTTACCGTGTTGGCAAAAGGACCAAATAACTGTCATAAACTGACACCCAAAAATTAGGGCTACCCTAAAATAGGATAGAACTAGGGCACGGGTGCCCAAGTCCTCCCCCCTATTTTGGGCAAGGTACAGCTCAAGGGGTCCACCTAGGTCCAATTTGCCATGGAACCTAGGTCTCATTCCATCAGGATGCCAAAATATGAACTAAAATGTCCTAAATGACTAAAGACCTAGGAGCTAAACCTTATGAGGGAAAATCCCTCAAGGGGACATTTTCTGACGTTACATTTAGCCCCCACTTTAATGTATGTATAAATGCGAGGCCAATACATGCATTAAAGTAAGGTCACAAACACAACAAACACATCAAGCACGGAGAAGACACGCCAATCACATAGAAGATAGTACCAGGCATGTAAAACACAGAGAAAATAGTTATAGTCACATAGAACACAGAGAAGATAGTCGATGCATAGAAGACACATTAATGCATGGAAGACAGAAATTATATCTTTTCTTTTCTTTTTCTCATATATATAAAATCCAAATGCAAGTACCAGAAAGTAAACAAAACCTCCCATAATACAGGATGCACTCATCGAGCAAGTCTTTAGACTGTATATATGGGGCAACACACATGCAAGACATGCAAAACCTCCCAAAATGTAGGATGCACTCATCAAGTAAGTGTTTAGACTGCATATGGGGCAACAAACACACCACACAAAACAAGCATGCCAAAACACACACACTTGAAAACACGGAGAAAACACGGCAGACAAATGATGAAGTGTACCTATTTCTAGGTCCAACACCATCTTAGGCACATTACAGGCACACACCGATGATTGGGCTTCACCACAACAATCATTGAAGACATGCTTAAGGGTTGAGTTAGTCACAGAATCACTCCCTGTCTCCGCAGAGGACTTTTGAAAATGATAGGATGATGCAACCTGCTCTGAGAAATACACTATCCCCGCCTCTGCTGAGGGATTAGGATAACAAGGATATATGCAATATCCTGCCTCCGTAGATGGCTTACATGATTGATTGATTAATTGCAAACAAACTCAGGATGCAGGATGCACTCATCGAGCAAGTTTTTACACTGCACCTAAGGACAAGCACATAGCTAACATTTACAACAGACAGCTTACCTTATATATGCCCCCACCTTAAGATGGTTGATATCAATTATTGATATTAAGCACATTAAGGTAGGAAGAAAACACACAAGGGAACATCGACTTTCACAAAGCCCATGCCCCCGGAGGTGACATGTAATTTACAATCACCAAATGTTCCTACAAACACATCCCTGCAAGAAACATGTTAGTGTCTACAAAATCATGATAAGCAACAACATCAATGTATATGATAAACCATAGAAAGAGCCAAGATTATACAATGAATTCAGAGTTCAAGGATAATCATAGGGCTATATCATAAAGCTCTCTAAATTGAGTACTGCCAAGGCTAGATTCAAAGGCAAACAAAGGTGCACGGAGCAGAAGTATTGTTAAGGTTTGTAAATGTGACTGAAACATCATAAAATTCACTACGCAGAAAGCATGAGTGCTTCCACTAGCCAAGTGTTAGATAAGATATACAACCCCATCTCCATATTAGGAACTAAGTCCATTTGTTGATTGCTCTCAAAAGGGACAATAGGTCCACATTAGTATAAATGTTTGTCATTATCCACCCGCTAGATGGAAACACTAGAGGAAGGGAAACAATAAATAAGAGAGGAGAAACAAGTGTCTTAGGGATAGTCATGTAGGAGGCTGCCCATGTTAGACTTAGGGTACACAACTGAGAGGGGGGGTGAATCAGTTGTGTGAAACTTTCTCCAATTAAACACTTAAATCTTCTTTAGTGATTAGCAGAATATTAATCATGAACCATAATGCATTCAAATCAAAAGCAAAAACATATCAACACATAAGACACCAAGATTTTGATGTGGAAAACCTGGTTAAGGGAAAAACCAATGGGTGATTAACCCAAGAATGTATTCTTTGTTAGAAGAATAGAAAGAACAAAATGGCACATACTAATTAGGGCTCACTGCCTGAGCACACTGCTCATAAGAGGCTCACTACCTACAAGAGACACACTGTATAAAAAGAAATAAGTATCACCTTCATGAACTGGAGAATAGCATCTTCACCGTGCTTGAATCAGTTCCATTTAAGTCCAATACTTCTACTCTACCTTTCACACTTCTCCTTGCTACCACACACTCATCACCACAAGACACACTTTGAAATGACTTCACAATCCCTTATTTATACATGACATTGACTTAGGAATAATCATCTAAGTTGGAAAACACCTACAAGAACATCCGCAATACGTGTAATACATCTGGTCAGCCAGTCTCAGGAAGAACACCAACATCCGGTGGTTATTCTTCAAATACAAACTTTAACTTCAATGCGGACCACCAACATGAACTAGAACCGATCCACAGATCACCACAAGCTTTCCTGAATCACCAACAACATCCGTACTTCAACTACTTACTGGAATCCTTCTCTCCTTCATCCGAAACCACAAGAACACAGTCTGTCATCACTGTCACAAAGGAATAGGTTCTTCCAGACCTTCAAGCCACAAACCAATCTACTTGAAACTTCACAAGGATTTCCTCAACACTTCCTCAAATCCACAGAATGGGATAATGCATTATCGGACCTCACTGGACCTATCTGTGTCACTCTATCACCTCTGGACACCTACCGGAGCCGGTTCTACTTGAGTGACCATAACTTCTTCAGATCTTCATGCGGACCTCTAAAAACTTTACTAGAGCATCTCAAGACTTATATCTACAAACCCTTTAAACTACACCCTCTGATCCTCAACCTATCTTGGACTTTTACCTTGTTGTTATCACTATTCTTCACTGTTCCTGATTGAGACCAATTTTCTCAATATCCTCAGCACACAGCTCATCCAATCCTTCTCATTAATACAACATAAGTATGTTGACATCAATGACAACACCGGTTAAACCCATACTTGCAACAATCTCCCCCTTTGTCATTGATGGCAACATATGATGTGAAAAACCATCAAGACAAGAACTTCTCCTTACTGTCACAACTCCCCCTATCAACAACAACTATCACATGTCTTCTCTTCCTTTACTGCTCCCCCTTTGATCATCAACCATTTGTTTTTCACATGTCTTTTCTCCCCCTTTGCATCAATGGCAAAGGGCTCATACTTGCAACTCCAATACTACAGAATCATACCTGCTGCTCCCCCTGAGTAGCAGCTCCTCATCATCAATCTGGATCACAAGATATGACTGTGATATCCACTAGACTGATGCACATCAGTGCATCCTAGTTCATCATCAGAGGGGCAATAACCCCTAACTTCTCCCCGAGATACTCAAAAGAGTCCTTGGGAAGAGGTTTAGTAAAGATATCTGCAATCTGATCCTTGGAGGGCACATACTCCAGTTTGACTTCATCCTTGTTCACTTGCTCTCTCAGAAAGTGAAACTTGATAGATATATGCTTAGTCTTAGAATGCAACACCAAATTCTTAGAAATATTTATTACACTTGAATTACCACAAAAAATTGTGATAGACTCCTCATATTCTACTTTAATATCTCTTAGCATCTGTTTCATCCACAAAACTTGAGTGCAACTACCTGTTGTTGCAATGTATTCTACTTCAGTTGTAGACAGAGATATTGCCTCTTGTTTCTTGTTTAGCTAAGAAACCAATCTTTTTCCCAAAAAGAATGCTCCACCACTGGTACTCTTCCGGTCATCCACATCTCCTGCCCAATTTGCATCTATATATGCATGAAGAGAGAAATCATGATCTCTAGGATACCATGGACCATACTCAACTGTTCCTTTTAGATACCTAAAAATCTTTTTGATTGCCATGACATGAGATTCTCTGGCATCAGCCTGGAATCTCGCAACAAGACCAATAACCTGCATTATATCTGGTCTAGTTAGAGTGAGATACAATAATCCTCCAATCATTAATCTGTACTTTGTTTGATCTACCTTAGGAGAGTCATCATCTTTTCTCAACTTACATCCGGTTGCCATGGGAGTATTCATTGGTTTTGAATCTTCCATTCCAAATTTCCTCAACAATTCTTTCACATATTTGGTCTAAGAAATAAAGATTCCTTTCTTTGTTTGAGTAATTTGCAGACCCAAGAAGAAATTCATTTCACCAAGCATTGACATCTCAAACTCATTTTTCATTTGATTTGTAAAGGTTTTATGCATACTGTCTCTTCTTCCAAAGATGATATCATCAACAAATACTTCAACAATCAAGATGTTTTCATGATCAATTTTGAAATATAAGTTACTATCAATAGTACCTTTGTTGAAACCAATCTTCAAAAGATGTTTGTCCAGTCTTTCATACCAGGCTCTTGGGGCTTGCTTTAGTCCATATAGTGCCTTTTTCAATTTGCAGACCATATCACCATGCTCAAATAATTGAAATCGATCCGATTGTTCAATGTACACTTCTTCTTCTAAGTCACCATTCAAGAAGGCAGACTTGACATCCATCTGATACACCTTGAAATCCTTGAAGGCAGCAAATGCAAGAAATAATCTGACTACTTCAATTCTTGCCATCGGAGTAAAAGTTTCTTCAAAATCAATTCTTTCTATTTGAGAGTAGCCCTTGCAGACCAATCTGGCTTTATTTCTGATTACTTCACCAACTTCATTTAGTTTATTTCAGAAGACCCACTTGGTTCCAATCACATTCTTGTTTCTAGGTCTGGGAACAAGATCCCAAGTGTAATTTTTCTCAATTTGCATCAACTCTTCCTCCATTACTTTGGTCCAGTTTTCATCATTGTAGGCTTCATTTATTGTCTTAGGTTCAATCTTTGAAATCAGACAATATTCATCTGAATTTTGAGCAATTTTCCTTCTGATTTGCACACATTTTCTTTTGTCACCTATGATCTGATCTTTAGAGTGGTTCAGTCTTACATACCTTGCTACTTTGGGAGTTTCTTGCACTTCTTCTTCTTGATCAGGCTCATTCAGACCTATCTCTTCTTCATGATTTACCGGATCAGTCTGAATCTATCCTTCAGAAGAGGATTGAACTCCTTGAACAAGAACACCATTCTGATCATCTTCATCATATTCATAAAACCTTGAGGGTTTCTCTATTCCCTCATCAACCTTCACATTTGTACTTTCTATCATCTTTCTCAGTCTCTTGTTATAACATCGGTATGCTTTGCTTTGAGTAGAGTAACCCAAGAATATTCTTTCATCACTTCTAGCATCAAACTTGCCTAGATCTTCATCTCTTTTGATGTAACATTTGCTACCAAAGACTCTGAAATATCTTACAGTAGGAGTCATGCCAAACCAGAGTTCATAAGGGGTCTTACCGGTATTGCTTCTGATTTGAACTCGATTGAGAGTATAGACTGCAGTGCTGACAGCTTCTCTCCAATAGATCTGAGGAACATTTGCTTCCATCAGCATGGTCCTAGATGTTTCCTGGATGGTCCAGTTCTTCCTCTCCACTACTTGATTCTGCTATGGAGTCCTAGGAGCAGACAACTATATTTTAATTCCATGTTTCTCACAGAACTCTATGAACTCACTGGATGTGAATTCTCCACCTCTATCAAACCTTAGACATTTCAACTTTAATCCTGTTTCATTCCCTACCACAGCCTTGAATATTTTGAATTTTTCAAGAGCTTCTAATTTCTCCTTTAGAAAGGTTACCCACATCATCCGGGAATAGTCATCAATTAGCAGCATGAAGTATCTATCACCTTGAATACTCCTGGTTCTTGCTGGACCACAAAGATCAGTGTGAACTAAGTCCAATAATCTGGTAAAAGACAGTTCCTTGCTTTTGAATGTGACTCTGCTCATCTTACCTAACTGACATTCCTTGCACAAGTTGTTAGTAGGTTTCACCAATTTTGGAAGATCTCTTACAGCCTGAGTATTGTTTATCTTGATGATATTATTAAAATTCACATGACACATCCTTTTATGCCATAACCAACTCTGATCAACTTGAACAAATAAGCAGCTTTTACCAGTACCAACCAAATGGAAGATATTACCTTTAGTTTGAGTACCGGATGCAATCTTTATTCCAGAACTTTCAAAGGTTTTGTATTTTCCATCCTTGAATCAGAGATCATAGCCTTGTCCACCAACTGTCCAATATTGAGAAAATTGTGCTTCAAACCTTCAACATACAGTACATTACCAATTTTGTTTCTTCCATCAAAAGAAATAGTTCCTCTTCCTCTGATTCTACCAACAGAATTGTCACCAAACTTTACCACTCCTCCTTCATACCTTTCCAAATCCACAAACTTATTTTTGTCACCGGTCTTATGGTGAGAGCATCCACTGTCAATGACCCAATCATCCTTCTATTCAATTTGGGCAGCCAGAGCTCTTTCCACAGTCTTAAGATTGATAGATACAGAGGACACTGGATCTTCTTCCTTGATGGCAATGAACACCCATTCATTTCTAGATTTGTTTCCTATCTCTGATTCATCATCTGTTATTTCCTATCTCTAATTTATCATCTGTTACTCCTTCATTATCATCATCTTCATGTACATAGTAACAGTTCTTTTGGAACCTTGGCTTGTTAGGATTTTGCCTTAAAAATCTTTCCGGACACCTTGAGGCAAAATGACCAATCTTATTATAGTTAAAACACTTAAAAGGTAATTTTCCTTCATACTTACCAGATCCTCTTGGCAGCCTCTTTGCAATAAGGGCTTCAAGTTGAGCAGTTTCTACTTCTTCTTCTTCCAGATCTTTTCATGCTTTTTCATACCATGACAATTTCCTTGAAGAATTCTCTCCCAGATCAAGCCTTTGTTTACCTTTAATAGAGGCACTGGCTTTGAATGCAAATTCAGTCTTGGGGCGGTCGTCTCCAAACTCTGTCATTTCAAATGCAGCCAATTTCCCAGCCAATTGATCTCTTGTGACAGTTGTATGGGCTTTGAATTCTTCAATGGCAGCAGCCTTGATTTTGTAAGAAGCAGGGAGGGATCTGAGAATTTTACCAACAATCTCATTTTCATCCAAGACTCCACCAGCATTTCTAATTCCACAAACTAGCTCATTCACTCTTGGCATAAAAGTGGTGATATTTTTATCATCTCTCATCTTTAGTTTTTCAAATTTCCCTTTTAGACTCTGTAACCTTGTAAGCTCTGAGTCAGATAATGCGCTTAGAAGAGCCTCTTTGGTCTGTAGATTGTTTTCAGCATCTGTGATTTCATTTAGGGTTGTCGAACCACCCTGTGGAGGTACATACACTTTTGTAACCATGGACCAGTATGCCATTCCCATACACTGCAAATGACATTTCATGTGACCTTTCCAAAGAGCAAAGTTGGTTCCATCAAACTTTGGACTATCCTTCTTGTAAGACAACATCCTGGATCTCCTCCAGCAGTTAAGCTCCTTTTAGAGGAACTTAGCTCTGATACCAATTGTTAGACTTAGGGTACACAACTGAGAGGGGGGGTGAATCAGTTGTGCAAAACTTTCTCCAATTAAACACTTAAATCTTCTTTAGTAATTAGAAGAATATTAATCATGAACCATAATGTATTCAAATCAAAAGCAGAAACATATCAACACATAAGACACCAAGTTTTGACGTGGAAAACCTGGTTAAGGGAAAAACCACGGGGTGATTAACCCAAGAATGTATTCTCTGTTAGAAGAATAGAAAGAACAAAATGGCACATGTCAATTAGGGCTCACAGCCTGAGCACACTGCTCACAAGAGGCTCACTGCCTACAAGAGACACAATGTCTACAAAGAAATAAGTATCACCTTCATGAACTAGAGAATAGCATCTTCACCATGCTTGAATCAGTTCCATTTAAGCCCAATGCTTCTTCTCTGCCTTTCACACTTCTCCTCACTACCACACACTCATCACTGCAAGACACACTTTGAAATGACTTCACAATCCCTTATTTATACACGACATTGACTTAGGAACAATCATCTAAGTCGGCAAACACCTACAAGAACATCAGCAAGATGTGTAATACATCCGGTCGGCCAGTCTCAGGAAGAACTCCAACATCTGGTGGTTATTCTTCAAATATGAACTTTAACTTCAATGTGGACCACCAACATGAACTGGAACGGATCCACATATCACCAACAACATCCGCACTTCAACTGCTTACTGGAATCCTTCTCTCCTTCATCTGGAACCTCAAGAACATAGTCTGTCATCACTATCACAAAGGAATAGGTTCTTCTGGACCTTAAAGCCACAAACCAATCTAATTGACACTTTACAAGGACATCCTCAACACTTCCTCAAATCCGCAGAATGGGATAATGCATTACCGGACCTCACCGGACCTATCTGTGTCACTCTGTCAGCTCTGGACACCTGCCGGAGCTGGTTCTACTTGAGCGACCATAACTTCTTTAGATCTTCATGCAGACCTCTAAAAACTTTACTGGAGCATCTCAAGACTTATATCTACAAACCCTTTAAACCGCATCCTCTGATCCTCAACCTATCTTAGACTTTTACCTTATTGTCATCACTATTCTTCACTGTTCCTGATTGAGACTAATTTTCTCAATATCCTCAGCACACAGCTCATCCAATCCTTCTCATTAATGCAACATGAGTATGTTGACATCAATGACACTGGTTAAACCTATACTTGCAACAGCCCCCAGGTCTCCAACCACGACACTATGTCCATAAGACACAACACACAACCATGAAATCAGAGAGAGGCAATTTAGAAGAATGATGATACAAATAGAAGGTCACAAAAGAGGCAGTCTCCTAGTATCCTAGACCTTACAAGATAATCAAGGGTCATCCCAGGAGGCCTAAACAACACAAAACACATCATGGGGGAAGCACATCACAGGAGAGATAAAGGGTTAGAGATACTTACCTATAGGGTCTTCGTGCTAAGTCTCATCATCAGGTAAATCATTCTCTTTCCAATTGTAAACATAAGTTACCATTGCTAAGTCTTTGTAATTATTATTTTGTTCATTCTTAAATGCTTCTTGGTTTGACTCAATGTTCGGTGGAATATTTTCTTGTTGAAGTTCATTAGTACCCATTTTCACTATCCTCTTAGGTGGTGGCAGAAGAAAATTATTTTGAGTGATCTCAACATCCATCATTGAGGGGTTTAATGTGAGAGATTTCTCCTCATCCACTAGGGCTACATCGTTAGTGATGTCCAAATGACTTGAGTAGTCAAACAAAGGAGGGACATTAAAGGTCTTCTCTTCCTTAGTGAAATCCAAGGTGTGTGAACACTCAACTAAAGGAATAAGGTTGGTAGGATGATCTATAGGGGTTTTATGCACTAGGATAGGATTTTGGTTATTGTTAAATAAAATCTCATTGTCTACCCATGGAATGTTCTTTGTTAAGGGGATCTCTTCATTCTCTAATGCTTCCTCTTGGCTAGGGAGAGCATTTGAATGGCAAAGTGGTGATGGCTCTTCATTTGCTAATACTTCATCTTGGCCAAAGTGAGCATTAGAATAAAGATTTGATGGTATGATGTTAAAAGATGTGTCAATGAAATAATCCTCTTGCATTAAAGTGTCCTCATGGGGAGGAACAACCTTAAGAGAGGGATCATAATGTAAACCAAAGTTATCATCACATGTTTTAGAAATAGGTACCATAGGGGAATGTTCCAAAAAGTCATCTAAGGCTTCATCCAACATCTTGAGGTCATCACTAGTAAATATATTATTGATCATGAATTTAGTGAGATCATCCAATATCCAAGGGTATATTCCCATGAAGTTTGTGAAGCTATCAAAATAAGATATATAACAAAGGATTTCATATGTAGAGCACATAGAGAGATCAACATCATGAATTTGTGCTCTTTGTTCCAAAACTTGAGGATGTTTATTAGTGAATTTAGATAAATGATCAATGTCTATGATGTATGCAAACAACTCTTCTAAAGAAGTAGCCATGATATATGTCTTCAAATCAATGTAAAATCATATTTTGAAAGCTTTTCAAAATTGATGCAAAAGACAAGTGCCAAGTTACATGCGAAAATGACCTAAATGCTTGATTTTTTTGTACTTTTTCAATGTAATTGAATGAAATAAAAGGTGTTGTAAGGATTTGGATCAGGGCCAGAAAATTATATGCCTGATAACACACTCTTGATGCAAATCCAAGATAACACCAAGTCAAAATATAGTGAAAATATGTCAAAATAGGCACTTTTTTCACCAAAACTCAATGCAAAAGAGCATAACAAAGGGTGTTGTGAGGAAAATGATGATGGAAAGAAAATAATATCAGTAATAATAGCAACTTGGTGCCAAAATACCCAACAAAACATGCTTTTAGTGCCACTTAAGGTAAAACCCTAGTGAAAATATAGCAAAAATAGGCTATTTTTCATGGTTTTTCAATTCCAAGACCTAGCAAAGGAGGTGTTGTAATGAATTTTAGGAGGTACAAAAAATAATATCAATAATATCAGTAACATCAATCCATAAAATTGAAGACAACACACTTGGAGTGCAAGCTAGGTCAAACCGTAGGGCGAAAATAGCCAAAATGTGTAGTTTTTTGCAAAATTTTCACTACAAGAGCCTGATAAAGGGTGTTGTAAAGATTTTTATGAGGGAAAGAAAATGATTACCTTTATAATAGGAAATTAATGCCAAAATACCTTTCACAACACACTTATGGTGCAAGTTTATAAAGTTAATAAGGCCAAATTTAGTGAAAATCATTATTTTTGAAGCCCTAGGTTTGAGATCTTGGGACAAAATGCTATGTGAATGTTTTGAAGTTTGATTTATGATTAAAATGACTTAATCTTAGATCTGAAAATGATTTTCAAGCTTTAATACGCAAATTGCCAATGCAAATTTAATGAAAATGCATCAAAATTGCTAGTTTTTGTTGAAATTTTCTATGCAAAAAAAAAAATTTAAATCTGGATGTAAATTCACACTAAAATGCAAAACTACAAACAAATGTTAATTTGAATGAGCCTCTAAAATCAGCAGAAAAATATGAAAAAAAGATTTTGCCTACAAACCCTAGATTTTGGAATTACCAGGTTATATGAAAATTGTCAAAATTTCTACAAAAATTGAGCAAATTATTAATGAAAATGCAATGCAAATTTTTAAATTTTTGGATTTTTCTATAGTTTATATCATATCTCATGCAAAAATAATGAATTAGGAAAATTTAGAGAGAATTGATGCAATTTAGTAAGCCAAACAATGCAATTTTTTTGTATTTTCCAAATTTTTAAATTTTTTTGAATTTTTCTCAATGCAATAAAATGAATGACTATATGAATGAATGAAACCAATCAAAATCTAAAGACACACACTCAGCAAGTTGCAATTTAAGTCCAAAAACATGGGTTCCCCAAAATGTTTAGGGTGAAAATTGATAGTTTGTTTAAACAAGGTTAAATGCTACCATTTCCACCGCTAAGCATTGGGAGGACAAAGGCCAAGCTCGTGAACAAGCTCCTAATCACTTTGTCTATCCCTTAAGTTTGCATGGTTATGAAACCTAAGGTCCTAATCAAGATTTTATCAAGTGTTTTCTTTTCAACCAAATAAAACCCTAATTATGCCTTATATAAAAAATAAACAGAAACTGATGAAGCAACTGGTAAAACTGATCATAGAGGTGTAGAGATAGGGTTTTAGAGATAGTGTACCCAGATTATGAGGGTTGTATGCACTAGGGCACCCGCCCCAGTGTCCTAAAAGTTTCCAAACTAGAAAATCTTCTGTACAGGGTGTCTAAGACTGCTAAAAGGCTTCCAGATCCCAGAAATAACTCCTGGATGGACTAGGGTGCCCGCTCCAATGTCCCGCAAGTCTCAGAATCCAAAAATCTAAAAGTCTATCATGAATGTATCCGCAATATCCTTCTTCTTGTAGCTTCTTTTCATCAGAACCTGCAAAACATGATCTGCACATACAAAAGAAGGAAATTGTTGCAGCTATATAGGAGCTTGCCTCAGTCAAGCCCCATCTTTGGTATTTCTACCTCAACAATAGCCAAATATAAAGATTTGTAGAAGTGTGTGCAAACCTAACAATGTGTTATGCATAAAATCAAACCTTAGATGTCTCAATCAAGGGAAGATCAACAACTTGCTTTGCATCAATAAACACATACAACTTCACCTCAAGGAGATGAGATAAATGAAGACTTGCATGAACAAGAAAGCAAATCAGCAATGTCCGCAGGGGATCTCCAAGCTTGTTGTTGAAGGCTTCAACCCTTCTCCCAATCATGCAAAGGGTGTACAGACCCTAGGAAGAGCAAGATAGACTCAAGATCTTGATTCCTAATCTTCATTCATTGTCTCCAAGATAGCAAATAAAGAATACTTCGAAGAGCTTTGACAAGTCACTGATCTTCAATGGCTATTGTAGTAGAGTTTTGGCATCAAGCTTGCATAAGAATTTTATGTGGTAAAATGATTTGCAAATGTCTTTTTATATCTAGATTTAGGGAATTCAAATATCAAAATAACGTCTCGATATCGTACGAAAACTGAGAATTTGAAAATGGAACCCTCAGGCACTCGGTGGAAACCGACACCCCACCAAAATTCAAAATCCCATGAAATGGGGGAGGACTAGGGCGCGGGTGTCCAAGTCCTAGCCCCCAATTTCAGCTCAAATCTACATTTTTGGGGGTCCTAGGGACCCAAGTTTCAAATCTCTTTCCGGGTTCTATCAATTAGTTACCTCAAAAAGTGAATAGACTACTCCTAGACTTAGTTAATCAAGGTTTCAGGATGGCTGGAAAAGAAAAGGTTGGGAGGTCACCAAGAGTGAGGAGCTAAACCAAGGGAAATTGTACCATTCCATACAGGAGGACAATTTCTGACGTTACAAAGACTTAAACATAAGAGACTCCATTAACAAGCACCATGTGAACACGTGGCGAGCTCCGCCATATTCAAATAAAAGACACAAAAACACATGGCAAGGTGGTGCTCCATATACAATACTTTACCAATGAAACCCTTCAAATGAGCATACTATCGACAAGTGGTGCCTTCCACTGAGATTTATAGACTTAACAAAAGAAACTCAATGTTTACTACGACGCTAACATTTGGAAACCTCTTCACCCACTGTAAAGACTCTTTACCTTTTACCGGCAAATAATGATGGCATAACCCTTCATTCGCCCCTTTTGTCTTTTATACCTTAGAGACCCGTCATTGCACCACGTGGAGCCTTAGCACATGCCGGGAGAGTCTTTAGCTTCAAAGCTCTCAAAAGAGCACGGTTGTGACACATGGCAAGTTCTGTTGTGTCCTCAGGGATGGGCCAAATAAAGCAGACATATTCTTTTAAAACAACATTAGTGCTACTAGGGAAAAAGGGGCCGTGAGACTCACAAAGGGTCGATTTCAAACCCTAGACATATTGATAAAATTTTCAAATACGGGCCATAGGTGGTGGAATAGGGGCATGGGACCGGTAAACAATGAAGTTTAAGAGATCAACCCTACAACTTAAAGAACTTGAAGTAGGTGATAAGCGGTCAACATGAAAATGGGTCATCCCACAATAATGGGTTACACTTTTTGGCCAAACTTGACATTGAAATCAACATTTTGAACATAATCTTCACTTTCTGACACTTATACCCAGTAAACTATTAGGAATTTAAAGATGATGTGAACTAGTGATTTGTGAGATTTTGTCTGTAGATTCTAAATATATATTTAAAAAAAATGGAGTTAAATTGTAAAATTTTTTGCATCTCCTTTGATAACTAGTTTTAAATAGTAAACAACATTTTTCTAAAGTGATGTGTATTCTGTCATGTTGCCCGAAATTTTGAACTTGGCCAATTTTCAAATTTTGAAAGCACCTAAACCCTTGAACCTGTCAAATCTCAAAAATAATTGATTTTTAAAATCCATAAAAGACGGTAGGAATTCCTCTTATAGACTTGATCCTAACCCCATTCCACTCAGTCTGGCCAATTTTCATGCTAAAATTCTTTTCTGTTTGCAAGATCTTAAGCTTCACTTTTTCTTGCTAGTGATTTGTAAATTGAGTCAAAATTTGAAACCCTTGTTGCTGGAGCTTAAAATTTTTTTGCATTTTGTTCGGGAGGCTTCATTCATCTTACAGTCTAAATTTCATGCAAAATAGAGTTACCAGCAAAAAGATATGTGATTTTTCGTCTTCAAGCGTGTTCTCAAAGGGCTTCCAAGTTATTCACAGATTAAATTTTTTCCATGACTTTATAAAATTTAATATTATTTTGAAAGTTAGAAAAATGAGTAAAGACATTCATCATGGGAAATAATTTTATAAAGGGAGAACAACTTTTTTAAAAGACAAATATTTACTAGTATCCCTAAAGTCTTTATTTGAAAAGTGAACTTTATGAATATCATTGGGTGATTTATAAGTTCATGAACTTCAAATATCCCCGATTCAAAAGTTCTTAAACTCACCAGATGCCCAACTCTTTATAGTCGGGTGATTTTTGAGTTCCCGAATTGCAAATTTACCTGACTCCATGGTTCTAAAGTTTAAAAACTTGCTTCATCCCTGACTCCCCTTTGTCGAACTTCCATGGGAAATAGAACTTTAAAAAAAAGGTTCCAAAGTTCACAAAATAAGCAAATGCCTGACTCTTTCATTGTTAGAGGTTTTTATGGTTCTCTAACCTTTACATTGGCCAACATCAGGATATACCCCAGGGTGCTCTCTGCTACAGCCAGTAGTTTACCTGCAAGAGCATTGATCTGAGGTTAAAATGAGATTATGGAAAGCAAATTTATGATACCTGCCAGGCTTTCCCAAGCCTCTGTCAAGGAAACTGTTGCCAGTATGATACTGTCACGTCTCATTTTTATGAACAATATGATTAATCTAGTTAGTGAACAATTATCGTGATTGATTCTACTTTAAGTAATTTTGCTTATGTGGATGTAATTATTATGAGTTAATTAATGAATTTAGAAATTATTTTTATTGAATATCGATGCAATGATTTTCTTTGGCTATGTATTCGAGACACTAACCTATTACCATCGAGATGAGTACAAATGGATGCATATTCTCGTCAAAGACGAGAGCATGGCTGTGGTAGAAATGTTCTAGCCACTTGGAAAGAACTAATGGATGGATTACCCTGATGCAATCACACACATCACATAGTTGCATATGAATTATTAAATGGCTTTGATTTCATTAATGCGTGATTTTTAATTGTTTCAAATGCATGATGTCATTACTTTGACTTAATAGATTCAATGATGTATTGTGTGTAATTAAATAAATAATAAAATATTGTTATTATGGATGTTTGGAAGACAATATGTCTTTAAAATAAATAAATAGATTAAATTATTTATAATTGTGAAATTTGTAATGCATTTCTCTTTGTGATTATTTAAATGGATCATTTAAATTAAAATGGTGTAACGTCAGAAAATGTCCCCTTAGGGGCTTTTCCCTCATAAGGTTTAGCTCCAGGGTCTTTTGTATGCATTTAGGACATCTTAGTTCATAATTTGGCATCCCGATGGAATGAGCCCTAGGTAACATGACAAATGGGACCTAGGAGGACCCCTTGAGCTATACCCTACCCAAAATAGGGAGGGAGGACTTGGACGCCTGCGCCCTAGTCCTACCGTATTTTGGGGCAGCCCTAATTTCTGGGTGTCGGTTTATGACCGTTACTTAGGTCCTATGATGACACGGTAAGTTTGAATTATGAAAATCTTGGCGGCAGTGCTTGTAGTTGCATATATAAGCATGTTTAGGCATTCATTTGTAAACTAGATTACAACTAGCTATCAACTTGTATGCGCATTGGTGATTCAAGTCTTTCATTGTGTTGCAAGAGCAAAATTATGTGTTTTATGTGTTTGTGTTTGTAGATTTGAGCATTAATTTCCTCATGGAATGAAGAGCATCTTCCTCCCATGAGAGCTTCACTACAAGGTGACATTATATGGTGTTTTCTTCATCATTTCCTTTGGTTTTTGCCTCTACCTCCCTAGGCACGCACTCTCTATCTGACAACAGTGTTTGGAGACTTAATTGTCCTCTAGGGCTTGACTGAAGCAATCCTCTAAAAACCACAACCCCCTACCAAAGCTTTGTGATTACAGGTTACAGGTGTCACATTTGGGAAAAGTTGAGTTGCAGGAAGGATCAATAGATATCAGGTATTCAAGGTCTGAAGAGAAGTAGGACACCGGAGCATTTCCAGTACTTAGGCGCTCACACTAGTGTCCTCTATAGATAAATTTCTAGAAACAAAAGTTACAGGGTAGATCAGTGTCAGAAGGAGGTCAGGATCCCACAAAGAAACTGACAACTTGGACTTGGGCACCTGCACCTTAGTCCCCTATTGTTCCTCCTTGGAACCCCAAAAATAGGTGTTCTATGATTTGATATTTTACTCCCGTCTGCAAGAGTTTTTCCATTATTTGTCATTTTATTGTCGTATTTGAATAATTAGGGTTTTAATGGTTAATTGAGCATAAGAGAAGAAAAATTGATAATTAAATTCCCTAATCCAAGATTCCCTACATCTCGCAGTGATCTAGGGTATGATAGTGAATTGCCACTCGACCCTAGATCCTTGAATGTAAAGGGTGAAAGGAAGATTCAAACATCTAAACACTAAAACATTAAACAATCCAAATTTTCACCCTAAACATTTTGGTGAACCCATGTTTTTGGACTTAAATTGCATCTTTCTGAGTGTTATCTTCATATTTGGATTGATTTCATTCATTCATATAATCATTCATTTTATTGCATTAAGAAAAATTCAAAAAAATTGAAAATTTTGAAAAATTCAAAAAAATTGCATTGTTTGGCTTACTAAATTGCATCAATTCTTTATAAATTTTCCTAATTCATGATTTTTGTATTATATCTGATATAAAATACAGAAAAACACAAAAATTTAATAAGTTTCATTGCATTTTCATCATTAATTTGCTAGGTTTTTGTAGAAATTTTGACAATTTTCATATAACCTAGTAATTCGAAAATCTAGGGTTAGTAGGCAAAATCTTATTTCAGATTTTTCTACTGATTTTAGAGGATCATTCAAATTAACATTTGTCTTTAGTCTTTCATTTTAGTGTAAATTTTCATTTAGATTTAAAATATTTGCATTTTTGCATAGAAAATTTCAACAAGAACTAGCAATTTTCATACATTTTCATTAGATTTGCATTGGCCTTTTGCATGTTCAAGATTGGAAATAATTTTTAGATCTGAGATTAATTCATTTTCATCATAAATCAGACTTAAAAACATTCACATAGCATTTTGTGTCAAGATCTCAAACCTGGGGCTTCAAAAACAACAATTTTCACTAAAATTGGCCTTATCTACTCTATAAACTTGCACCATAGAAGTGTTGTGAAGGGTATTTTTTCATTAATTGGATGTTATTAGGGTAATAATTTTTTTCTCCTCCTAAAATATTCACAACACCCTTTGAATAGGCTCTTGTATTGCAAATTTGGTGAAAAACTACACATTTTGACCGTTTTTGCCCTAGGGTTTGACCTAGTTTGCACTCCAAGCATGTTGTACTCAATTTTATGGATTGAGGTGATTTATATTATTGATGTTAATTTCTTCACATCCTATAATTCATTACAACTCCCCTTTTTCTAGGTCCTAGAGTTGAAAAACTGTGAAAAATGGCTTATTTTTTCTATATTTTCACTAGGGTTTGACCTTAAGTGGCTCTAAAAGCATGTTGTGTTTGGTATTTTTGCATCAAGTGGCTGTTATTACTGATATTATTTTTTTTCCATCATCATTTTCCTCACAACACCCTTTGTCATGCTCTTTTGCATTGAGTTTTGGTGAAAAAAAATGCTTATTTTGACATATTTTCACTATAATTTGACTTGGCATTATCTTGGATTTGAATCAAGAGTGTGTTGGGAAGGATATTATTGCTATTTTGGACTGATTTAAGACATATAACTTTTTTCCCTTGATCAAAATCCTTACAACACCCTTTGTTTCATTCATTTGCATTGAAAAAAGTACAAAAAATCAAGCATTTGAGGCTATTTTGCACATATCGTTTTGCACTTGCCTCTGACATACTTTTGGAAACTTCTAAAATCTGATTTGGGAGTGATTTGAGCATAAAAACATGACCTCTCAGTAATCCTTGGAATCTCTACATGAATATATTACAAAATTTGAAAATATTCACAAATTCATTAGTAAACATCCTTATGTCATGCCCTATATACAAGCCATGTATCACAAGGATATATTGGTGTCATCTTCTTTCGAGGTCCTTGATTATGTATCTGATCTTAACAATTTCATATCTCTCATCAATACATACCCTTGGGTAATAGAAGAATTGATAAAGTACACTTTGGATGAAGACCATGACATTTCTCATAATAGTTTGGAATTAATAGCTCAAACATATGGTGATAATATTAACAATGATCATGAGAGTGATAATGAATTCACAAGCTACCCTGCTGATCCTCCAACTAAACATTCAGATAATTCAGATGAAAAGACAAGGGTTAGCTCTAGTAATTCAAACAACCCTCTTAACCAAAATGTAGCATTAAGGGATGACATTGTGACAACGCAACATTGTTTTGACTATCTTGACCTATTTGGCATGATGATGTGGATAAGGAACAATTTCATAACACACCTAGTCCACTAAAAGATGACATTCATGTTAAGGTCCATCCTTCGTTATCCCTTTAGGGATCAAGAAGTGATCAAAATACATTAGATAAACAAATGGACCAACCTACATCTCTTTCTAGCATTTGGATATGGGAAGATCATCACATCCCCGATGACAACTTCTAGCATGAATCTCCCTACAGGTAATTATCTCTAACCCTTTATCTCTCTCATGATGTTCTTCCCCCATGATGTGTTATGTGTTTTTTAGGCCTCCTGGGATGACCTCAGATTCTCCCATAAGGTCTGGGATACCAGGAGACTGCCTCTATTATGACCTTCTATTTGTATCATCATTCTTCTAAATTGCCTCTCTCTGATTCCATTGTTGTGTGTTGTGTCTTACAGACATAGCGTTGTGGTTAGTGATACTAGGGGCACCATCCTACGAGACTATCCCTAAGACACTTGTTTCTCCTCTCTTACTTATTGTTTCCCTTCTTCTAGTGTTACCACCTAGTGGATGGATGATGACAAACATTTATACTAATGTGGACCTAGTGTCCCTTTCAAGAGCAATCAAAAAATGGACTTAGTTCCTAATATGACAATGGGGTTGTATATCTTATCCGATGCTTGGCTAGTGGAAGCACTTATGCTTTCCGCGTAGTGAATTTCATGTTTTCTATCGCATTTACAAATCTTAACAATACTACCGCTCTATGCACCTTTATTTGTCTTTGAATCTGGCCTTGGTGGTACTTGATTTGAAGAGCTTTGTGACATAGCCCTATAGTTATCCTCGAACTTCAAATTTGTTGTATAACTTTGGCTCTTTGTGTGGTTAATCACATGCATTGATGCTGTTGTTTATCATGATTTTGTAGACACTAACATGTTTCTTGCAGGGATGTGTTTTTGGGAACATTTGGCGACCATGAAGTACATGTCACCTCTGAGGGGCATGGGCTTTGCAAAAGTCCGTGTTCCCTTGTGTGTTTTCTTCCTACCTTAACGTGCTTGATATCAGTGTGTGATATCAACCACCTTAAGGTGGGGGCATACATAAGGTAAGATGTCTGTTATAGATATTAGTAATGTGTTTGACCTCAGGTGCAAAGACCTACATGATGAGTGCATCATGCATCCTAAGTTTGTTTTCAATCAATCAATCATGTAAGCCCTCTGCGGAGGTGGGATATCGCGTATATCTTTTTTATCTTAAGCCCTCTACGGAGGTGGGGATGGTGTATATCTCATAATAGATTGCATCATCCTATCATTTTCAAAAGTCCTCTATGGAGGCGGGGGGCAATTATGTGACTAACTCAACCCTTAAGCATGTTTTTGGTGATTGTTGTGGTAAAGCCCAATCGTCGATGTGTGCCTGTAATGTGCCTAAGATGGTGTTGGACCTAGAAATAGGTACACTCCATCACTTGTCTGCTATGTTTTCTCCATGTCTTCAACTGTGTGTCTGTGTTTTGGCATGCTTGCTTTGTTTGGTGTATTTGTTGCCCCATATGCAGTATAAAGATCAGTGCCTTCAGGTTGTGTTTCCTGCATTTTGGGAGGTTTTACGTGTCTTGCATGTGTGTTGCCCCATTTATACAAGGACCTGTGCGATGAGTGCATCTTATATTATGGGAGGTTTGTTTACTTTCCAGTACTTGCATCTGCATTTCATATATATGAGAAAAATAAAAGAAAAGAATCATGTATGTCTTCCATGCATTAATGTGTATTTTATGCATTGACTGTCTTCTCTGTGTTTTGCATGACTGTAACTATTTTCTCCATGTTTGGCGTGCCTGTTACTATTTTCTATGTGATTGGCATGTATTCTCCATGCTTGAAGTGTTCACTATGTTTGTGACCTTACTTTAATGCATGTATTGGCCTCATGCTTATACATACATTAAAGTGGGGGCTAAATGTAACATCAGAAAATGTCCCCTTGGGGGCTTTTCCCTCATAAGGTTTAGCTCCCTGGTCTTTTACATGCATTTAGGACATCTTAGTTCATAATTTGGCATCCTGATGGAATGAGCCCTAAGTAACATGACAAATGGGACCTAGGAGGACCCCTTGAGCTGTACCCTACCCAAAATAGTGGGGGAGGACTTGGGCACCCACGCCCTATTCCTTCCCTATTTTGGAGCAACCCTAATTTCTGGGTGTTGGTTTATGACCATTACTTAGGTCCTATACCAACACGATAAGTTTGAATTATGAAAATCTTGGTGGGAGTGCTTGTAGTTGCATATATAAGCATGTTTAGGCATTTGTTTGTAAACTAGATTACAACTAGCTATCAACTTGTATGTGCCTTGGTGATTCAAGGCTTTCATTGTGTTGCAAGAGCAAAATTGTGTGTTTTATGTGTTTGTGTTTGCAAATTTGAGCATCAATTTCCTCATGGAATGAAGAGCATCTTCCTCCCATGAGAGCTTCACTACAAGGTGACATTATATGGTGTTTTCTTCATCATTTCCTTTGGTTTTTGCCTCTGCCTCCCTAGGCACGCACTCTCTATCTGACAACGGTGTTTGGAGACTTAAGTGTCCTCTGGGGCTTGATTGAGGAAAGCCTCTAAACACCACAACTCCCTCCCAAAGTTTTGTGATTGCAAGTTACAGGTGTCACATTTGGGAAAAGTTGAGTTGCAGGAATGATCAACAGACATCTGGGATTTAGGGTCTGAAGAGAAGTAGGACACCGAAGCATTTCCAAGACTTGGGCACTCGCACTAGTGTCCTCTGCAAATAAATTTCTAGAAACAGAAGTTACAGGGCTAATCAGTGTCGGAAGGAGGTCAGGATCCTGCAAAGAAACTGACACCTTGGACTGGGTGCCTGCACCTTAGTCCCTGACTGTTCTGCCTCGAAACCCTGAAAATAGGTACTCTGTGATTTGATATTTTACTCCCGTCTGCAAAATCTTTTTCTGTTATTCGTTAGTTTATTACCGTATTTGCATAATTAGGGTTTTAATGGTCAATTAAGTATAAGAGAGGAAAAATTGATAATTAAATTCCCTAATCCAAGCTTCCTACATCTCACAATGATCTAGGGTATGATAGTGAATTACCACTCGACCCTAGATCCTTGAATGTAAAGGGTCAAAGGAGGATTCAAACATCTAAACACTAAAACATTAAACAATCCAAATTTTCACCCTAAACAAATAGATAAATAATCTTAAACTGGCATTATTATATTTAGAAATGAATAAAGAATTAAAAGAATTATTACTATCATTTATTTGATAGTAAGTTGAATAAAATTATAAATTAATTATTGTAAATAGATTATTGAGTCTTTTTGATTGGTGGAGAGTGCATGCAAACTAAATTTCAAACTTTAGTTTTAAAACCTAAATTCTTGATCGCTAAAAATAATACAAAGTAAGGTAATAAGAGGGAGATCACTCAGCTAGGAAAGACATCCCATGTTTTGCAAAGAGAATAGTTTCATCAGGGTGACATGACGTGAATTTGAAAGGCGAAAGGAGAAGGATCATGAGGTAGCTACAATTTTTCTTCCTCCAAATCGAACTTCCAAGTTTTTCTTCAATTTTTAATTGCATTTAAATAGATGATAATGATTGTAAAAATATGGGTTTTCTTTGAATATTGGCTGAGCGACTACCTTGTTTGGATGTTTCTGGTCTTGTTGGGCCGTCTTCCTACGTGGCAATTGTCTTCTACAAATCTGAGTTTCCATCTTCTTAGCCACCATTTTTCTATATGGCCGTTGCTTTTAAAACTAGCCCCTCCACCCTGATTGACCCATGTTTTGCCGAAATTGTCCTTATTTCTAGCCGTCTCTCATAGTTTGGTCACTTATCCTTTGGCTGGTTGTTTCCTACCTTCTAGCCACCTATGTTAAGCTGGCTACCCATTGGTATGCAGGCCATCGACCCCTATTCTGGCTGACCCAATCCTTATGGTTGCTGAAATTCATGTAGCATGCTATTCTACTATGTTGATTGACAGTTTAGAACACAAAAATTGCTTCCTTGTTTAAAACCCTGCTTATCTAAGATCTGGGGATTCTCTCTTCATCTACATAATTGAATGTAATTTTTCATGTTTGGAATCTTGGCTTATGAAAACTATAAACAAAACCCCTGATTTGTGATATTAAGATCCTGTTGCTGTATTAGTATGTCTATATTCTTTTTCTTATTTGGCTGAAAACAATGATAGAGCAACAAATTGACTTCTTGTATGAGCAAAACCTCTTGAAATATATAAATTGTTATTTTCCTGTAGCTGAATTACATTGTGCTTGTAACTAGATTAAATTATTCTTATAGCTTGGCATAGAAACTTGTTAAAAATAGTATGAACTGAGACAAAATAGAGACAGTGGAAACCATTAAATGACAGAAAATAGTTTTCCATACAAATCTCAATATCATTTATTAGATTATGCTATAGTTCCTAAAGGTTTAAGAAAGATTTATATACATAAAATGCATGTTTAAACAAATTAGTTTCCTGATATCAGAACGATAGTAAATTAGAATAACATGAAATTAAGTTACTGATGTATAAAATTCCTATTTTTCTTTGAGCCATTATCTTGGATGACAAGCAGGACATTACCAGTTCCAGTTCTGTGTTTTATTTGTTTTACTTATTCTATCATAGCTCTTGTCAATAGAATGATAGGAGGGTATTTGATTGAGATTATATATATATATATATATATATATATATATATATATATATATATATATAAACTAATTTGATAACACAGAGTAGATCCTGTCAGAAGTATGACAGTAAGACAGATTATTATCTTAGAATGATTATCATTAAAGACATTGTGACTGAAATGCAAGATTAGAAACTATATTTAATTGATGACTTATGATTTCAATTATATGAATGAAAGATGGTTTATTTTTGAAAGTGTATTTTTCCTTGTTGATTTGGAAAAGGGATTGATTTGATTTATTAAAAATCTTGAATTTATGATTCTTTATTTCATTTTCTTGTGTCTTGGGGAAAGAAGTAGTTTTTATATAGGAATGTATTAGGTTACTTTTGGGATGGAGATGCCGAATGTGGGTATATCAGAGATGGATTTTCCTATTTTTGGGAATTGACCAATTTATTTGAAATGATTAGATCTAATTGGAATGACATTGAAATAGATGTTTATTGTCTAGCAAACTTATTTATTGATATCTCTACCACATCCTATTGTGAGACAATTTTCTTTTCATTACTTAGAATTGCACATTCAGACATCAAGGTTGCATCAGGTGATCCCTCCTACAGTTGTTACCAGGTAGCTAGACATTTCGTGCAGGGCTGGGTTTCCTTCATTTTAGGAAGGGATCCGGGGAAGTGTAAATACTTCATGATTGGGTGGAAAAGCACCTGACCATGTTCCCATCTCTCAGTTTGTAAGTGGTGGACCACTTGGTTTGTGTTGTTGGAGAGTGTGTTGATTTGTTATTTATTGATGTACTTGTTATTGTACATATTTGGATGTTTTATGGCATGTTTCCAAAGGATTTATGTATATTAATGCATAATGCTTATTACCTGGATTTGGCAAGTGAATATGTAAGATTCATTGACATTGAGATTTTATTTATAAGATTATCTTTTATTAATATATTGTGATTAAGTAGATTAATTGCATTGTTTATCTTTGAAAGTTGTATTTAATTGGATTATTTACTTCTTTTTGACTTTGGTCATTGTGATGTTGTATTTAAGTGGATTATTTAGTTCATTTATTTTTAAGTTGGTTTAATTACTTTTACATGATTTGTGAGTCTTTACATTTGGTATCAGAGCTCTGGATTTAACACTAGGGCCTTTGTTTCTTGGGACTATTGTGCTAAAGTTGCAAACTTGATATAGATTATCCATCATGAATACAAGAAACACTAATCATGATGATGGATCAGGAAGTAGTCAAGGTAGAGGATCATGTGGAGGTGCTCATGGTGGTTGAATTGCTGGGGATCATGGAGATGCCAGTAATGACCACGATGGAAGATTTGACCGTATTCTTGATCTCTTGATCCAACAGGACACAGGGATGAATACTCTTAAATAGGAGATCAGATGAATTCCTAGAGGTCAAAATGTTAATGGAAACCCAAGGGTTGAGACACAAAATGAGAATCCAAGGACAAAAGTTCCAGTTCTTCAAGTTGGAACTATTGTTGATAATCAAGCAAAGATAGTTGAAGAATTGGGGAAATACCTCAAGAAATTATCACCACCAAAATTTGATGGAAAGACCATAGGAGATGGAGCCGGGTCTTGGATAATAGAAATGGAGAAGTACTTTGGGTTCTAAAACCTTTTTAGATCACACTAAGGCTATGTGGGGTTGTTACCAATTGACTGGTGAAGCAGTAACTTGGTGGGACAATGAGAAGGAAGATAAAAAGTTGTTACCTAGTGAGATAACATGGGAAATTTTCTTACAACTATTCAGAAAAAGGTGCTTACTACAGTTATTCTTTGACAAGTAGATGACAGAGTTCTAGAACTAGATCCAAGGAGGTATGTCTGTGACCACTTATTGGGAAAGGTTTTCTCATTTACTAAAATATGTTCCATAGTATCAGATAGATGAAAGATTTTGGATTAGAAAGTTTATTTTGGGATTGAGGCCATAGATTGGAGCCATGGTGGACATTCATAACCCACTCACGATGGATGCCACTTTTGAGAAAGCAATAAATCAAGAGCAGAGATTACAACAGACAACAAATTATCATAAGCAGAGAGATACTAAGTTTTCAAATAAGAAACCACAGAATAATCAGTAGAACTATCAAAAGAATAACAAGCAGGGTAACAATAAGCAGATCAAGAATCTGAAGAGAGGTAATAATTCTCAGGATGGGAATGGTGGAAACAAAAGAGGTGGCAATAACAACAGAAACAACAATCAGAGGGAAAGAGATGAAGGACTGAGAGCACCTAAGGGTGGATGTTACAATTGTGGAGGAGAGCATTATGCAAATGCATGTCCATAGAAAAGAGGAATCAAGAATCAGCAAGGAGCATCGCAGCATCAGATCCATGCTGTAGTGGATAATCAGCAAGCAGAGTTTCAAGCAGTACCTATTCAGTTCCAAGGTAAGCTCTATGGACTACCTATTTCTATTTTAATTGATACTGGTGCCACATAAAGCTTTGTAGATCCTAGAGTAGTATCTAAGTTATCTATTAGACCTAGACATATGGAAAACTCTTGGATGGTACAATATGGCAATAGTGTAGAAAAGAGGGTAGACTCATATCTAGCTTGCAGTGAGTTAGAGCTTCGTAGTTTTCAGACACAAGTGAATCTGTATGTAGCACCTTTAGGCTCTTATGATGTAATTCTAGGAATCAATTGGTTAACTAAACATAAGTCTCTAGTAAACTATGAAGACAAGGTTGTTAGATGTTTGGATGACCTAGGGAACCAAGTGGAAATTAATGGAACTAAGAGACCTTTAGAGCTTAGACAAATCTTGGCTATGCAATTAAAGAAAGCCAAAAGGAAAGGATGTGCCATATATGTTATCCAAGTAAAGGACCTTGATAAAGAAGAACCAGTGTTCAATGACTATCCAATCCTTAGAGATTTCAGAGATGTATTCCCTATAGAGTTGACAGAGTTTCCGCCAAAGAGAGAATTTGACTTCTCGATTGACTTGCTACTAGGGACTGAACTGCAATCTAAGGCACCCTATAGAATGACTACTATTGAGTTGTTTGAGCTTAAAGATCAATTGCAAGAGTTGTTAAATCAAGGGTTCATTAGACCTAGTGTGTCACCATGGGGCACACCGGTCACCTTCATAAAGAAGAAGGATGGTACTTTGAGATTATGCATTGATTATAGGATGCTTAACAAATCTACTATAAAGAACAAGTATCCACTTCCAAGAATAGATGAGCTCTTTGATCAGATGAAAGGAGCAACCATGTTCTCAAAGATAGACCTTAGATCCAGTTATCACCAATTGCAGATTAAAGATGAGGACATCTCTAAAATAGATTTTAGGACTCGATATGGTCACTACGAGTTCACAGTAGTACCATTTGGGTTGACTAATGCTCCAGCAGCTTTCATGAATTTGATGAATATCATTTTCAGAGATTGCTTAGATGATTTTGTGTTAATCTTCCTTGATGACATTTTGATATACTCTAAATCAGTGGAAGAACATGAAAGGCATTTGAGAATTGTTTTGCAGCGATTAAGAGAAAGGAAGTTTTTTGGTAAATTATCTAAGTGTACATTCTTTCAAGATAAAGTGCACTATCTTGGTCATGTGATCTCAGTAGAAGGGATTGCAGTTGATCCTAAGAAGATAAAAGCAATAATGGAATGGCATGCACCACAGAGTGTGAGAGAAGAGAATTTTTATGGGACTTGCAAGTTACTATAGGAAGTTTGTGGAAGGTTCTTCAACCATAGCAGCACCGATTACCACACTTCAAAAGAAGGGTAAGAAATTTGAATGGACAGAAAGGTGTGAGCAAGCTTTCCAAGTGCTTAAGGAAAAGCTCACAATTGCCCCTATCCTGACCATACCAGATCCTAATGGGCACTTTACAGTTATAACATATGCGTCAGGGGAAGGATTAGGAGGAGTGTTGATCCAGAATGAGCAAGTGGTTGCTTATGAGTCAAGAAATCTAAAGCAACATGAGTTCAACTATGTACCGCATGATCTTGAGTTAGCTGCCATAGTTCATGCACTTTAGATGTGGAGGCATTATCTTCTAGGTAAGCCCTTTGAGTTAAAGACAAATCATCTTGGGCTCAAGTATATATTTACTCAACCTAACCTCAATGCACTACAGAGAAGATGGTTAGATTTCCTTATTGAGTATGACTTTGGGATTGAGTATATTAAAGGAAAGGAGAATAGAGTAGCAGATGCTCTTAGTAGGAGAAGACATCTAGCTGCCATTGTTTCTATGAGATCCAATTTTAAATAGAAAGTGATTCAGAGTCTTCAAGGGGATGAGCATTATGAAAGAGTTAAGCAAGCTTTGGAAGTAGCCCCCTTAGATCACAGGTTTGACGGATATGTGATTGAATCAGATGGACTTTTGAGATATCAGGGAAGGATGTATATTCCTAACTCAGGAGAGTTGAGGAAGTTAGTGCTTGAAGAGATTCACAATGCACCTTATTTAGGTCACCCTAGAGTGACAAAGATGGTCGAAGGTTTGAAACCTTTATACTTTTGGCCTAGACTTAAGAGGGATGTGATGGAGTTTGTAGCTCAATGTTTGGAATGCCAGCGATTCAAAGCTGAGCATGTGCATCCAACAGGTTTGTTGTATCCACACAATATCCCTGAGCACAAGTGGCAAGTGATAAGCATGGATTTTATTCAAGGGTTACCTATGTCTAAGAATAGGCATGATGTCATCTTAGTGGTTGTGGACAAGTTGACAAAGGTAGCACATTTTATTATAGGGAATCTTTCAGATGGTTCTATGATCTTAGCTAAGAAGTTTGTACAAGAGATTTTCAAATTGCATGGAGTGCCTGAGACGATCATTTTAGATTGAGACACTCGCATGACATCTAGATTTTGGACAACGCTTAATGTAACTTTGGGTACAAAGTTGAATTTTAGTTCAGCTTATCATCCTTAAACAGATGGTCAGACAGAAAGAATTAATTAGGTGGTAGAAGACCTTCTCAGAATGTATTGTATGGATTAGAAGTATAAATGGGAGGAGTACCTTCCATTGGTTGAGTTTGCATATAACAATTCATACCATGCATCTTTGGGAATGGCACCTTTTGAAGCTCTCTATGGGCGTAGGTGTCAAACACCTATTAGTTGGGATAGAGTGGAGGACAGAATTGTGATTGGGCCTGAAATGTTAAGAGAAATGGATAATTAGATGAAGTTGATCAAGGAGAAATTGAAGCAAGATTCAGATCATCAAAAGAGTTATGTAGATAAGAATAGAACTCCTAGATAGTTTCCAATTGGTGATAAAGTCTTTTTGAGGGTCAAACCTCATAAGAGTTCAGTGTCGTCTAGAAAAGCATCCAAAATTGCTCCTCATTTTGTAGGACCATTCAAAGTTCTGGAAGTGATTAATCATGTAGCTTATAGACTTTCTCTCCCGCCTGCACTTGCCAGAATCCATAATTGTTTTCATGTGTCTTTACTTAAGCTTTATAATCCTAATTTGTCACATATTTTTTATTGGTGTGCTTTACAGGTTTAGGATCCAGGGGTGGTGCTGGTGGAGCCCACTCGCATTCTGTGGAAGCACAACATTAAGTTGCGTAGCAGAGATGTGGTACAGTATAAGGTCCAATGGGACCAATATTCTAAGGACAATACAACATGGGAGGATGCAGAGGAGATTGATACATCTTTTCCTCATTTGAGGATATAGCTTAGATTTTTTATTCATGCATGGATTATGATACTTGAGTTTGATTATTGTTTGAGATACTTTGAGTTCAGTTGTGCTTTGATACTTCGAGTTGATGTTACTGTTTTATGACACCTTGATACTCTATTGGTGCTTGATAGACACATTATTGTTTTGATGTTTAACAAGACATCAGGATGATGTCTCTTCCAACTGGGGAAGGATGTCACGTCTCATTTTTATTAACAATATGATTAATCTAGTTAGTGAACAATTATCGTGATTGATTATACTTTAAGTAATTTTGCTTACGTGGATGTAATTATTATGAGTTAATTGATGAAATTTGGAAATTATTTTTATTGAATATCGATGCAATGATTTGCTTCGGCTATGTATTTGAGACACTAACCTATTGACGTTGAGATGAGTGTAATTGGATGTAGATACTCGTCGAAGACGAGAGCATGGATGAAGTAGAAATGTTCTAGCCACTTGGCAAGAACTAATGGATGGATTACCCTGATGCAATCACACACATCACATAGTTGCATATGCATTATTGAATGGCTTTGATTGGATTAATGTGTAATTTTTAATTGTTTCAAATGCATGATGTGATTACTTTGACTTAATATATTCAATGATGTATTGTGTGTAATTAAATACATAATAAAATATTGTTATTATGGATGTTTGGAAGACAATATGCCTTTAAAATAAATAAATAGATTAAAATATTTATAATTGTACAATTTGTAATGCATTTCTCTTTGTGATTATTTAAATAGATTTTTTAAATTAAAATAAATAAATAATCTTAAAATGGCATTATTATATTTAGAAATGAATAAAGAATTAAAAGAATTATTACTATCATTTATTTGACAGTAACATGAATAAAATTAGAAATTAATTATTGTAAATAGATTATTGAGTCTTTTTGATTGGTGGAGAATGCATGCAAACTGAATTTCAAACTTTAGTTTTAAAACCTAAATTCTTGATCATTGAAAATAATAGAGTAAGGTAATAAGAGGGAGACTGCTCAGCTAGGAAAGACATCCCACATTTTGCAGAGTGAATAGTTTCATCAGGGTGATAGGAGGTGAATTTGAGAAGCAACAGGAGAAGGATCGTGAGGCAGCTGCAATTCTTCTTCCTCCAAATCAAAATTCCAAGTTTTTCTTCAATTTTTAATTGCATTTAAATAGATGGCAATGATTGTAAAAATATTATTTCTCTCTGAATATTGGCTGAGCGACTGCCTTGTTTGGATGTTTCTGGTCTTGCTAGGTTGTCTTCCTGCCTAGTAATTGTCTTCTGCAAATATGAGTTTCCATCTTCCTGGCTGCCATCCTTCTATATGGTCATTGCTTTTGAAACTAGACAATCCACCCTGATCAGCCCATGTTTTGCCAAAATTGCCCTTATTTCTGGTCATCTCTCATTGTCTGGTCACTTATCGTTTGGTTGGTTGTTTCCTACCTTCTGGCTGCCTATGTTAAGCTGGCCACCCAGTGGTATGTAGGCCATCGACCCCTATTCTAGTTGACTGAATCCTTGTGGTCGTTGACTTTCCTGTAGCATGCTATTCTACTATGTTGATTAATATATTAGAACACAAAAATTGCTTCCTTGTTTAAAACCCTCTTTACCTTAGATCCAGTGATTCTCTCTTCATCTGCATAATCAAATGTAATTTCTCATGTTTGGAATCTTGTCTTATGAAAACTATAAACAAAACCCTAGATCTGTGATATTAAGATCATGTCACTGTATTAGTATGTATGTATTCTTTTTCTTATTTGGTTGAAAACAATGATAGAGCAGCAAATCGACTTCTTGTATGAACAAAACCTCTTGAAATATATAAACTGTTATTTTCCTGTAGCTGAATTACATTGTACTTGTAACTGGATTAAATTATTCTTATATCTTGGCATAGAAACTTGTTAAAAATAGTATGAACCGAGACAAAATAGAGACAGTGGAAACCATTAAATGATAGAAAACTATTTTCCATACAAATCTCAATATCATTTATTAGATTGTGCCATATTTCCTGAAGGTTTAAGAAAGATTTATATACATAAACTACATGTTTAAACAAATTAGTTTCCAGATATCAAAATGATATTAAATTAGAATAACCTAAAATTAAGTTACTGCTATATAAAATTCCTATTTTTCTTTGAGCCATTATCTTGGATGACAAGTAGGACATTACCAGTTCTGTGTTTTATTTGTTTTACTTATTTTGTCATAGCTCTTGTCACTGGAATGATAGGAGGGTATTTGATTGAAAATAAATATATATATAAATTGATTTGATAAAACAGAGTAGATCCCATCACAAGTATGACAGTAAGACATATTATTATCCTAGAATGATTATCATTAAAGACATTGTGACTAAAATGCAAGATTAGAAACTATATTTAATTGATGACTTATGATTTTAATTGTATGAATGAAAGATGGTTTATTGCTGAAAGTGTATTTTTCCTTACTTGTTGATTTGGGAAAAGGGATTGATCTGATTTATTGAAAATCTTGAATTTATGATTCTTTAATTCATTTTCTTGTTTCTTGGGGAAAGAAGTAGTTTTTATATAGGAATGTATTGGGTTACTTTTGGGATGGAGATGTTGAATGTGGGTATATTAGAGATGGCTTTTCTCCTTTTCAGGAATTGACCAATTTACTTGAAATGATTAGATCTAATCAGAATGACATTAAAATAGATGTTTATTGTCTAGAAAACTTATTTATTGATATCTCTACTACATCCTATTGTGAGATAATTTGCTTTTCATTACTTAGAATTGCACATTCAAACATCAGGGTTGCATCGGATGATCCTTCCTGCAGTTGGTACCAAGTAGCTAGACATTTCATGCAGGGCTGGGTTTCCTTCATTTCAGGAAGGGATCCGAGGAAGTGTAAATACTTCATGGTTGGTTGGAAAAGCACATGAGCTATGTTCCCATCTCTCAGCTTGCAGGTGGTGGACCACTTGGTTCGTGCATTTGGAGAGTGTGTTGATTTGTTATTTATTGATGTACTTGTTATTGTACCTATTTGGATGTATTATGGCATGTTACCAAAGAATTTATGTATATTAATTCATAGTTCTGATTACTTGGATTTGGCATGTGAATATGTAAGATTTATTGAAATTGAGATTTTATTTATAAGATTATCTTTTATTAAGATATTGTGATTAATCAGATTAATTGCATCTTTCATCTTTGAAAGTTGTATTTAAGTGGATTATTTACTTCATTTATTTTTAAGTTCATTTAATTGCTTTTACATGATTTGTGAGTCTTTACAGATACACCATGCCGAGCAAGAGCAATTCTTTTATAGAGGGAATTCATGTTAGTGTGAATATTGATTGCAGAAAGTGCAAATGTTCCTATTATTTTTTATGCAGGTTAGAGACATTCATCAAAGCGTAATGGTGATTGACATGAACTATTTGACAAAATGCCTCTAAGAAACATCATATCATGGTCTTACTAACTGCCATGGTCACAGGATATTCACATAATGGTTTTGTTGAAAAGCATTAAAAAGCTTCTAACCTAATGCCATTGCCAGAATCCTCCTAGCCCCTACCGATCAACAAACTCATGAAGCATTCCTACTTAACCTAATAGTTGAAAGTGCTCTAATAGACATGTTTGTAAAAGGTGAAAGATAAAAGCACATGAACTATTTGACAAAGTGCTTCGAGGAGATCCTAATCTCAAGGAATGTATCAATTGCTAGATATGCACAAAATGGATTTTGTTGAAAAAGCTTTAGAAACTTTAAAGCGAATGTAAATCCTATTTTTGTGGATGTCCATCGAAGCATAGCTTGGAATTTTCTAATAGGCATAATGCAAAATCTGGAAGCACAAGGTCATGGCCTATCTTAAAGTATAGACATCCATCAAATTATAGTGAACAAGAGGTAGTGAAGATATATCATAGCATCACACACAGTTGGTGCCATGACTCCTTATAGGAGACTCTATGCTTTCTTGGGACAAGAAGTCTTGAAATTCATAAATGATGAGTGCTCTGATCACCCATACAAGAAGTGGATTGAAACATACTCTTTTGCAAACTTTGAGGCATCAGCTACTCAAATTGAGGAGTTGCTTGACAAGTTGGCAATTCCATTAACTGGGGGAAGAGCTTGAAGTCCTTGAGAGGTTGTATCATCAAGATTTAAAGATGGAAATAGAATTCTTTTCTATGCAGCCTCTCTTAGAGAACCTCAATTCCTATATTAGAAGTAGGAAATTCTGCCAATTACCGATATATTGTTGTATCAAATTTTGATTTATCTTGCACTATCCTGGATTCCTCAGTAGTATTAACAAAAATTGCTATGCTAACAACTTTAAAAGCTGAGAAAAATGAGACAAAAAACTTAGGTGATCACAAATCATCAGTAGAGTTGAAAAGCATTTGGAATACACTTTGTAGTTAATATATAGAAGAATATGAAGGGTACCTAAGTAAGATTTTTCCATCTGAAGAAGCGGAAAATTTTGATTATGAAGGCCTATGCAGATTTCTTGAGAAACTATCTTAGTTTTACGTTGAGTCATATTCAAAGGTTGTTGCTTCAAATGTGCTTCAGGGCATTAATGCAGAAGATATAAGAAAAAATTGTGGAGACATCATCAGAGCTGCCTTCTTAGCAAGTGGTCTCAATGGTGTACATATGCATTCCAATGAGCTTTCATTTGTGGATTCCATTTCTACTGGTGATATTGATAGGTGGTAGAAGACTGGAAAGAAAACTTATTGAGGGCTTTACTCGAGCATTTACAAGTTGTAGGCCAAATTCAAGTACAAAACTTGCATGTCTATCTCTAGTTGAAGAGATGCTTTTGTATGTTGTGGAAGATACTACTCTTGAAGCGTTTGACAAGAGGCATGACTTTCACTCATGA
Source organism: Cunninghamia lanceolata (assembly GCA_027924645.1). Classification (NCBI taxonomy): domain Eukaryota; kingdom Viridiplantae; phylum Streptophyta; class Pinopsida; order Cupressales; family Cupressaceae; genus Cunninghamia; species Cunninghamia lanceolata. Next base: position 7,346,589 of record BSBN01000679.1, on the reverse strand, counting down.
GTTTATATCTCATCTTATAATCTTTTCTATAATTTTTTTGGTGAAGATGAAGAGGCTTTATTTTTCATTCATGACTACATTTTCAAGAAACTATTACCAAAAACAAGGAATTTTCCTTTGTAATTTATTTTCCAAGAAACAGTTACAAAAAAAAGGAGAGAGCCTTTAAAAACTCATCGAAGGCTATTGAAGAGGGATCTTCCATCTTTTTCCAGCTATTCAGGAACAGGGGAGTAGCAGAGTTTTTCTTTAAAACACAGTTTGTTGTACAGTGATGTTGTAGGCTTTGAACTCACATTTTATATTGGAGAAATAAGGAATATACTTCTAAATCTATGAATTTATGAATGTTTCCTTTGATTATATGTGTCATGTGTGTCTCCGTAATCAATTTCCAATGCATTCTCTGTTATATCAAATTGTGGGTATTTGTTTCTGAATCTTTGAATTCAAGTTAATTCATCTGTTAGAAGAATCTGAAGTTTATTATTTTCCTAAGTATCATTCATGGGTGTGGGATAAATGAACATTGTGTTATTTGTTCACATTCATTACATTTTAAATCAATCCATCGCATCTATTTTCATGGTTGTACATTGATGTTGTAGGCTTTGAACTCACATTTTATATTGGAGAAATAAGGAATATATTTCTGAATCTGTGAATTTATGAATGTTTCCTTTGATTATATGTGTCATGTGTGTCCTTGTAATCAATTTCCAATGCATTCTCTATTATATCAAATTGTGTGGGTATTTGTTTCTGAATCTTTGAATTCAAGTTAATTCATCTGTTGAAAGAATTTGATGTTTATTATTTTCTTGAGTATCATTCATGGGTGTGGGATAAATGAACATTGTGTTATTTGTTCTCATTCATTACATTTTAAATCAATCCATTGCATCTATTTTCATGGTTGTGGGTAGATGAACTTGTGTCTTATCCATAGATGCATTCTCTATTTTATCATCTTCAAGTTTATCTTGTCCCTTTGAATCTTGTGGATCATCCTCACCAGCACTATCCTCTTCATAAATTACATCTTCAACAGTAAGTTCCCCTTGAATAGGCCCTTGTGGAAGAGAGGTGTCTTCTTGATTTCCCTAGCCTCTATCCACCTGATCACTTTGTTTGTCAGGGATTTGTTCTTCATGTCCAACTCCTTTTGGTGAATTGTTACTCCTATACCTTATAGCCCTTGGTTACCTTGTAGATTTACTTGAGGATTATCCTCCTTTTCTTGTCTAGTTTGATCCTCAGGCTCCTTTTTGTCATCATGTTGAGTGCCTACTTCTGATAGATTTAATTGAGGACTATGCCTCTCTTCTTCTTCTTCTTCTTTCCTTTGAGATGTCTCCTATTCATCATCATGCTTTGTGGTTGAGGGAGTGTCCCTCTTTGGAGATTATTTTGGGACATCTATCACAGGAGCCTAATATAAAAGTTCTTCATCATGAACTTCTTCCTCAATTGCCTCCTCAGATTTCCTTGTTTCTTGGGATGCCTTTGTTCTATGTGTAGAGGGAGGAGAAATGGCTACATACCCTAAAGGCTTAGTTATTTTTTTGTGTTCCATTGGCAGTGGTTACTCTAGATCTTCACCTCCCATTGGAAACTATCCTATTGCTTGTCTTGTTAGAATAACTTGAGCTATAGGCTATATACCTAGACCTGATACCACCCCTACTTATGTAGCCATATAAGTGATTGAATCTTTCCTATAAGCTTCATTAACCATCCCAATCACCTCCTCTAGAGTAGCAATGTCTATTTTACCTTTTTTTTAGCTTCTTTGAGGTTTTTTGCCTCTTATATACCTCAGGCTTAGAAGAAGAAGATTCACTGGTAGCAGGTTTTTCCTTTCTCTTACCTTTCCCTTTTCCAAATTGAAAAAGCATGGCATCCAACCTTGAATTACTAAAATCTCATACCTTTTGGCTTATAGAATATAAAGACACATCCTCTCTTACCGACCAATCTGTCATGCCCGCATTTCCCATGCGGTCACAACACACAACACACGTGTCATGTCTACATTTGCCATGTGGTCATGACACGAATTATGAAAAACTTTTCTTCCTATCCCTAGGAACCCCCTTGCACGCCTCTGCGTGCTCGGTGGTAATATGCATAAGGCATAAACATGTCAACAGAATTTAGGGAGGTGCATTGTCCCATGTAGTCCCCTACGTGATGATAGCTATCTAGGGGGTATGTGACATGAAGTGTCGCTTTTAGGGTTAGACTGATTTAAATCTAAACCCTAAGTTTCCTAGGTGTGAAGATGATTCCGCTAACATCGAAAACTAACTCTAATTCAGGTCCAAATGAAAACAAGATAATGTTTAAGTAAAATGGCATGATGGACGCATGATTAAAGTGGAATGATGAAATAAAAGATAATAAAATAACATAAAAATTAAACCCTAGAATCTAGGAAAAATCTGACAACATAATGTGTTTTCAATAACCGCATTAAAATTTTCAAAATAAAACTCCAATAAGAAATTTAATAAAATTAAATAAAAATCTAATAAAGAAAATTTAAACTTAAGAACAAATTTAAAACAATTTAAAATAACAATTAAATATCCTCCAAGGTCGAATAAATCGACCTTGCACAAAAAAAATTAGAAATTCGAAATGAAAATAATAATATAATAACAAGACGCCAAATTTGTTTAACAAATTTGAGTCTGTTAATAAATATAATTTCGGCATTACATTTATTAATGAACTCGGAATAATCGAGAAGGGAAGAGGTTAATATACTCAATCCCGAAAAATAATAGCAAAATTGATAAATAATTAAAAATATAAAATCTCTCTAGGGAAAAATTAAAATAATTATCCTAACAAAAGGAATTAAATACAAGGGAATATCCTTCCCAAGTTAAACAAAACTCAATCCCTCCAAAATTAAGTTAACCCACAAGGCAATAAAAAGTAAAAAGCAAAACCCCATTTTAGTTAAAAGCAAGTTAAAGTGAGACACAAGGATTCAATGAGCAAGGGTAAAGAAACATAGTTCATGAGGCTTACCTTCAAAGCCCTATAATGGAAGCACATTTGGTGATGAGCTCCAAGCTTTCCCCAAACCTTCCAATCTCCAAGAATTTCTCTAACTTCCCTAAAATTTCTCAAAAATAGAAGAAACAACCAAAATGCAAGAACCCCACACTCCTCAACAAGAGGAGATAATATAGGCCATCAATTACATCTCAATCCTCACCTTATCCACTTGTCACCTTCTCCTTCCTCCTCCAATGCCACTTGCAAGGCAGAGGAAGTGTGAGGGTGACAAGTGTCATCCTCCAATTCCATCTCAATCCTCACATTATCCACTTGTGCTCTCACACATGTGTGAGAGAACAAGTTGTGAGGTGGCATTCCCATTCAAACCTCCAAGAGGATAAGGGATGCCATATGGCATCCTCTTATTCTCTCAAAGAGCCATCTCCCTCCAAGATGCTCTCACACATGTGTGAGAGTCTTGGAGGAAGATCCCACACACTTGGGAGTCTTGGAGACCTCCCAAGTCCTCCTAGGGAAGGGATTCCCAAACATTGAGAAGGGAGATGAGTCTTTCCCAAAGCATGACTCATCTCCCACCTTATCTACTTCAAATTTCGTCACTTTGACTAAACCATAGTTTAAAGTGACCAAAAGTGAGTTAATCCAAGGGTTAGTTAGTCAAAATTGACCCTAGACCCATGGGTAACCACCTAGGGTAAATTTTGGGACACTAAGGTTCACCAAGGGGGTCATAAATCTACTTTAAATGGCCTCAAAAATAAAACAAATACCAAGTGGTGTAAGTCAATAAAAATTATACAACACTTAATATTAATTAATTTAAACAAAGGGTACTAGGTCAAAATGATAAAATTAAATCAAGCACTTAAATCAACATTAAATTTCAAACATGATCCTTATCGCTCTTGGGAATGGATCAGTTTTATAGGGAATAACATAAGTGTGAATTCTACCTCCAATTTCCTGTGGCTTGGGAATGTAAACCTGCACATCTCGATCAAGTGTCAATCATATCATAAATAATCATAGCCGAAGCAACTAGAATTAAATTCATGCCATCGAATACAACAATAATCATCTATTACATGATTCCAATATAAACTACATTTTTCTATCACATGTCAAATAATCATCATCACAGAAATAACTAGAAATCACATCACAAAATATCATCAAAATACTATCAAATCGAATCACCATATGTCTAATCAATGTCATATCAAAATCAGGGGATATAATCAAATCTGCATAATGAAACCATAGTCTCTAAAGGTCTGATAATGTCATCAACTAAAAAACATAACAATCAAAATAAGGGAGGAAAAATAATCAACCTCACACAATCAATATCAAGCAAGGGATCATTGTTAACCTTATTTAAATCATATGTGGGATTCAAAATCTTTCCATTATCAGACAATTTTTCTAGAAGATAAATACTTATGCCAAATTCCCTTAATTGGAAAGAAGATAGTCTACAATAAATTCTTCTCCTTACTTCAAAATCATCTTTTAAATTTTCTCAAAATTCATCTAAAGCATGAGTACATGATGAAATGTTATGGTAGGAAATGATTTCTTGAGTCTACCAGCAGAGTTAAAATCTTTCCTTGGCATATAAGTTTTAAGATTGAGAGCCTCTATCTCTTCTGTTGTTGTCTTTGCAACCTAAATAGTAGTACAAGAGGAAAACCCCAAATCAAATGGATATTTGACACCTACCTTATGTTTTCCTACCGGTTTTAGATGTACTTCATTAATCTGTGTTGAAAATTCCATCAAAACTACCATATCATTACAACATCTTGGCAAAAGAAATGGAGCCTTCTCAAACACAAAAACCTGATGTATGTAGACCTAGGGAATTGAATAAACCATTGTCCCCATCCTCTTACCATCTCCATGGACTTCTGTGACATTCTAAAAGAAACATCTCCCATCAACCTAGTGATAATGGAATAAATGAAAGCACCATTTACCCTCTTAAAATGCTTCTCAACTTGTTTAAGCTCCAATTGAGGATAGAATTCCCAAATTTTTCTTTGTTCATGAGCTTCTCCTCTTATTCCATGAGTTGTCAATCTAGGAAAATTTCCCATCATAGCAGCCAAATAAACACAATAGGATGTCATGTAAAAAATTTTAATGCTCACCACTATGGTCAGTTGAGCATACAATTTGTCTTACACAATTTCTCCCCAATCTAGGAAAACTTCACCCTTCAATATAATGTTGATGTATTGGAACAGCTAGGTGTCATAAGGTTTGTTATCATCTTTCCCTAGGTCCCTATTTAAAAAAGTGATTATATATTGCTAATTTCATCTTGAAATTCTACCCTAGTAAGCTTCCTTGGGATCTTCTTGATTGATTTCCTTTCTACTTTCAGCCATCTTCTATTGAGATGCTTCAGATGATCAGTCACATTAGTTTCAAATGCTATTGTGGCCTCTTCCTCTATTAATCGACCTAAATATCCATAAGGAGGTAAGTCAAATGTTGTCCTAATCAATGCAAGTGTCAAATCTAGGATCTTAGTACCATAAGGATCGTAGCATTTTTTGTCCCTTAGATGGTAGTACTATGCAACTACCAAAATCAACTCCAAGCATTTCACTAAAACTAGTAAAAAGGATATATGGTCCAATCTTTAATTGGCTATCTTCTTGGATCTCGAAGTGGCATCTTCACCAAATACATCTTCTCTAAATGTATCTAGGTCTATGTGGCCCAAATTTGTATCAGTAATGTTGGCCAAATTAGATGTAAATTTAGAGGCCATAGGCACTCCCTATAACTTATACTTCATTGTAAGGGGAAGTTTCTCAATATTATTGTCTTGACTCATTTTTCCCTTTTTATCCACTTCTTTAGACATTTAAGTATGTGATAATGTAAGAAAACCTTAATAAAAATCATTTACACCAAGAAAATCCTTTAAATCCTTCAAATTTCAAATATTTTAGGCTTTGGAGAGACTATGGGTCGTGGGAGGATAGGCAGATCATGAACCAAAAGGTTCAGGTCAGGAAGTTCTTTTGAACATGGGTTTCTTTATTTTTATTCTCACTTGGTGGGGATCAGGTTCTCAAGCAGACTAATAACTTAAGGTTTTAGTGCAACCATCCCTATGAGCTCTGAAGTTCCTCAAGGTCTTTCGCTAGTGAAGGATTTTATAAACATAGTAGCAAGGGAATAAATCTAGAAGGATCCAAAACCAAGGAACTTGGTTCTAGATTTCCTTCAAGGTCCATGATCTAAAGGGTTCAAGACCTATAATTTAACTTGAAGACTTAATTTTTACCCGAGGAAACAACACTGGGATTGGGAGTCTCGAACGAACCTGGATCTAGGGATTTGGTTCCACAGTGCCTCCAGGATTTGAAATCCTAAAGGGCACTAAGATCTTTATTTAAAGTTTAAAACTTTAAGGCGTTTTCGACACAAAATTTGTTAGAAATGAAGCCAACAACTACCCAAATGGAAATTTGAATACAATATGTTTATGATCTTAAAGCAGTGTAATACAGAAATGAAATCACAACATGAGAATAAACACCATACAAGAATAAACCATATGAACACCAGATATAATGTGGAGAAAACACTTTCGGGTAAAAACCCCACCAAGAAAGAAGCTCAAGTTACATTATCTTCAAAATATGAAATACATAATACATACACTTCCTCTATCTCTTCGATATTCAATCCACCATAACCTGTGTACAAGAAAACTATGATAGACAACACATACAAGGCATTATATTTATAGATTTATTTCACTCCCCAAACTAGGCATCCACTTTCTCTCTCATTGGATACTCAACATGCAACATTAATTAAATGATACGCAACAACCTCTGCCACTTGTCACAAGTCAACTATGCAATCTTGGGTGCCCATGGACAAGAATAGGCAATTACAAGGTAATAAATGCTTCTTTAATCATCATAGATTCTATCATAACACCCCTTGAATAGTATCTTCTCAATATGGGTTCCTAGTACTAAGTATAGAAACTTACAAGCAATAAGTATTCATCATAAGTTGTCATATTATCATAGAATCTTATGACAACTTACAGTTGTCATAGATTCTCTTACAACCACTTACCAACTTTATGATGTGTGTCATAAAAAACAAAATTATTAGATTCCTCCAAGGTGGCACCTACCCTCAATTACTCTTGATTTTCACAATTACGATAAGTAAATGTTACTCCATAACTACCATCGGTAACTCTGGAACTTATCGATGCAGTAAATCTGTAATTACCATCCATGGTAAATAATTTTTACCATTGCTAGTGAAACATGTACATCCCTTATGGGTGATTGACAAACAATATTAGAAATAATAATTACAAGGATTTACAAGGTTAATGGCACCTAAATACTAACATTCTCCCACTTGACATTATACATTGTAAATACCCATAAGAGAACATAAAAAAACTAAATATAAGAAACAAGGCCTATGGCCTCCCTACACCAAGTAAACTTCTCTTTCCTCATAGGTTTGGTCAAAGCATCTACAAAATTCTCATGAGTGTCTACCTTCTTCAGCTCAATGTCTCCACTTGCAACCATTTCTCGAACAAAGTGATACTGTACATCAACATGCTTAGTTTGAGCATGATACATAGGATTCTTGGCCAAACAAATAGCACTCTGGCTACCACAACCAATTTGAATGACCCTACAATCAAAACCAATCTTGTGCACAATCTCCTCAACCAAACTACCTCCTTAGAGACATGCGTAGCAGCCATATACTCTACTTCGGTGGTAGACAAAGCAACCATGGGCTGCCTTTTGCTCATCCAACTCACTACTCCTCCAAACAAAGTAATCACATAGCCACTAGTTGACCTCTAGCTATCCAAGTCACATACCCAATCTACATCAACAAAACCATGTATGTCCAATGTCTTTTCCACACTATCAGTAACAAAATAAACCAAACAATAATGAGTACCAGCTAAATATATAATACCCTCTTCACATAATTTGAATGTTGTCTACCAAGGTTAGACATAAACCTACTCAAAACTCCCACTGTTTGGGCAATATCTAGCCTAGTACAAACCATTGTATACATCAAACTCCCTACAACACTAGCATATGACACATTATTCATATCCTCAAAATCATCCTCATTCTTCGAACACATGTCTAATGAAAGCTTAGTACCAATGGGCAAAGTAATTCTAATTGGGTCACAATCCTACATGCTAAATATCTACAAAATGGTATTCACATATTTACCTTGGGATAACCAAAGCTTTATGTTACCTCTATCACTCTCGATCTCCATACCTTGAATATACCTGATTGCTCAAAGATCCTTCATATTGAATGCACTTGAAAGTTGGTCTTTCAACTCACTGATCATACCCTTATTATTGTTGAAAAATAACATGTCATCAACATACAATGCAATGATCAGTATATAATCATCAACACAATGAATGTACACATAGTGATCCTCCTCACTTCTAACAAAGCCCAATTTCAAAAAAATGAATCAAACTTCTAGTACCACATTTTTGGGGACTATTTTAGACCATAAAGAGACATCTTCAATCTACAAACGCAATGTTCTTTCCCTTTTACCTCAAAACCTATAGGTCGTTGCAAGTAAATTTCTTACTCAAGATCTCCATTTAAGAACACAGTCTTTACATCCATTTGTTCTATTTCCCAATCAAAAGTTATAGCAATGGATAAGAGAAATCTAATAGAAGATAATTTAGCAACAAGAGAGAATATTTCACCAAAATTAACTCCCTCTCTTTGGGAGTAGCCCTTGGATACTAGTCTAGCCATGTACTTCTCCAATGAACTGCTTGCTCCAAACATCTTCTTGAAGACCTAGTTGCAACCTATGGCCTTTCCTCCTTTGGGAAAATGAACAAGATCCTAGGTGTTGCAAGAGTCTAAAGCCATCATCTCCTCTTGCATGGCTAACTACCAAGACTTTGTATCATCTGCATGAATAGCTTCCATGTAGGATCTAGGCTCATCATCAGTACTCAATAAAGAAAATACACAACAGAAATTTGGTGGGATGTACCTTTCAACTAGATTCTGTTGTCTTGTGGATCTCCTTATGGGTGGAGTAAGAGACTATTTTGGTTCTTCTAGATGCTCAACTTCTTCTATAATAGAATCCTCCTCATCAGAACTAATTTCAATTGAATCTTCTTCTTCTTCTTCACCCCCAAATCTGTCATTTTGTTCTTTTGGTTGTGCATCTTTCTACTATAAATCAAAATTCACTACCTTTGACATTTCTTTCTCTTTTGGCTATTCAGGTTCAGAAATAGCTTTAAGTTACCTAAAAATAACATCTCTAGAGAAAACAATTTTTCTGATTAGAGGATCCCAAATCTTATAACCTTTAACATTCTCACCATATCCAATGAAGATGCATTTCTATTCTTTTGGATCTAACTTAGACTATTTCCTTGGGCACATAAACAAAAGCCTCACAGCCAAAAACCCTTAAATGTTAAATAGAAGGTTTCTTACCTGTCCACACTACATAAGGTGTCAAACCAAGAATCTTATAAGGAGTTATGTTAATCAAGTAACAAGCGGTACACATAACCTCTACCCAGAGGCTGTTCTCCAACTATGAATCAATCAACATACTTCTGGCTCTTTTCATGATTGTTGGTTCTGTTATAAAGACGGTTATCATTGCACCAAAAGATCAACCTGTTAATGCCTGATACAAACACCATAGTTAGTGAATCCATAGGAGGTAGTTAAGCCTTTTCATGAACCCAAGTGCTATGTTGCATAGCACAAGGAAACCAAGGGCGCACACCTTGCAACAATCCCCCCAACGTAAGTGAGGGGTTCGAACCTATGACCCAGGCTCTAATACCAATTGTTAGAAAGACGATTACCATTGTACCAAAAGATCAACATGTTAATGCCCGATACAACCGCCTGAGTTACTAAATCCACAGGAGGTGGTTAAGCCTTGTCACAAACCCAAGCACTATGTTGTACAGCACAAGGAGACCAAGGGTGAACACCTTGCAACAGGTTCATCCTTTCTACAACATCATTCTTTTGTGGTTTCTACAGAGTTGTCTTTGGTCTGATTATACTTGCATGCTTACAAAACTCATCAAATTCCTTAGAGTAATATTCCCCTCCATTTTCAAATCTTAATATTTTTATCTTTAATCCTGATTGATTTTCAACTAAGACTTTAAAATCCTTCAACTTAGTGAAAACTTCAGATTTGTGTTTCATAAAATAAATCCATGTAAATTTGGATACATCATCAATGAAGGTGACAAAATAATGAGATTTTTTGATAGTCATTATCCACAAGTCCAAACACATCTAAATAAATACTCTCTAACTTTTCTTTTGCTCTATTACTTCCTAAAGGAAATGATATTCTATTTTGTTTACCAAACACAAAATGCTCACAAAAATCAAAGTGCTCATTAGAATAAGAGAAACCATCCAACAATTCTTTATTCTTAAATGTTTTTAAAACATCATTACTAGTGTGACCCAATCTACGATGCCACAACATACAAGTGTTTTCAGAAGCCTAAAAAATATAAGAGAAATTACAAACTGTAGTGGCATCTATCCAAAATAAGGCTCCCAATAATTTCCCCTTTGCTACCACCAAGTTTCCTCTCACCAATTTTTAACCATGCTTATCAAATGTTACATACATTCCCAAATAATTCAACTTTGAAACTGGAATCAGATTTCTAGCCAATCCAAGAACATGTAAAACATGAGGGAGGGTTCTAGTTCTCCCATCACTAAAACACAACATTACATTGCCTTTATCAACTATCTAATATGTAGAGTTTTCCCCAAGGTACACTTCACCTCCATCATACTCTTTGTATGTGGAAAACCATTCTTTATGCGGGGTCATATGATACATGGATCTTGAGTCAACTAACCAATGATCATTAGTACCAACATTTTATGTAGAAAGTAAAACATCTTCACCTTCATTCAAGGACTTATCAGTAATGGAATCTCACTATTTCTTCTTGTTTTTGTATTCCTTCTTCACATGCCCTCTTTTATTACAGCTCCAACACTTAACTCTATTTTACTTCCCAAGAGACTTAGACTAACCCTTAGATTTGTCCTTTGATTCTTTCTCTCCTTTTGGCCCTTTTTCCTTGGACCTTCCCCTCACATTGAGAGCCTTAGTTTTACCCTCAAAAGTCTTCTTCCTCATCTCCTATGCCAACAAAATTGCAACAAGGTGATCCAACTTCGGATCTTCAAGGTTAGTAGTAATACCTAAAGGATAACATTCTCCCAAGATTTAGGTAAAGAACAAAGTAGAAGTATACATTTATCTTCCTCTTCAACTATAGCTTCTACATAATCAAGTTGACTCAAAATTAAATTAGAATTATTCATATGCTCTGCAATGGAATCACCCTCTTTCATTTTAACTAAAAATATTTTTTTCTTTAAATAAAACTTGTTTACCATACTCTTAGCTTGATAGATCTCACCCAGTCTCTTCCTTCAAGACATTCAATAGGATGGAATCTGTAAGACACAGTCAAATGGTTCCCTGTGCCTTCTTATCCCACCTTTCTCATTCTTTCACACTCGGACAATCAGGCTTCTTTTCTTTCATAATAGCCAACATTGGTTTCTTTCCTCAAGCAAATCCTCCATCTTTAGCTTCCACAATTCATACCTCGTACCATTGAACTTCTCAATGTCCAAACAAGATGTTGAAGCAGTGGATTGAGCCATTAATACTACACAAGATCTCCAAAACAAAACAACCAAGTCTCCCACTATAAGTAAACAACCTTCACACTACCACCCAAGAATCAAAACTAGCTAGACTCTAATACCAAATGTTAAAATGAAAGCAACAACTAACTAAATGGAAATCTAATTACAATATGTTTATGATCTTAAAGCAATGTAATATGAATAGATAGTGCATATAGAAATGAAATCACAACATAGAAATAAACACCATAGAAGAACAAACCGTATGAACACTAGATATAACGTGGAGAAAACCTTTTTGGGTAAAAAACTCCACCAAGAAAAGAGGATCAAGTTGTATTATCTTCAAATTTTGAAGTACATAATACATACACTTCCTTTGTCTCTTCAATCTTCAATCTAGCAGAACCTGTGTACAAGAAAACCATGATAAGCAACACATACAAGGCACTGTATTTATAGAGGTGTTTCACTCCCCAAACTAGGTGTCCACTTTCTCTCTCCTTGTAAATGACACACAACAACCTTTTCCAATTGTAACAAGTCAACTATGCAATCTTGGGCACTCATGGACAAGAATATGCACTTACAGGGTAATATATATTGTCATAACCATCATAGATTCTATCATAACATCACCTGAATAGTGTCGTCTCAATATGGGTGCCTAGTGCTAAGTATAGCAACTTACAAGAAATAAGTATATGTCATAAGCTATCATATTGTCATAGAATCTTATGACAACTTACAGTTTTTATAGATTCTCTTACAACCACTTACCAGTTCTTTATGATGTGTGTCATAACAACAAAAATTAGTAGATTCCTCCAAGGTGACACCTACCATCAATTACTCTTGATTTTCACAGTTACCATCAGTAAATGTTACTCCATAACTATCGACAATAACTTCAGAACTTACCAATGTAGTAACTTTGTAATTACCTTCCTTGATAAATATTTTTTACCACTATCGGTGAGACATGTACATCCCTTATGGGTGATTTACAAACAAATTAGGAATAATAATTAAAAGGGTTTACAAGGTGAATGGCACCTAAATTGTAACAAAATTAACAAGGTCAGGGATGATCAGAGATGCTTGAGCCATGTCCTTATTTGAAAAAAAGATAAGGAAATAATTTAATTAAACCTAGGAAAGTATTTGAAAATCATTTCTAAAACTAATCCCTAAACCTAGTGACAAAAATTGAACATAAAGTAAACAACAAACAAAGAAAACAAACAGCAAAGCAAATCAAGACAAATGAAATAATCACAAGAAAACTGATTCACCAACCTTGAAAATCCAAAGATATTGAAGAACACGCCATAGAAAGATTTCTCCACCTAACGACAAACTCGAGCCGATAAAATCTGTGTACAAATCACTAAATCCTTTCACAAATTGATGCAATTGACAATGCAAGGGTTCTAGAGCTCTGTTTTCACATAAAAATTCAATTTTTGGAATGCAAGTGTGAGAAAAATCAATCAAAAACCCTTTAAATACTTCAACAATAAATTCAAATCAGTTATCATAAATGTGGGACAAAAGGCGGATGTGGGACTCTGAAAAGAACTTGGACTTTGGAAACATTGTTCCAAGGTTTTGAAGTCCCCTGGAGTCTTGAAAGTATGATTTTAGAACTTGGTTCCAAAATCTCTTTGGAGCCCGTGATCCTGAGAGGACAAACAAGATAAAAAAAGGGCCAGGTCAAGAATGGATCCCAGAGTTTTGTGAAACCTTGGCACTAAGAGAAAAAATGCTAAAAGCTCAAATAAAATGGCCACAACAAAGATCTAAGGAAAAACTTAGGCCCGAAAGGTGGGTAAAAGATCCCAAAACACATCAAATAAAGACAGAAGGAAAAGAAAACAAATAGGGGGAGTCCCCATGTTAGTCAAGAAAATGATGGGATGTGTATACAAGGAATAAAACACCTCACTTCCACTCCCGAGATATTATTTATGTTTCCATTCTTGCAATGGAAAAGGTAGGATTATGTTTCTTCTTCTTGTGTGTTTCACACTTTTGGGTATTTTCTCCTGAAAAAATAAATCTTCTTATCGTAGAAGAGCTTGGATATGCTAGAAGTAATGGATTTTTGGTTTTTTTTGGTTCTTGGTTGGAACCATTAATATTTTTGGATTCAATGCTTCTCCTAACATGGAAAACGTGTGATGTAGGGTTTTGAATATTCTTGTTCTTTTATATGAATTTGTTGTAATGTGCATGATAGATCTTGTATGAAATTTATTGTATATTTGAAAACATATTTTGTGTGTACTTGTGTAAAATTATTGGGGTTTGGGTTGTAACGGGTGCTGATCTTCCCCATTTGGGTTAAGTGCCTCCCATGTTTTGGGGTTTGAGAGAGGTGTGGACCCTTTCTTGGGCAAAAATTCTTGTGATTTATTGGGCATGAGTGCCCAAACTAAATATTTATTGAGTTTAAACATTTAAATATTAAATATAAACACAATGTTAAATTATTTAATTTAAAATAAAAGAAATGATTATGGTTCTATTCTTAGAACTCATGACTCATCAATTTAAAATAAGATACTCAAGTACACTAGTTATAAATTCAGCAAATAAGATAAAGCACAAAAAAATAATTAATACAGCTAGCTAAAAATAACGAGAGGTCGGGTTCTAAAATAGGATAGTAATTGATTTTGCTATTTCTTTAAAATATTGATTCTTCTCTCTCCCACCTCAATTAATTTTATTTCTCTGCAGGACATTTTTTGAAACATGGAAAATGGTTATTTTAGAAGAAGGTTTAGGAATTGAAACAAAATGGTAAATTATAGATCTAAGTGTCTTTTTCCAATATTAATTTAAGTTTATCATGAGATTCAAATGATTTCTCAGACAGGCAAAGAATAGTGAGCAGGTAGAAATTTACAGAGTTTAAATTCTACAATAATTTCCAGGTTTAAGGCTCCAAACATTTAATATATATTTATATATTTTTAAGAATATAAAATTGTTAAGTCAGAAAATGTCCCCTTGGGGGCTTTTCCCTCTTAAGGTTTAGCTCCCGGGTCCTTAGAATACATTTAGAGTATCTTGCATGTTAATTTTGAATCTTGATGAGAAAACCCTGAAGTCTAATGGCAAATAGGACCTAGGGGGTACCACTTTGATGATCCCTATGTTAGAAACAAGATCGACTAATGCATTGTTGATTACGAATTGGAGTAATCTGATTATGAACAAGGTAGTTCTACATATAGGGTAGAGAGGTTGAGTTGACTTAGGAGTCGATTTCAACACTCAACTAGAGGAGGAAGAAAGAGTGTCAACAAGTGGCTTGGAGAGTTGTATTTGACTCTCCAAGTATACACCTAACCACCTAAGGTGGCTTAAAGCCATGTGGGGAATATACACATAATTAATTATTTAAATAATAAGTAATAGTGTTAATATTCCTACACTAACACCCCCCTTAAGAATAGCTTAGGTGGTCACAAAAATATGGGTCCCGGCAACTAGGCCTAATCAGGTACCCATGTACAAATGCATCTCTCATAAAGTAGAGAAAGAAAGAAAACCTTGTGGGAAAAAACTTTCCTCCAAAAGAGAAAAAAAGAAAGTGTACTGGACATGACTCGATGGAAGTACACTCGACACAATACAACTGAAAGTAATAGACTTGCAATATTTACAAGATCCATGTGTGGAATGTCGATTGCATGCCATATGGCTACAATTCAAATCCAATGTGAAGTCCTTCTTTGAAGATTCTCTGGAAGCCTTTTGTGAAGCAACTCTTCAAATTTGTAGAGGCAAGGAAACTGATATCAATCTTCTATTGTGATGAATCTTTGGAAGTCCTTGAAGAATCAACTCTAGATGCACATGTAGCATTAGGTGATGGTGTAGTGGAAATGTTCTTGACACATCTCAATGGAAGTGTACTAGACATATCTCAATACATTGCGGAAAAAATGTTGAAGAATGATGAAGTAGTGGTGGAAGTGTACTTGACATATCTCTGTAGAAGTGCTCTTGGCACAACTCTGAAATGCTCTTGACACAACCCTATGAACCCCCCCATAATTCAATATTTTTATCCCAATAGTATTTTTTTGTTTGAGAAACTTCCCTATGACTCAATATTTTTACCCCCCCTGAATTTGACACTTTATAATGATAGTGCGTTAAACAAGGCTAATTGGAATGAAAAATGACACTTTATAATGATAGTGTGAAATCATTTCCAATAGATTAGTCTTGAAAAATTATTCACTTCCTAAAAAAATGGCACTCAATTTTGAGTTGCCAATCAAAAGATACAATTTTTTTCGAGTTGTTTAACTCGCTGTACAAAGAAGGAAAACTTTTTGAGAAAAAATGGGATATTTTCCAAATCGTCTTGATGCAACTTTGTAAGTGCTTGAACCAACTTCACATTGACTATAAATATGCCCAATTTTACCTCCCTGGGTGAAAGTTATGGCAAAAAGATAAAAATCCCCTCTTTGCACAAACCTATGCAAGATTGGGGCCTTTCGAGGAAAAATATTTTTTAGAAAATGCAACTTTCTCTAGCTAGCTCTAGCATAAAATGTTAGTTTTTGTGGGTAGCTAGTCCACTAACTATTATATTTACTAGATATTTTTGTTTGGGGCAGTTAGGTAACTAACTTCAAAGAGTTAGCATGTTTTGGCGGTCAACTTCAAATATCATAGTTACATTTGGTTGTAGCATAGAAGCTTTAATCATATATGTAACATTAAATGTTACTATTATGATGTTACAACTTTCACACTTTCACAATGCTTATGTTACAAAGGAGAAAGAGACTACTATTTACATACAATAAGGGAAATGACAAGTGCAACAAATGTTGAAACCAATGTGACTCATCAAAAGAATTATAACCAAACTTTGACTCTTACTAGTAATGTTGGCGCTGGGAAGCACTCTGACTGTTGGCAAAAGTTACGGTGACTGAGTCAAGGGCCTGGTAGGCCAGATTCAATACATGTTGGCCAGATTCAAGGAAAGAACTAATGCCATGTCGTGGATGAGACATCTGCAGAGTTGACCCGTGGACCTCCTTCAAGATGCAACCGATGATCTGATAATGGTTGGATACAATAGCATCTGCATTGGATGCTTGTCATCCTTCAATGGAGACTGCGGCCTTTAGACAAGGCATAAGTTGATCCAGGTTTGAATTTGTACGAGGCATTTCTATCTGCACACAAACATGGGCTTTGTTGAAGGGTTCTCCCAGTGCCATTAGCTAGAAATTACAAGAACTATGCCAGTTTCTTCCCACAAATGGGCTTGATGAGGCCTGAGAATGCTAAGTACCAAAAAATGTGAAGCCGCCTGTAGGGATATCGACCACTTGTGTGAGCTCGAGTTGCAACAAAGAGCAAAGCGGCAGACTGTTACGTGGAGACTATGTCTTCGACTTGAACAAAGAAGCCGACTACTACAATGAATGCGTTGACCATTTGTTGGGTGTGAAAAAATGCCTCACTATTCGCAGCCACGACTTCTCATGACTCACATAGCCTCTAAAGCGTGTGCCCAGCAGTTTGCACCTTCTCCCATTGGCAATCACAGAGTTCCCATCAGATGATGATGGTACATCTCTAGGCTCACCAAATATTCATGTTATCGTCACCAGTGGAAGTCTAATAACTGGCACCAAGACACAGAGGCTAGATCATTTGATATTACGTACTCTACAACAGTAGATTCATCAGAATGCTTCATCAAAGAGTTGATGGACATGCCCTCGAGTCAGATTCAAATCACGAATTAGAGATGAATAATGGCGGCAGCTAGCTCAGAAATAAAGAGATCAACCCCTCGATTCATAATGAAGATTCTGACTTCCTTCAAGGTAGACTGCAATCTTTGAAGACTAATGACCAAGAGTGGAGACCGGATTTGGCAATGGCAGCTTGAAAATGTAAACCTCAAACTAGGAAGATGCAGGCAGACTGAGAGGCCAAAAAATGAGCTCCTCGCTTAAAATTTTGCCCAAAAATAGAGAAAATCGCCTACAAAATGTTGATTTTGTAAAAAAAATATACATTTTTTATTAAAAAAAATCCGTCAAATAGAAGATTTTTGCCTCCAATCGAACCAGCAAGCAATTAGCGTAGCTCTGATACCATGTTAGAAACAAGATCGACTAACACATTACTGATTATGAACTGGAGTAATTTGATTAAGAACAAGGTAATTGTAAATATAGGGTAGAGAGGTTAAAGTCGACTTTAACACTCAACTAGAGGTGGAAGAAAGAGTGTCAACAAGTGGCTTGGAGAGCTATATTGGACTTTCCAAGTACACACCTAACTACCTAAGGTGGCTTAAAGCCATGTGGGGAATATACACATAATTACTTATTTAAATAATAAGTAATAGTGTTAATATTTCTACACTAACACCTTGAACAAAAACGAGGGGGTGGACTTGGGTGCTAGCACCCTAGTCTAGCCCTATTTTGGGTCTGCCCTAAATTTACATGTCAGTTTATGACCGTTATTTAGGTCCCATGCCGACATCTCAAGTTTAAATTACAAAATTCTTAGTGAGAATCTTTATAGTTGCATATATAAGCATGTTTAGGTTTCATTTGCAAACTAGATGAAAA
Source organism: Cunninghamia lanceolata (assembly GCA_027924645.1). Lineage (NCBI taxonomy): Eukaryota > Viridiplantae > Streptophyta > Pinopsida > Cupressales > Cupressaceae > Cunninghamia > Cunninghamia lanceolata. The sequence goes on along the minus strand of BSBN01000679.1, from coordinate 7,328,159 downwards.
TTAGATGAGCATTGTGATTTTGTGATTCTGATTCAAGGCATTCATTGTGTTGTAAAGCAGTACTTTGTTGTTATTGTGTTTGTATTTGTAGATTTTACTCTATCTCCTCATGCCATGAAGAGCATCTTCCTTCCATGAGATCTACACTTCAAGGTGATATCTATTGTGTTTTCAATCATTTACCATTTGAATTTTTGCCTCTATCTTGTAGGGATATGCACTCTTATCTGACAACGGTGTCCAGAAGACTTAAATGTCTCTCCAAGGCTTGACCAAGGCAAGCCTCTCAACACCACAACCCCCTCCCACACTCCTTTGTGATTATAGGTTATAGGTACCAAGTTTTGTGGAGTGGAGTCGTAGAAAAGAGGTTGCAGACAACAAGGATTCAGGATCTGAAAGAAAGAAGACAACGGTGAACATTTTAGGACAAGGGTACTAGTCCCTGTTAGGTCTCAAAAATGCAAGTTACTAATCCTAAGAGGATGCCAGACTCCATATTTGGATTTGCAACGTTTTTGAACTAACTTGACGAAATCAACCTTCAAGGTTTGATGATTTCCTACACTTTAGGTCCTGCTACACCTAGGTGGGTGAACCTTGAAATATTAAAGCAGTCTGAGTGTGGATGAATGGACTAACTAGGTCTATCTACAATGGCATAGGATGTAGGATAGATGACAAAGCTGACTAATTAATTCTATGTGTAATGTTTAATAAGTGATTGGTAGAAATTGTATAAGCAATATCAAAAAAAGGTTTTAATTAATGAGTTGAATGAGACCAGTGCCTTGTTGGGTAACAGAGTCAATTTGAAGGACTAAGAACAGTAGTTTCTAAATGGTAATAATTCTAGATATTTGGCACAGTTCTGGTTTATAGCTTGTATAAACGTGCAAGTAAGTGACTGACAGACTCTTCTTGATAATCCAACCAAATAAAATCAGATATCCTATTATTCACCAGAAGGTATTTTAATCCTTACTTGAAGGAACCAAATGAAATGAATAGACAAGATTAACAGATAATATTTTACTGGAGACAGTGTATCAATCCTAACTATATGGCTCTACTTAGTGATCCCAACTTACTACTTCCAGGTTACTGTGAATAAATCAGAAGGGTTTAATTCCTTAGGATGGACACCAACCGAATCAATCACACAGATACAGCGAATGTGTATTGACAGATTAAATATATACTTGATAGTTTAATCTGAATAACAGGGAAATGCAAAAATGGAGACAGCCACACAATTGAATAATTTCAACAAATAACTGATACCAAAATAGAAATACTGAATCAGAGAACTTCAAATTTCTTCTTCAAAATAAAATATGCAACATGGTCATTTTGGAATATTATGTATATGTATATATGAATATCTTCTACTGCTGATGATTTTTCAGCATAGATTGTTTGAACTTATATAGATATTTTCATGAAGAGATACAACTCTTCAATAAGTCCCTTGGGATTTTAACCAATACAAACAATAATTACATAATCTTAATTAGGCTCTGTTTAGCCATAAATAGACTTTTGTTAGATGATCTAAGTACTCCTGCGCACGGTGAGAATCAGTAAGCTCGACTGCACTCCTGGTGATTATATCAAGGGTGACCATTTCCTCCAGTTGTTTGCAAACTTCTGTAGATACAGAGGCTTTATCTTTTAGAGCTCCTGTGGCTTTGTGCAATATAACTTGACAATCAACAGTCCACTCTTCTTTGCTCTTTACCTCTCCATTATCTTTGAATATCCTGGGCACCCCTGCGTCTGAGGCATCAGTCCCTTCCTTAGCATCAGCTTTGAGTTTATCATAATAATTCTGGTGCTGTTTGAGCAATGCTCTTGCATCAGAGATATCTGTGCCATCAGTGGCATCTCTGTTTTGCAACTCGATCACCTTTTCTTGTATTCTCTCATCAAGCCTTTCATGTTCTTTGACTGCTTTATGATTTTCCGAGTAGTTATCCCAAAACTGGTTTAACCACCGTACCATGTTTGCATACCTGCTCTGCAGTATTGTAACAAATGCATCTATTTGAATTTGTTTGGCCTGATCATGGGATATCACTTGACTACTTTGTGAGCTCTCACCTTGAGTTATTCTCTTCGTAGATTGGCCAAAGGTGCTCTTAACAGCGTCCTTCAAGTAGTCATTCTCTTTTGTTAATCTTTCACAATTCAGCTTATAAGCATCTCTTTCCTTGATTAACATCTGAGCTTGTGCTTTATTTAACTTTGCAACATTGATACCAATGTCTGCAGTAATTATGGGGTCAGTTTCACCTGCTCTGAAAGTCATAACATGGCCAAAAGTTTTTTCAGTGTCTATGATGGCCGTTTTCTTATGGGGAGGATACAAGGCCCATATCATTAAAGAATTTTCATCATTATTGTATCTCGTTCCCATATAGACTTCATTAACTCCTTCCGGAGTAAGCTTATACTTATCATCAGCATTATTCAAAAAGCTATCAAAAACCAGAGCAGAATTTAAATCCAAACCGGGAAAAATCATAACCCCTGCATCTTTGAGCAGCTGTCTGCCTCTGCTTGGTGTCATGTCCTGTATTTCCTTATCCACTGTCTCCTTTAACAGATCTAATAACTATTTTTCATTGTCAGCAAAAACATTATCTACTGACTCTCTAATTTCTTTTCCCTTGTATTTATACAGGAAGGATTTAAATTCCTTCGAATGAATGAATGTATCATCTGACACAAAAGAATCATAAGCCTTTTGGCGTGGATCTTCATCAGCAGACCCCTCCTCATCATGTATCACAACTGGAGGCTGATATTGTTGCATTTTTCTTTTAGACATTTCTATTGTCTTATCTTGTGGCTGTTCAGTCAATTCTTCCTCTTCAGAGGATACCACTTCAACTTCTGCCAACTGCTTTTTCTTTTCATTCAAATCTCTGTTATATTTCTCTACCACCAAGTCGACTTCAGCCTCTTCCAAATTTCTAATGACATCATCATGTGGATAATGTATGTGCATGTATCCACTGAGATTTTGTTTTCTTCTTGCATAGTCAATGAAACCCTCAGGGTCAAACCCTTTCCTCACCTCAGTAGTCACCATGTTATAATGCATTAGTTTATCCAAAATGAGATTGTATCCTTCTTTTGAAACCACAGTAAAATCTCCAAAACACAAAGTATTAGGCATGAATGATTGTTTATCATGCGAACTTAGATGCATGACATTTGAACAATGCATTTGCCTAATTATTTCCAAATATGCAATTATGTCAGGGACAGTTTTAGGCAATATAAATGGAGCATCCTCAAAACCATACACTCTGATCATAGTAGCATCCTCAAAACAATACCAATCTCCCCAATTATGAGTGACAGTAGGGGGGCCACCAAAATCTTTTGGTCTGAGGAATCTTTTTATTTTATCTGAAATGGAATATTCACAGGGGTGGTTGAAATACCTATATAGCACTTTAACACAATGCTCTTCAAATTGAGCATAGCTGGAGTTAGCATACCTGCTATCCCAGATTCTGGTCCACATTTGTACAGGTATCTTCTCCCCTTTCTTACCCGCAGCAACAACTTGAAGCTCATTTGGCCACAATCCTACTTCCTGGCCGTAGTATAAGACCATATGCATGAGCATCGAGTAATGCTCAAAAGAGCATGCTGGAGCATTGTTTTTTATTGCAGATAGACCAGAGTCTATTCTAGTAGCAACATAGGAGGCATAATCAAATTGTCTGGCATTGTGACATTGAATATCAGAGGTTATGACCATTAGAGGAATAGTCATGAACTCAGGGACCTCTGAGCCAAGGACTTGGCCTACAGAATAGTAAGTATATTGAATGTATGGTTCAAAAATGGATACATGAAAGGGAGGGCCATCATTCTCAGTCAAGGGTATCACTTCTCCTTCAATCCTGGGTCTATGAATGGGTAACCTCCATCCATTGTAGGTTGTATCCATTCTCCAGTATTCTTTATCCAAATCTTCATAAACAACAGGGACAGTGCACAAATCATCCAAATCATACACCTCACAAATAGCATTTTTTGATAGGTGTACAATTGGTTCTCCTTGAGGGTTGTAGATAGCTTTCAGGCCTGAATTGTAATGCCTGGCTAACAGTTGCAGGAGTTCTACATTCAAGAATACATTAGGTACAACCAGTTTGCCTAAATTCATGTGCCATGGGTTTGACACAGGAGCATTTCTAAATCTTCTATTGTAGTGGAATCTAAAGAGTTCATATCCCCTAATTGGGGTCCAAATATCTCCCAGGCGCTTATGTTTGTCTTCCAATTTTTCTACTTCTGCCCTGAGTTGGGCAGACCTCCTGGCCTTGGGAGTTGACCCAGGCAACTGATCAATCAAGTCCTAATTTAGTTTTCTGTCTTTCACTTTTTCTTCAGGGGTTTGATCAGTTTTTTGCTTCTTTAGTTTACTGGTTTCCCCTTGTGATTTTCTTCCTTTTCCTTTCCCCGAAGTTTCCATTTTTGAAAAATTTGGCAGGAAATTCAAATACAGGTAATATAGTGGTTTGTGTATGTGTACCTGTCGCTCGATGGCTGGAATTGGAAGCCTTTGCTTTTGCCCTGAGAATTCTTCTGTATTCTACTCTCAGACGGTTTTTTGCAATTATAATGATCGTATGAACTTTGTAGCCGTTTTGTATTAATTATCTGATCAATTCAATGTTCATCGCTATGAAGTGTCACATCGCCATAACTCTTCCTATCGGCGTGCTTTTTGAAATGTCTGGGCGACCTCAACCCTTTTTTTATGGCGCGGACAGTCAATCAGCGTGACCCCTCAATTGTATCCCCGACGCCATGTAGTATCACATTTCAAGTGGGTGCGACCATCGGCGTGACTTCCTTCATCGCCAAGGGTTTTAGATCTCTCAGCGATATGGCGAGTCCCACCGATATGCTTTGCTTATCGGGAAGATTGAGATCATCGGGATACTAAAATTATGTTTTCCCGATCTTTATTGTCTTACCGATAGTCTCTTCATGTATGAACTTTTATCTTTATCGGAATGACATTCACTATCGGGATAACTTTCTCAATATATCCCGATCCAAATCATCTCCCCGATGTCCTTTGTTATATCCTTCATTGGGCAAAGTTTAGTAAAGTGTCACCGACACCTTTTGATCTCCGTGACTTATGAATCGGCAAGACTTGTTTCTTTTATTCCGATATGTTAAGTTATCCCGATAGAGGTACATCGCTGTGAGTTTTGCCAATGGATTTCTTATCGCCAAGACTCTTGATCATCGGAGACTTACTTGTTTTCTATTCCGATGGTTCATTTCTCATCAATGACTATTGCTTTGTTACCCTCGCATGTTGTTCGGTGAAACTTTTGCCGAAAGTGCTTCATCGGTATGATATATACCATCGAGGCAGCTTCTAAAAGATCATCCGATAGATATTTGTCATACCGATCGGCATGACCACTTGCCTTTCTTGCCGATGTAAAGTCATCGGTGTTGCTTACTCCATCGGTGAGCTCCATAATTCTTCTTCCGATCTCTATTTTCACGCCGATGGTTGTTTTCAAACAATTCCTTGTGTATCGGTGTAAGCCACACGACCCCTTGCCGATGGATTGATTTTGATGAAATTTGACACTGCTCATCCCTAGGCATTTTATGAGATACAAAAATTTTATATTATGGTCCTTTTGGGATATTCCTCAGGGTTTATTTAAATATGATGGAGTAAGGAAATAGTAAAATTTTGAAAATTTTACTGTGCTAACAGTGGCTCTGTCTGGGATGTATACTCCCTGTGAGTATACAAGAATCCAGATCTCCTGGGGAAGTAGACCACATCTTTTATTATTTTGGGGTGAGGTTTTATGAAACTGGAAAAAGGAAAGGAACAAATGATGGGGAGCGGGAATGATTCCTAGACTACTGTGCATGGAATAAGATATTTTTGAGAATTATTTGAATGTTGTCCATGCACTGGCAACACTCAATTCTCTTTGTACATGTTTATGAAAAGAACTGCTTCAAGTATTGCCCATGTACTGGCAATTCCTGCTCCTCTCCTGACATATTCTGTACATAGTAAGAATCATCACCTCCCTTGCCAGTGATAACAAAAGGACCCAACCACAGGGCTTCAAATTTTCCATGTTTTCCTTTGTCTTGACATCTTGCATTCCACATTAGTACCAGATCATTTATTTCAAACTTTCTTTCTTTGGCCTTTTTGTCAAAGAGATATTTTACCTGTGATTGTAATTTAATATTCTGTTTCTGAGCCATTCTTCTTGTTTCATCAAGCTCTGCTAATTGTTCCAACCTTTCCTCCATTGGTTCAGGGATATTCAAGTCTTCCTGGAGAATGAATTTGTATACTGGTATAAGATTTTCTAATGGTAATCTTGCTTGGGTTCCATATACCAATTCATAAGGGGATCTCCCAATTGCCCTTTTTATAGTAATCCTGTCAGCCCATACTGCCATTCTTAATTTTGAATCCCAAGCCTTCTTATTTCTATCCAACATTCTTTTTATGATTTTCAACAGACTCTTATTACTTGATTCAGCTTGTCCATTGGCCTGTGGATGGTAAGGAGCAGCATAAGAAACAGTGATACCATGTGTGCTACAGAAACCTTTGAATTCATCAGATCTAAAGCACATCCCATTATCAGTAATCAGTCTTACAGGAGTACCAAATCTGCATATAATGTTATCCATTAGAAAATTTATCACAACTTTACTAGTAGCCTGTCTGGTTGGGATTGCTTCCACCCATTTTGTAAAGTAATCAGTAGCTACTAAAATCCATCGGTGCCCCCCACTTGATTTCTCTGAAATTTCACCTATAAAATCAATACCCCACTGATAAAAGGGAGCCTCAACTTGCATAGGTTTTAAAGGTAGTGCTCCATGATACTTTAACTTCCCTGAGAACTTTTGGCATGCTTCACATTTTCTAGTGTACTGGTATGAATCGTTAAAGACTTTAGGCCAATAGTACCCTGCCCTCAAAATTTTGTGGGCTATGGTTTTTGCTGAGAAATGTCCTCCGCACATGCCTTCATGCAACTCCTTCATAATACGTTTTGATTGATATTCATCCAAACATAATAGTAGAACCCCATCTCTATTTTTCCAATAGAGATCCCCACCAATGAGTACATATTTTGAAGCTTGTAGTTTGAGTGTCCTTTTTTTGTTATCATCATATCCTTCAGGACTCTTCATATGTGTTAGATAATATACTATATCAGTATACCATGGAGTGCGTTCAATACTGGTACTTGCATCCACATTACATATATGGGAAGCTTCTAGATTACTTTCAGCCATCAATTTGGCAAGACCCTGTCCTCTTACTAATTTAGTGATTTGGATTTCAATGTTGAATTCCTGAATCCTATTGATCCACCTACATCTCCTACCGGTGACCTCAGTTTGGATCAGTACATCCTTCACTGCAACATTAGGAACATATGCTATGATTTTACCCCCTACCAAATATGGTCTAAAGTTTTTTACTGCTTTTACCAGTGCATATGCCTGTTTTTCAATAATGTCATACTTCAATTCTGCATTCTGAAGGGACTTGCTAAAGAAAGAGATTGGCTGTTCATATCCATCATTGTTTTTCTGCAACAACACTGCTGCCACTGTATGATAGGAAGCAAATGAAAAAAGTTGGAAAGGTTTGCCAAAGTCAGGGGATATTAAGACTGGAGCTTGTTTGATGGCCTCCTTAATGTTACCAAATGCTTCCATTGCTTCTGTTGTCCATTTCATATCTGAGTTCTTCTTCAGCATTCTTGATATAGGACAAACAATCTCTGCGAAATTTGGTATAAATCTTCTGACAAAATTTATCTGACCAAAAAATGATTGTATAGCTTTTACATTTTTTGGAATAGGGACCTGATCAATTGCTTTCACCCTTTCAGGATCTATTTTAACTCCTTCCTTCGAGACTATATGGCCAAGCAATTTTCCTTCTGTTACTGCAAATTGGCATTTTTTAGGATTCAATGATATTCCATATTCTAGGGCTTTGACAAATATCTGTTCTAGATGTGTGCAATGATCTTCGGCCTTTTTTGAATATGTTGTTAAGTCGTCTTGATAGACTATCATAATCTTATTGATCAATTCAGCAAAAGCTACATCCATCGCTCTTTGAAATGTTGCCCCAGCATTAGTTAATCCAAATGGCATTCTCAAGTATACATATGTTCCCCACGGAGTGGTGAATGCGGTCTTGAATTGTTCAGACTCCTTAACCTTTACCTGATTGTAGCCGGAGAAACCATCCATCATGGATAGTAATTCGCATCCAGTAACTTTCTGTAATATCGCCTCCATATTGGGAAGAGGATAATTATCTTTGAGAGAAGATTTATTCAGGTTTCTGAAATCCACACACAGTCTAATGTCACCATTCTTTTTCCTGACAGGTACTAAGTTTGAGACCTAGGAAGAATGTCTAATAGGCTTGATTATAGCTCCATCCCTTAACTTTGTAAGTTCCTCCAGCATTTTCGGAGCCAATGTAGGATTAATCGGCCTTTGTTTCTGTCTGAATGGTTTTACATCTGGTTTGAGTGGTATCTCATGTTGAAATAGATCCTCTCTATATGCCTTTAAGTCATCATATGACCAAGCAAACACATGCCTATACTTCCTAAGTAGATTGATAATTCTACTTCTGATTTTCTGGTCAAGATTCCTCCCAATATATACATTTTTTGGGGTTGTCTGAGTCCCCAAGTTCACTTCCTCAAGATTCTCAGGTATCACTAGTGTTTCTTTCTTCTTGTATCTATCATGCCCATCAAATGCTTTTTCTAATGCAATAAGCCCTTTGGGTATCTTATTCGTCTTCAGTTGAACCACTTCTTGGCCAAATAGGGTTTCTTTCCCATCGTGTTCCTCCACAAATGCACTGAAATCAATTTCTTGATTTTCATAATAATCAGCACAATGTAAGAAATTGATTATATCAGCATCGCTGTCAAACACCTGCCAGTTCTGTATATTATCAGGGATGGTAGGTCTAGTTTTAAATTCTACTTCTGTGATCCCTCCTAATGTTAGATCATCTCTCTTTAATGCAATGTTTGCTAAAAAGTCTGCCATGATGTTTTTAGACCTATCAACCCAGCTGATTGAAAAAGCATCAAATAATTCAACACTATCCCAAACTGCATTTCTGTACTGTCTTAATCTTTTATTCTTAGATAAATATTTTTCTCTTACTTGGGAGATGACCAATTCAGAATCACCATAGACAGCCAACTTTTTTATTTTGTATTTGGTGGCTATGTCTAGGCCAATGAGTAGGGCTTCATACTCAGCTACGTTATTGGTGCATTCAAATGTCAGTAAGAAAGAGTATTTGAATGTTTTACCTCCTGGTGAGATAAAAACTACTCCGGCCCCATTTCCTATCTTGCTGCATGCACCATCGAAATACATTTTCCACAAATCATTTTCTCTTTTCATAGATTCAGTGTGTATTGGGTCAGTGTTATGCAATTCTGGGGTAGTTTCTCCAACTTTGAAAACCCCTAAATTTGTGTCACAAAAGAAATTCACCTGATGCCGGTCCATTCTTTCTATAATATTGTCATACCTTGGTTCTCTGCACAACTTGATTTCCTTGTCACCTACTGGTATGGTGGCATATGATAGATCTAATTGAACATTGCCTCCTGCCATTGCAGCCCACTGCCTTGATAACAGCATTCCATAATACGGTGGGATATCAACCACAGTGATGTCAATGTTATATGTTGCCTCAGGATATGAAGCAAGTTTTATTTCTACATCTTTCATAATACCAACTACTGGAATAGATCTGTTATCCATTGCATAACATTGGCCATACGTAGTATCAACCCACATCCCTAATTCTTTCATCACTGCTATAGGCATGATATTCATAGCAGCACCTGAATCAATCATACAATTCCTGACTATTCTGTTCTTGATTACTAGTGTAGTATAGAATGGATCTACCTGTGAGGGATTTTTTGTAAGTGTGTCACCAAGGTATACCTCAGGCATCTTAAAATTTTCTTGATGCACATTATTTGTTGTTTTTTCAAACCCTTTATGTTTTGGATTAGGTGTATCAGAAATCATCTTGACGACTGTACTCCTATATTTATCTATTTTCATCATCTCTAAGAGTGGGACTGATATCTTCACCTGAGACACTGCCTGTGCAATGTCAAAAGAAGGGGTGATGATTTGGTCATTCTTTTCTGTTTTTGTATTCTCTTTTTCTATATTTTCTTTCATTTTATTTTTATCCCCCTTTTCTGGTTCTTTAGGTGATGATTTTGTATTATTCCCCTTGTTATTCTGGTCTCTTATGAATACACTCCCAGGAGTTCCTTGCCCAGCATTTGTTGTTCTATTCCTTAAGTTATAAGTGTTTCGAGCTTGAGCCACTGCAGCTACTGTGAGAGCTTCTTTTTCATCCTCAGTAGGTTTTCTCCATTGACCATATGGTTTATTGTCATAAATATCTTCCTGGTCTGAGAATACCTGCTGTTCTCCCATGTTAACATGATATTTTTGGTTCCCTACATCATATTCATACCCTTCTTCCTCTGAAGAAGAATAATCTTCTGTTACCACACATGGTGTATCCTGCATCATATTGATGGTGTGATTATCCCTATTATAGTTGTATAGCATTTCCTCTTGCTGTATTGATTTAGCTACCTCACAGTATTCAGGCGAATGTGGCAAGTTACATACAAAACACCAAGGTTTATTTTCTGCCATATGTGCCATGTTTCTCTTCAATGGATCAGGAGTATCCTTTCCATATGGCTGCTTTCTGTTGTTGTCAATAGGTCTTCCATCCTTCCAATTTGTATTGTAAGGCATATCATGTAACCTAGGTCTATCCTGCCTATGCTGACCCTCTGGTTTAATCTGTTGAGCATTTGGATTCTGAAGATTTCTATGATTTTCCCTTTTACTGACCATTCTTGCAGCCTTTCTATTATTTTCAATAGTTATGGCTATTTTCTGTGCTTCAGCCAACGTTGCAGGACACCGGTTTCTGAGTTCATATCCTGTTTTGGGGTCAAATGCCTTCATATAGATACTCAGTGCTGCCTGGTCAGATAACTTGGCTCCATGTGGTACCTTATTATGTAACTTGGAAAACTTTAGGTTGAAATCAAATACTGATTCATTTTGATACTTCTGTATACTTATTAGTTCATGTAGTGCAAACTCAGGAGCGTATTGGTTACCATACTGATCCTTAAACTGGTTATGGAAATCAGTTATTGAATTGATTGATGCATCGGGCAAGCTATTAAACCAATCTCTGGCATCTTCAGTGAGGGACATCATAAATAACCTCATTCTAATGTCTTCCCAGTCCATACCTATATCCTGTACAAAAGCATTAAAACTTCTGATATGATCTTTTGCAGATACTGCATTGTTTCCAGTAAACTTGGGAACCATGTTTCTCCAAGTACTATCCATAGGATATGGATATAACTGATATCCAGTCAAATCAAGTTGACTGCATATATTAGCAAGGTTTTGGGGAGGGAAATTGAGATGTGGTGGATTGGGATAGTAATTATATCCACCTGGTGGCTGATGATATGCATATTGTTGATGTTGGTTCATATGGGGATTTATGTGCTGATTTTGTGGCCTATAATATTGTTGACCAGGGGGTGGGTAATTATTTGCCATATGTAGGGATGCATTACGTATGGGAGGTGGTCTGGGGATTTGGGGAATAGTGTTCTGATGACTTCCAGAAGCATGTGAGTTTTGAGCACTATTTGTATTTTGTTGTGTATTTCTTGAAATATTCCCTCTATGCGGGGGTACATATTTAGGGGGAGCTGTTTTGGCTTTATTTCTCCTCTATTGAATTTCTTGCTGCAATAACTCCTTCTCCTCTTGTATCTTGTACCTTTCGAGTTCTTTCCTGAGCATGAGTATTTCCTGTTTCTCATCACTCATGTCTTGATTATTTATTTCCTGATATTCTGGATTGTCATTCATTCCCTGATTTGACAATTCATATCCTATCTCTTCTCCCTGGTTAAACAAGACCTTGAAATCATGTTCAGCTTGGTTCCTATCAATATCCCTCATGACCTTTGCATCATGATCCCGCTGTTCTTGAGGAGTGGGTCTGTACCTTGCCAAAATATCATCAGTTGCTCCACTGAGGTTCTCGTTTGAATCATGCAGAGGTGTGAATTTATTGTGAATTGCAATATTTTGTTCTGAATCATTCTCCTGGATGTCTAGATTATTATCTTGGTGGGAATATTTTGGATTCATATTTCTTTTGGAGATGTTTTGAAGTGGTGGAGATGACTGCAAGTTTCTGCCTTCCATCTTGGATCTCCTACCATCCATTTGAAATTTTTGTTATGATTGTAACTAGAGTCGCCACCTATTGAATAGGAAAAGTTTATATTTTTATCTGTAAGGTTCTTTGTCACCAGCAGAGTTACCAAAAAGAAATTTTAAATGACTCTATGAAAGAAAGGATTAAATTCTAAGGTCTTTTTACTAGATCCCCAGTAGAGTCGCCAATTTGTTAGGTCTCAAAAATGCAAGTTACTAATCCTAAGAGGATGCCAGACTCTATATTTGGATTTGCAACGTTTTTGAACTAACTTGACGAAATCAACCTTCAAGGTTTGATGATTTCCTACACTTTAGGTCCTGCTACACCTAGGTGGGTGAACCTTGAAATATTAAAGCAGTCTGAGTGTGGATGAATGGACTAACTAGGTCTATCTACAATGGCATAGGATGTAGGATAGATGACAAAGCTGACTAATTAATTCTATGTGTAATGTTTAATAAGTGATTGGCAGAAATTGTATAAGCAATATCAAAAAAAGGTTTTAATTAATGAGTTGAATGAGACCAGTGCCTTGTTGGGTAACAGAGTCAATTTGAAGGACTAAGAACAGTAGTTTCTAAATGGTAATAATTCTAGATATTTGGCACAGTTTTGGTTTATAGCTTGTATAAACGTGCAAGTAAGTGACTGACAGACTCTTCTTGATAATCCAACCAAATAAAATCAGATATCCTATTATTCACCAGAAGGTATTTTAATCCTTACTTGAAGGAACCAAATGAAATGAATAGACAAGATTAACAGATAATATTTTACTGGAGACAGTGTATCAATCCTAACTATATGGCTCTACTTAGTGATCCCAACTTACTACTTCCAAGTTACTGTGAATAAATCAGAAGGGTTTAATTCCTTAGGATGGACACCAACCGAATCAATCACACAGATACAGCGAATGTGTATTGACAGATTAAATATATACTTGATAGTTTAATCTGAATAACAGGGAAATGCAGAAATGGAGACAGCCACACAATTGAATAATTTCAACAAATAACTGATACCAAAATAGAAATACTGAATCAGAGAACTTCAAATTTCTTCTTCAAAATAAAATATGCAACATGGTCATTCTGGAATATTATGTATATGTATATATGAATATCTTCTACTACTGATGATTTTTCAGCATAGATTGTTTGAACTTATATAGATATTTTCATGAAGAGATACAACTCTTCAATAAGTCCCTTGGGATTTTAACCAATACAAACAATAATTACATAATCTTAATTAGGCTCTGTTTAGCCATAAATAGACTTTTGTTAGATGATCTAAGTACTCCTGCGCACGGTGAGAATCAGTAAGCTCGACTGCACTCCTGGTGATTATATCAAGGGTGACCATTTCCTCCAGTTGTTTGCAAACTTCTGTAGATACAGAGGCTTTATCTTTTAGAGCTCTTGTGGCTTTGTGCAATATAACTTGACAATCAACAGTCCACTCTTCTTTGCTCTTTACCTCTCCATTATCTTTGAATATCCTGGGCACCCCTGCGTCTGAGGCATCAGTCCCTTCCTTAGCATCAGCTTTGAGTTTATCATAATAATTCTGGTGCTGTTTGAGCAATGCTCTTGCATCAGAGATATCTATGCCATCAGTGGCATCTCTGTTTTGCAACTCGATCACCTTTTCTTGTATTCTCTCATCAAGCCTTTCATGTTCTTTGACTGCTTTATGATTTTCTGAGTAGTTATCCCAAAACTGGTTTAACCACCGTACCATGTTTACATACCTGCTCTGCAGTATTGTAACAAATGCATCTATTTGAATTTGTTTGGCCTGATCATGGGATATCACTTGACTACTTTGTGAGCTCTCACCTTGAGTTATTCTCTTCGTAGATTGGCCAAAGGTGCTCTTAACAGCGTCCTTCAAGTAGTCATTCTCTTTTGTTAATCTTTCACAATTCAGCTTATAAGCATCTCTTTCCTTGATTAACATCTGAGCTTGTGCTTTATTTAACTTTGCAACATTGATACCAATGTCTGCAGTAATTATGGGGTCAGTTTCACCTGCTCTGAAAGTCATAACATGGCCAAAAGTTTTTTCAGTGTCTATGATGGCCGTTTTCTTATGGGGAGGATACAATGCCCATATCATTAAAGAATTTTCATCATTATTGTATCTCGTTCCCATATAGACTTCATTAACTCCTTCCGGAGTAAGCTTATACTTATCATCAGCATTATTCAAAAAGCTATCAAAAACCAGAGCAGAATTTAAATCCAAACCGGGAAAAATCATAACCCCTGCATCTTTGAGCAGCTGTCTGCCTCTGCTTGGTGTCATGTCCTGTATTTCCTTATCCACTGTCTCCTTTAACAGATCTAATAACTATTTTTCATTGTCAGCAGAAACATTATCTACTGACTCTCTAATTTCTTTTCCCTTGTATTTATACAGGAAGGATTTAAATTCCTTCGAATGAATGAATGTATCATCTGACACAAAAGAATCATAAGCCTTTTGGCGTGGATCTTCATCAGCAGACCCCTCCTCATCATGTATCACAACTGGAGGCTGATATTGTTGCATTTTTCTTTTAGACATTTCTATTGTCTTATCTTGTGGCTGTTCAGTCAATTCTTCCTCTTCAGAGGATACCACTTCAACTTCTACCAACTGCTTTTTCTTTTCATTCAAATCTCTGTTATATTTCTCTACCACCAAGTCGACTTCAGCCTCTTCCAAATTTCTAATGACATCATCATGTGGATAATGTATGTGCATGTATCCACTAAGATTTTGTTTTCTTCTTGCATAGTCAATGAAACCCTCAGGGTCAAACCCTTTCCTCACCTCAGCAGTCACCATGTTATAATGCATTAGTTTATCCAAAATGAGATTGTATCCTTCTTTTGAAACCACAGTAAAATCTCCAAAACACAAAGTACTAGGCATGAATGATTGTTTATCATGCGAACTTAGATGCATGACATTTGAACAATGCATTTGCCTAATTATTTCCAAATATGCAATTCTGTCAGGGACAGTTTTAGGCAATATAAATGGAGCATCCTCAAAACCATACACTCTGATCATAGTAGCATCCTCAAAACAATACCAATCTCCCCAATTATGAGTGACAGTAGGGGGGCCACCAAAATCTTTTGGTCTGAGGAATCTTTTTATTTCATCTGAAATGGAATATTCACAGGGGTGGTTGAAATACCTATATAGCACTTTAACACAATGCTCTTCAAATTGAGCATAGCTGGAGTTAGCATACCTGCTATCCCAGATTCTGGTCCACATTTGTACAGGTATCTTCTCCCCTTTCTTACCCGCAGCAACAACTTGAAGCTCATTTGGCCACAATCCTACTTCCTGGCCGTAGTATAAGACCATATGCATGAGCATCGAGTAATGCTCAAAAGAGCATGCTGGAGCATTGTTTTTTATTGCAGATAGACCAGAGTCTATTCTAGTAGCAACATAGGAGGCATAATCAAATTGTCTGGCATTGTGACATTGAATATCAGAGGTTATGACCATTAGAGGAATAGTCATGAACTCAGGGACCTCTGAGCCAAGGACTTGGCCTACAGAATAGTAAGTATATTGAATGTATGGTTCAAAAATGGATACATGAAAGGGAGGGCCATCATTCTCAGTCAAGGGTATCACTTCTCCTTCAATCCTGGGTCTATGAATGGGTAACCTCCATCCATTGTAGGTTGTATCCATTCTCCAGTATTCTTTATCCAAATCTTCATAAACAACAGGGACAGTGCACAAATCATCCAAATCATACACCTCACAAATAGCATTTTTTGATAGGTGTACAATTGGTTCTCCTTGAGGGTTGCAGATAGCTTTCAGGCCTGAATTGTAATGCCTGGCTAACAGTTGCAGGAGTTCTACATTCAAGAATACATTAGGTACAACCAGTTTGCCTAAATTCATGTGCCATGGGTTTGACACAGGAGCATTTCTAAATCTTCTGTTGTAGTGGAATCTAAAGAGTTCATATCCCCTAATTGGGGTCCAAATATCTCCCAGGCGCTTATGTTTGTCTTCCAATTTTTCTACTTCTGCCCTGAGTTGGGCAGACCTCCTGGCCTTGGGAGTTGACCCAGGCAACTGATCAATCAAGTCCTGATTTAGTTTTCTGTCTTTCACTTTTTCTTCAGGGGTTTGATCAATTTTTTGCTTCTTTAGTTTACTGGTTTCCCCTTGTGATTTTCTTCCTTTTCCTTTCCCCGAAGTTTCCATTTTTGAAAAATTTGGCAGGAAATTCAAATACAGGTAATATAGTGGTTTGTGTATGTGTACCTGTCGCTCGATGGCTGGAATTGGAAGCCTTTGCTTTTGCCCTGAGAATTCTTCTGTATTCTGCTCTCAGACAGTTTTTTGCAATTATAATGATCGTATGAACTTTGTAGCCATTTTGTATTAATTATCTGATCAATTCAATGTTCATCGCTATGAAGTGTCACATCGCCATAACTCTTCCTATCGGCGTGCTTTTTGAAATGTCTGGGCGACCTCAACCCTTTTTTTATGGCGCGGACAGTCAATCGGCGTGACCCCTCAATTGTATCCCCGACGCCATGTAGTATCACATTTCAAGTGGGTGCGACCATCGGCGTGACTTCCTTCATCGCCAAGGGTTTTAGATCTCTCAGCGATATGGCGAGTCCCACCGATATGCTTTGCTTATCGGGAAGATTGAGATCATCGGGATACTAAAATTATGTTTTCCCGATCTTTATTGTCTTACCGATAGTCTCTTCATGTATGAACTTTTATCTTTATCGGAATGACATTCACTATCGGGATAACTTTCTCAATATATCCCGATCCAAATCATCTCCCCGATGTCCTTTGTTATATCCTTCATTGGGCAAAGTTTAGTAAAGTGTCACCGACACCTTTTGATCGCCGTGACTTATGAATCGGCAAGACTTGTTTCTTTTATTCCGATATGTTAAGTTATCCCGATAGAGGTACATCGCTGTGAGTTTTGCCGATGGCTTTCTTATCGCCAAGACTCTTGATCATCGGAGACTTACTTGTTTTCTATTCCGATGGTTCATTTCTCATCGATGACTATTGCTTTGTTACCCTCGCATGTTGTTCGGTGAAACTTTTGCCGAAAGTGCTTCATCGGTATGATATATACCATCGGGGCAGCTTCTAAAAGATCATCCGATAGATATTTGTCATACCGATCGGCATGACCACTTGCCTTTCTTGCCGATGTAAAGTCATCGGTGTTGCTTACTCCATCGGTGAGCTCCATAATTCTTCTTCCGATCTCTATTTTCACGCCGATGGTTGTTTTCAAACAATTCCTTGTGTATCGGTGTAAGCCACACGACCCCTTGCCGATGGATTGATTTTGATGAAATTTGACACTGCTCATCCCTAGGCATTTTATGAGATACAAAAATTTTATATTATGGTCCTTTTGGGATATTCCTCAGGGTTTATTTAAATATGATGGAGTAAGGAAATAGTAAAATTTTGAAAATTTTACTGTGCTAACAGTCCCTATGTCCACTTTTTCTAAGGCAAAAATAGAAGATACAGTGAAGATCAGTGTCGGAAGGAGATTCAGATTCTATGACAAAAATTGTACCTTAGACTAGGGCAATAGTCCAAGTGTCCCTTATTGTTCTACATTCTGATCTTCAAAAAACAATGAGTTAAATATCTCTATCCTTCACCTTAGTCTAAATGGATTTGTCATAATTCATTAATTTGCTTATTGTTTTGCTTATTTAGGGTTTTAAGAGCACTTAAGCATTAAATTGAGATATCTTCTAATACATCTAAGCTTCCACATCATTCTGAGTGGCAGCCCAACCTATAGGTGATTGCTCTCACTTAGTGCAGATTCAACTCAATTGATATGCCCTTGAATGTTTAGTGGTGAAGGGAGGATTTGCCTTTGAAACCTAAAACAAAAAATTCTCCTTTTTTAACTCTAAACATTTTGGTGAACCCATGTTTTTAGACTTTTTGGCACCTTTCTAGGTGTTTGGTGATAGATTTGTATTCATACACTTATTGCATTTGAAAAATTACAAAAAAAATTGAAAATTTTAAAATTTAAAAAAAAATTGGCATCTTAGGCTTGCATTTTAGCATAATTTGAATTAATTAAAATTTAATTTCATTAAATTTCTTTTATTTTCATCAGATCTAGTTTAAATTATGGAAATTCGTCATTTAGTATTTACTTGCATTGCATTTTCATGCTTAAATTATCAAAAATCACTTGAAATTGTACATTTTTCATAAAAACCTAGTTTTGCATTAGCTAGGGTTTGTAGTCAAAATATTCTTTAAGATTTTACTACCCTTTTCAAACACTCATTAGGACTGATTTATAATTGTAGTGTTGCATCATAGTGGTTTTATTGCAAAATTTCATGTGTAGGGTTTGAAAACCTTGCATTTTCACTTGATTTGGCCTTATCGTCTCTCTAGAATTGCATTACAAGCATGTTGTGAGGGATTTTTCTAATTTATTTGACTGATATTAGGGTTATTATCTTCTTCCCATCCTAAAATTCCTTACAACACCCTTCCTATTGGGCCTTTGCATTGAAAATTAACGAAAAATTGCATATTTTAGCAATATTTTCACTAGGGTTTGACTAGTCAACTCTCTAGATTGGCAGTATAGGCATGTTGTGATGGATGTTATGGAATTATATGACTAATGAAAATTTTATAATCTTCTGTCCAATACAACTTTCCTCACAACACGCCTTCTTTTACTCATTTACATTGAAAATTGGTCAAAAATCACATATTTTAGCATACTTTGACTTATCGGCTCCTTAAATTTGCATCAGAAGTGTGTTGTGGAGAATATTTTTGCATAATTGGATTGTTCTTAGGCATATTATTTTCTGTCCCTCTTAAAAATTTTCACAACACCTCTTCTCTTAGTGATTTGCATTGAAAAAAGTTGAAAAATCAAGTGTTTTGGATCTTAAACATATATTTCTCCTAGTGTTTGTTCTATTAGTTTGCACATTGAGTATTGCATGCTATTGTATGAGCCTTATAACTCGCTGCCCTAATAGAAATATCCCTTTAAGAATAAGTAGGAGACTCATGGGATCAAGTGCTCTTGAAGAAAATGGTATTCTTACCTCTGAAAATCCATTGAACACCTTCTTTATAAAAGGAGAGACACAAATTTTGTAAGACACTATTCCTCATACAACCACTATGGAAGATCAATTATTTCATGATGTTGAGGACACTATTGAGGTGGTCACACATGTACCTAATGAACAAATCAACAAACTTGATAAAGAGTTAGCCAATTTTCAAGCATTTGTTGAAAATGAAAGGATAGTGGAAGACACTATACCTGTGATTCACAACATAAGAGAATTGATAAAAGGACAAGATGGTATTAATGTTGTTTGAGGATTAACACATATAGTACACAATAATGTTATGACAGTGACTAAATATGCGAATGGTATTAATAACATGTCATCATCGTCTCACACGCAAGTATCGGCACCTATACTAACTACAGGAATATCTACATTTGCATCAATGATTTTAACCACTAATGCAAATGCTTGTAGTAATGCTACCACTAGTATTGGAGTATCTAATGGCACTGATTCACAAAATTACAAAGTTGTGGGATTTAACTATCAGAATTTGGTTCCTAAGGTGAGCTCTTCTATGAATAATTACTCTCAACCACCTCTCCATCCCACTTATCACTATTTCAACCACCACTGAATGATTCACAGCCTCTGCTTATCACTACTCAGCCTCAATCACCTCCCCACTTTGGTTCTAATTCCTCACAACAAATTGCGTCTTCTAATGATGCCATCCTAAACCAACTCTTGTAAGGCATGACTTCTTTACAACAAATGGTAACAAACTTGACAAATTCTTCACAACCTAATATACCAACCTTTCATGCCTATAATCCCCTATCTTATGCAATCTTGAGAACTCATATACCTGAGAGGTTTGAGACTCCTCACTTTGAGAAGTATGGTGTAAAAGGTGATCCTAATACTCAAGTGGTAGCATTCATGGCTATGTACATAGTGATTTTTACTTTGAAGAGGATTTGTTAGCCAAAATTTTCTCGCGATCTCTCAAAGATACTTCTTTAGAATGGTTTTGCTCTTTACCTCTGAATTCAATACACTCATTTTCATAGCT
Source organism: Cunninghamia lanceolata (assembly GCA_027924645.1). Taxonomy (NCBI): domain Eukaryota; kingdom Viridiplantae; phylum Streptophyta; class Pinopsida; order Cupressales; family Cupressaceae; genus Cunninghamia; species Cunninghamia lanceolata. Next base: position 7,307,560 of record BSBN01000679.1, on the reverse strand, counting down.
ACTTGATCAATTTTGACTATATTTTCAATCAAACATTGGACCTCAAGTCTCCTTGATTGATTTAGTTCATTGCAAGCAAGGTCTAAAAGAGAAGTTAACTAAGTTTATTAGTCGGTATCAATCTCTCTATGCAAAATTCAATATCAGATGAAGGATGAGGATGTTCAAAAGGTGTTTATTACAAATCTACAACCTAACATCCATGATAAGATTCTCTTGAAGAAGTATAACTCATTTCAACATTTATGTACCGCCCTTCGTGATTATCAGCTTTCATCTAGTAAGTATGAAAATCAAAACTCATCGGCTCAAGTTGGTCAATCCAGGGTGGACCATCACAAAACAACTTTAAGAGGAATAATAAGAATTTCATCAAGGTTAATGGACAAAATTCAAACAAATTTTCACAAGTGTTTGCTATCACTAATCTGAAGAAGGCACCATATCAACAAAGAAAGTTTACTCCGATATCTGAATCCTATCATTCTATCATGAATTAGGCTGTGAGTAATAACCTCATGAAACTTCCCCTGATTAAACCTTTGGATCCTAGTAAAACACAAGGACATTATTTCGATGCTAATGCCTTTTGTCATTTTCATCAACAACAAGGACATGATACTAAACGATGTATGTGTCTTAAACATGAAATACAAGACCTCATTAACTCAAATGTTATGCAGGTATCAGGTGTGAATGACAATGGAAATAATTTAGTTGCTCTACTGAATCAAAATTTACAAATCTTTACTAATCCTTTTCCTAAGCATACTGATAATAACATGATGGAACAAAATACACTTGAAGTAGAAGATGACTATCTGAACTATGATGAGATTATTGGTACAATAGAAGTGGATAAGGAAAATATTGAAGTATCACCTTGTCCATGAAGGAATGGTATTTATGTTGAAGTCCCTCCTTTGTTATCCCTTCAAGAATTGGAAGATAACCAAAATGCATTATAAAGACAAATGGAACAACCAAAACAAGAGACTTTGACAAAAAAAAAGATTGAGATAGTACAAGATAGTCCTTGTCACTTTCATAGACGAACTCAACAAAGAAAAAGAGCTAAGGATCATACAAGAGTAAGAAGACTATTGTCAGTTGGCAATAATAGTGGTTCCCCTCCTCATAAGCAACAAAAGATTTCACATACACAAGATTTTGAGAAACAAGCATCACATGGATTTCCTCACAACAAACAAGACTTTCATAAGAACCACTCAGTCTTCACACAAAACTTGATGGAGCATCTCTCCAAGAGGCTCACAAGTTACAAATTTTAGTATAATTGTACTGGTAGGTAAGTATTTCTAACCTTTTACCTCTGTGTTGTGTTTCCCCCATGATGTGTTACATGTTTTTTAGGCCTCCTAGGATGACCCTTGATACCCTTGTAAGGTCAAGGATATCAGGAGATCACCTCTGTTGTGAACCTTCTTCTATTTGTATCATCATTCTTTTATATTGCCTTTCCTCTATTTTCATTTATGTGTGTTGTGTCTTATGGACAAAGCATTGTGGTTGGTGACTTGGGGGCACCCTCCTACGTGACTGTCCCTATGGCACTTATTTCTCCTCTCTTGATTTATTGTTTCCCTTCCTCTAGTGGTTCTCTCTAGCTAGCGGATGATGAAAAACATATTATACTGATATGGACCTAGTGTCCCTTTGGCGAGAAATTAAAAAAGGACCTAATACATACATGACAATGGGGTTGATATATATTATCTGACACTTGGCTAGTAGAATCACTCCATGTGATATCTTGATGTTGTCTTATCACACTTACAAAACATAACAATACTACTGCTCCATGCACTTTGTCTATCTTGGATCTTGCTTTCCTCAGCTTTCTATGAGAATGATTATATACATTGTTGATTATCATGATTATATGGATGCTAACACCTTTTCTTACAGGGAATTGTATGTTTGTGGAAACATTTGGTGATTGTAAAGTACATGTCACCTTTGGGGGGCATGGATTTGTCAGAGCTCATGTTCCCTTGTGTGTTTTCTTCCTACCTTAACGTGCTTGATATCGGTACATGATATCAACCACCCTAAGGTGGGGGCATATATAAGGTAAGCTATCTGATTTAGATACTAGAAAAGTGTGTTTGTAAAACTTGAATCTATTGCAATCATTTAAGCCTTCTATGGAGGTAGGATATCACATATATCCTTTTATCTTAAGCCCTCTGTGGAGGTGGGGATGGTGTATTTCTTGAAGAAATTACACATCCTATCATTTTCTAAAAGTCCTCTATGGAGACAGGGCAGATCTGAGACTATCCTAACCCTTAAGTGTGTCTTCGGCAATTGTTGTGGCGAAGCGCAATCATCAATGTGTTCCTGTAGTGTGCCTGAGGTGGCTGTAAACCTAGCAATGGGTTTCATCCATCACTTGTTTGCCTTTTTTCTCCATGTCTTTCATGTGTCTGTGTATGGCATGTTTATTCCCAAGCATATTCTAAAGACGTGTGGCAATGAGTCCCTCCTATGCTTTAGGATTTGTATGTCATGTATGTTCTCAAGTGTAGTCTAAAGATTAGTGGCAATGAGTCCCTCCTGCACTCTGAGATTTGTATTGCGTGTTTGTTGCCCCATATGTAGTCTAAAGACATGTGGCAATGAGTCCCTCCTACATTTTGGGTTGTGTGTTTACTTTCTTTGCATTTGCATTTATATATGAGAAAAAGAAAAAGAATATAATCAATACATTCACTATATTCACTATGTTTTGTGTGTCTTCAATATTGTCTTCTCCGTGTTTTGTGTGACTGTAACTATCTTCTCTGTGTTTTGCATGTTTGTTACTATCTTCAATGTGATTGGCATGTCTTCACCATGCTTGGTGTGTTTGTTGTGTTTGTTGACCATACTTTAATGCATGTATTGGCCTTACATTTATACATACATTAAAGTGGGGGCTAAATGTTATGTCAAAAAATGTCCCCTTGGGGGCTTTTCCCTCTTAAGGTTTAGCTCCTAGGTCCTTATAATGCATTTAGAGTATCTTGCATGTTAATTTTGAATTCTGGTGAGAAAACCCCGAAGTCTTATGGAAAATAGGACCTAGGGGGTACCACTTTGATGATCCCTAAACAAAAATGAGGGGGTGGAATTGGGTGCTAGTGACCTAGTCCAACCCTATTTTGGGTCTGCCCTAAATTTAAATGTCAATTTAATGACTGTTATTTTGATTCAAGGCATTCATTGTGTTGCAGAGCAGTACTTTGTTGTTATTGTGTTTGTATTTGTAGATTTGACTCCATCTCCTCATGGCATGAAGAGCATCTTCCTTCCATGAGATCTACACTTCAAGGTGATATCTATTATGTTTTCAACCATTTATCATATGGATTTTTGCCTCTATCCCGCAGGGATACACACTTTTATTTGACAATGGTGTTCGGAAGACTTGAATGTCTCTCTGGGACTTGACTGAGGCAAGCCTCTAAACACCACAAACCCCTCCCACTCTCCTTTGTGATTGTAGGTTACAGGTACCGAGTTTCATGGAGTAGAGTTGTAGAAAGGAGGTTGCAGACAACAAGGATTCAGGATTTGAAAGAAAGAAGATAACGGTGAACATTTCAGGACAAGGGTGCTAGTCCCTATGTCCTCCACTTTTTTCGAGGAAGAAATGGAAGATACATTACAGATCAATGTTTGAAGGAAATTCAAATTCTGTGATGAAAACTATACCTTGGACTAGGGCGCTATTCCTAGTGTCCCCATTTGTTTTGCATTCTAAACTTTGAAAAATAGTGAGTTAAATATCTTTGTCCTTCACTGTAGTCTGAAAGGATTTGTCGTAATTCATTAATTTGCTTACTATTTTTCTTATTTATGGTTTTAAGAGAACTTAAGCATTAAATTGAGATATTGTTTGATACATCTGAGATTCTGCATCGTTCCAAGTGGCAGCCCAACCTATAGGTGATTGCTCTTGCTTAGTGGAGATTCAACTCGGTTAATATGCCCTTGAATGTTTAGTGGTGAAGGGAGGATTTGCCTTTGAAACCTAAAACAAACAATTCTCATTTTTAACACTAAACAAAAATAAAATAAGATAAAATAAAATCGATAATTGTTTAATTCAATAGATAAATTAAATTGCATAGTAATTACAAAATAAAAATGACTTTATATACTATTACTAAACTAGTCACAACTTTCTCATTTCTTAATGAAAATTCTAAATTCAAAATGTTTTGGAAGGATAAAATTGAGTACTACAAAACTCAGAAATATTTGAGAACATTGAATGAGAAACTTTTTAAAAAGAACATCAACATATATCTAGCTAAATTTTATGGAAATAATTTCATATAATTGAATAAAAATCTACAAGAATGGAATTACATAGAAATTCAATTCTTTCTATAGGTGTTAGAATGGATTTACATACATTTTTCTAGCATCGAGATAACAACATAAAATCTCTTATTCTATAGTTACTCCAATTTAGAAAAGAAATCAATTTATGGTATAATGATAAAATCCCTAGGTTTAAATTATTCACCAACCCATTTTCTTAACTCCTTTACAATACAAGTACAAGAGAGCTTGACAATTATTTTACAATGGAAGGAAGATTAAGTGATTACTTAAATAAAAATAATGTCTCCATGAAGCCTTCATATCTAGTTTGCAACACAAAATGGATATCCAAGGCTTGCTCTCCACCCAACCAGAGGATTTGAAAACAAGTCCAACCTTGATCTAGGAGACTTCCAAGAAACTAAGTAACAACACACAAACACATTTAGGTAAAAAGAATACAAAACAACATAGAGACTTCGACATGAACAAGCATCTACACATAAGGTCAACTCACAAACAATGAATCTTTGTAGATCCAAAAAGAGGGGGAAAGAGGGGACACACTAACCTCTTAGGGAATAAAAATATGCAATAACTATCTCCACAACCTCCAAATCCACACTCTCCAAGAAACCACCACAACCAAATAATCAAATCCCACACGTCATAATCATGAATAAATTTCTCCATCTCCACAAAACCGAAAAACCATAACTCTCCAAGAAATCTCCACTACCAACCTCTACAACACACAAATAATAGAGCACTCATGCCCAATAAATCACAAGAATCACAAGAGCTCTTCACAACCAACCTTCACAAATCACAAATAATAGTGCACTCGTGTCCATAAAATCACAAGAACCTTTCGCCAAGAGAGAGTCTACACCTCTCTCAAACCCCAACAGAGAAGATTAGCACCCATTACAACCCAAACCCCAACAATTTTACACAAGTACACATAAAATATTTCTTGAAATATACAACAAATTTCATACAATATCTATCATGCACATTACAAAGAAATTCGTATAAAAGAACAAGAATATTCAAAACCCTACCGCATGCTTATTCCACATTAGGAGAAGCCTTGAATCTAGAAATCTTAATGGCTCCAATCAAGAACCAAAGTAAGCCCACAATCCCTTTACTTATAACAAATCCAATCTCCTCCACCATAAGCAGAAAATTTGTTTTTAGTAGAAAATACCCAAAAGCATGAAACACACAAGAAGAAGAATCATAATCCTACCCTTTTCGTTGCAAGAATGGAAACATAAATTATATCTCAAGAGTGACGCTAAGGTGAGATGAGTTGTAACTCCCAAATCCCTCAAATTAGGGAGTGTCATCACTCCCGATCTTATCACTTTACAAAAACAACTCTTTTGCACCCTCTAGATGCTTCCAAAATAGCTTTTAAACATTAAAATCTAAGTCCCACTTATAGTCTACCACTATAGGGGTTAATTTTCAAACTTAATATAAATAAAAAGACTCTAAGTCTCTCCAAACAGCCTCTTAATATCAAATCTAGAACATAAACAAGTAATTGCAATATCATTAAAATTAATATTTTTTCACAACACATAACATCTCAAGACCTTAATCCTTTCTTAGGATAAGGTCTAGGTGTACGAGGTATACACAACAATGATTTCTTAGAAAGTCTCTGAGATTTATTTTTGGCCACCCACCTACACACCTACAATTCACACATTAACATATCCATAATAATAGCCAAAGCAACACACATAAATAATTAACATGTACATCACATATATTTTATAGTCAACTATAATATCATAATCAGACATTACATCTAATCATCTAAATCATTCTCATTCAAGATTACATACCATGTCTCTTTTAACCCGATACATTACAAATTAGACATACACAATTACATTCATACAAAATTTATAATGATAAATTACATTTTAATTTGAAATTAATAATCCAAATATTACAATTAAATCAAGAATCATAACAATTCATTCAAAATTTCAAAATAATAGAAATCAATTTAAATTAAATTAAAATTCATTATCACATGATTGAATCCATAGAAGAATCAAACCAAAAAGACAAGATAAATATATTCATTTAATTCTATCATAGTGATAATATACATGAATAATAGTTACTAACTTAACTAGCATAACAACCTGATATCATCCACTAATCTAGTCATAATGTTAATATCCAAACAATTCCATGATCGAAACAATTACATTAAACAAGTCCCTAAATAATCATACGCCAAGCATGCATATCTAATACTAAAATAGTTACAAGGAGGAGTGGGCATCACAACATGAAATATTTGTATATTACCAATCATAAATCTTAGCATACAATTATATTCCATATAGATATAAAGACAAAACACCATACCATATTTGGTAATACTTACCATTAATTACTCATAATTAGAAAAGGTAGTCATTAGGAACTCCATCCTAAAGTTAATATAGATCTAGACACATATTTAGACTAAGTTAATCATCCATAAAGATTAGGAGTTGTTCACATTATCAAATCATAATAGATTAATTTAGCGTCATCATCAAGTGCAAAGATAACAGGTTTCGTTAATACATAGCTATGTCCTCACCAAGTTTGTCATGCCCTTATTTGTTGGAAGAATAGACCTCACTAGTGTATTGAGACTAACCTACATCTTCTCATTCTTATTGTTGAGCCAAAAAAGTATGCCACCATGTTTAACACACAAAACTCTACTTATTTTAGTTCAATTAACTCCAAAGCCATTCTCATACATTCACTTCAAAGACAAACCATAAATATGGTGACTCAAAAGGTTAATCAGAGATCGGAGTAGATTTTGGAAATCAAATCTCCACAAACCTTAGAGTAGGTAAGCTTGATGATGATGGTTTTCCTTTCATTATCTCAAAACTATATAGTGTGGACATATTATCTGGGAGGTGAGTTCATGGCCATTCGATGTAAATTTTGACTTCAAGGTGAATCATACTGAAGAGAGAAGGTTGATCAATTTTAGTGACAACCCCAAACCTTGGAGATATTCCTTAAACCCCTCCCTTATAGACTTGGTTCATAGGGGTATCCTTCACCCAAGGATTACCTACATACCTACTTCCAAATGAGATTAAAGTCCCATGTAGTTCTCCTAGGATTTTAACTATCAGGATGAGAACTAACACTTTCCTAGGATAAATGACCTATACAAATAATAGCCACAATCATTTTATCTAATACATTAGCAAAGTATAGCCCTCAAGGATCCCTAGCCTTGACAAATGTATTCCTTGAAGAAGCTACAAACTAGCTTAAACAAGAAAGATCATGCAAACAAAACAAAACACAAACATAAATGATTTTACTCTAATGGATCAGTTCAATACGTTAAGATGGCACATTAAAAAGAACAAGGTTCCTTAACTACCTCTACATACAATGGTCCCATTTATCAACCATTTTTATACTTAGTTGGGCATTAAGATATCACCCATCTTAAATGACCTACCATAGACCCTAGTGTTTATAGGGATAAATTGTCCAATCAAATCCATAAATAGAAATTATGCATAACAACACAATCAATATAAAATAATTCGATCATAATATAGCACAAGGTATTAGTAGTCAAAATATTGTCACTAGGCAACCATCAAATATGAGCATGCATCATATATCAAAGTGATAACATCAATCTTATGGAAAAACATAGTATATTGCCTCATCCATACTCTAATACAATGTTCACAAGATTAACTTATCCCTACAACCTTATGTTATCCTTTAGTGCTAACATATAATGACCAATCTCTATCATAGCTATGATACAATGTTACCACTCAAGGATACCATAAATGTTGTCTTAAATCCATACCAAAAGTAGTGGTATCCATTTCATTTATAACCCATGTTTACAGATAAACATATAGTGTCAACTTGAAATTCTTGATAAAAGAATAGTACTAAAATAATACCTTATTCCTCTTTTGATTAGGTTATACAATGTATGTCTGCCCCTATATATAGAGTTAGGACATTACCAGTGAGGATTTATTTGTATGAATAGACATTCAAATAATAGTCAATGTGTAACCTCTCCTATAAAAGATAGGTTTACTTTGTCTTACAATTACCACGACATTAACACAACCTCTAAATACACAATTAAAAATACAATTGGAAGTACAAACCTATGTAATCTTATCTCTAATAGCATTTAATAGTCTTGGCATAACTTCACTCACATATTGATAGGAGAACTCCCCTAAGAATTAAATATATGGAAAGAAAATCCAAGTTTCTAGATGACACTAATAATCTTATGAGTAAACATATTGTTTCTTAACAAAAGATCATCAAACATTAAAGTACTAGTTACCAATTACACATGTGTGTGTATGTGTGTTTATAGCAAGCATCTATGAAGGTAACACCTATTTCCATATTTAAATATATAATTAACATATATTTAACTCAGAGCCCACTATGCATTTATTCCTATATGAAAGACATACTTTTATACATAGAGAATTCATGTAATTCTTATTCATCAATTAGTGCATTAAAGATGGGTGAATTTGATTAGGTAGTATAGTTGCAACTTCCCAAGTAAGCATAATAGCAAAAAGTGGAAACATGTCAAATATATATAAATTGTTTGACAAAATGTCTGAAGGGATTGTTAGGACAGGAAAATTTAAAATTTTCCTGTATTGTCACTTCTCCACATCTGACTGAATCATAAAACATTTCGCCCTAAAAAATCATAATTAAATTGATATATCCCATAAAAAGCCCATGACAAAACAATGTAAAGGGCATAAAATTCACACTATCGGCAAGACTTTATGTTACTTATACCGATCCATGTAAAAATAGTTAAAATAACTATCAGTGTGAAAACAAGGATCGCAGAGAAGATTTCAAAGGTCGCCGATGGTGGAAACTATACCGACGACCTTTCGTCAGGGAGAAAATCTATCAGTCATACCGATCGGTATGACTAAAAGCTATCAGGTAACAATTCAAAGATCGTTCTGACGGTATAGATCATACCGATGGGGTATTTTAGCGAAACTCTCACTGAGCATCCCATAGAATCAAAGGAACTAATGGTCATCAGCAGGAAATGAATGTCGGAGTGAAAGATTAACAAGTCTCAGATGCTCCGGTGTCTTGGCGAACAACGAAAGGTGCTTCGGTATAAGTCTTACCGATATACATAACCATCGGCAAAAGTAAATGAATCGGAACAAGGTTTATAAGTCTGGCCAAACCGTTTCTCACGACGATGTCAGTAAAACATTATGAAAGTCTTTCCGATCTAGGATGTAGAGGGCTATCGAGAAAATGATGATGCTTGGGTAAACATAAATATGTTATCCCGATGGCATAGATCACCTCGATAACAAGGATAATCACATACATCGGCGAGACTCTCACCGATAGTCACATCGGTAACACTTAACATGTCGAAAAGAAATATCAACCACACAGTGATGAAAGAGGTCATGTCGATGGTAATTGTTCTCACTTTCACATCGGACAAGGTATAGACATCTCCTGCCGATATGACTTAATGTAGCATCCAAGAGACAATTGAAGGGTTACAACGATTGATTGTTCGCGCCATAAGGAGATATTAAAATCACCTAGACATTATGAAAATCATGCCGATGGAAGGAGTTATGACGATGTGACATTTCACAACGATGAAGGATATTGAATTGCTCGAACAATTAAATGCAAACGGCGATGAAATCTTCCAAGATCATTATAATTAAAACCAACAGAGTTGTTTGAGAAGAAACTATAGGGGGAATTTGAAGCGCAAACAGAGGAATTCGATCACATCCACCAGTGACAGGTACATACATATGAACCTCTGTGTTATAGCCTATAATTTGATTTTCTGTCAAGGATTGAAAATGGAGACTCTGGGAAAAGGAAAGGGTAGAAAATCACAAGGGGATACGAGTAAACCTAAGAAGCAGAAAATTGATAAAACCCCTGAGGAGAAAATAAAGGATAGAAAACTCAATCAAGATTTGATTGATCAATTACCAGGATCAACTCCCAAAGCCTAAAGATCTGCTCAACTTAGGGTGGAAGTGGAAAAGTTAGAAGATAAATGTAAACACCGAGGAAACATTTGGACCCTAATCAGAGGGTATGAACTTTTCAAATTCCACCACAATAGAAGATTTAGGAATTCTCTAGTGTCAAACCCATGGCATTTGAATTTGGGTAAATTAGTTGTGCCTGACGTGTTCCTGAATGTTGAACTCCTCCAACTCCTTGCTAAACAATATAACCTAAGTCTAAAGGCTATATGCAACCCACAAGGACAGCCTGTTATACACTTGTCAAAAAATGCCATCTGTGAAGTATTCAACTTGGATGATTTATGCACTGTCCCCATTATTTATGAGGATTTAGAAAAGGAATACTAGAGAATGGATACAACCTACAATGGATGGAGGTTGCCTATTCATAGGCCCAGAGCAGATGGAGAATTGGTGCCCCTCAATGAGGATGATGGTCCTCCTTTTCATGTATCAGTATTTGAACCCTACATACAACATACCTATTATTCTGTGGGCCAAGTCCTAGGATCAGAGGGCCCTGAATTCATGACAATCCCTTTGATGGTCATAGCTATTGACATCTAATGTCACAATGCAAGGCAATTCGATTATGCTGCTTATATTGTTCATAGAATAGATTCTGGTTTGACTGCAATAAAAACAATGCCCTGGCATGTTCTTTCAAGCATTACTCACTTCTTATGCACATGGTGCTCTATTATGGCCAGGAAGTGGAGTTGTGGCCAAGTGAATTTAAAGTTGTTCCTGTAGACCAAAAGGGACATAAGTTACTGATACATATATGGACCAGGATATGGGATAGCAGATATGCCTATTCCAGCTATGTACAATTTGAAGAATACTGTGTAAAAGTGTTGTATAGATATTTTAGTCACCCTTGTGAACATTCAATCTCAACTAAGATAAAAAGGTTCCTTATACCTAAAGATTTTGGTGGTCCCCCTACTGTCATTCATAATTGGGGAGATTGGTACTGTTTTGAAGATGCCACCATGGTTAGAGTGTATGGTTTTGAGGACACTCCATTCATCTTACCTAAAACTGTCCCTAACAGAATTGCTTACTTAGAAATAGTTAGACAAATGTATTGTTCAAATGTAATGCATCTTAGGTCCCATGATAAACAATCTTTCATGCCCAACACTTTGTGTTTTGGAGATTTCACTGTGGTTTCCAAAGAAGGCTATAATCTTATCCTGGATAAATTGATGCACTATAATATGAGGTGTGCTGAGGTGAGAAAAGGATTTGATCCTGAAGGCTTTATTGACTTTGCTCAGAGGAAGCAAAACATCAGTGGATACATACACATCCCTTATCCACACAATGATGTCATTAGAAATCTGGAAGAGGCTGAGGTGGAGTTGGTGGTGGAAAAATATAACAGGGATCTAGATGAGGAAAGAAAATAGCTGGCAGAGATTGAGGTAGTATCCTCTGGAGATGAAGAACCGGCAGGGAAAGAGGAACCACAGGACAAAACAATAAAAAAGTCCAAGAGAAAAATGCAACAATATCAGCCTACTATCATAATACATGATGAGGAGGGGTCTACTGATGAAGACCTGCGGCAAATGGCTTATGATTCTTTTATTTCTGATGACAAATTCATTCATTCAAAAGAGTTTAAATCATTTTTGTATAAATGCAAAGGGAAGGAAATCAGAGAGTCAGTGGATGATGTCTCTGCTAACAATGACAGACAATTACTTGATATGCTGAAAACAACAGTGGATAATGAGCTGCAGGATATGACCCCTAGCAGGGGCAGACAATTGCTCAAAGATGCAGGAGTAATGATCTTTCCTGGCCTTGATTTGAATTATGCTTTAGTCTTTGACAATTTTTTGAATAATACAGATGATAAATATAAGCTCACTCCAGAGGGTGTTAATGAAGTATACATGGGCACCAAATATAACAATGAAGAAAATTTATTAATGATATGGGCCCTATATCCTCCTCATAAAAAGATAGCTATTATAGACACCGAAAAAACTTTTGGCCATGTCATGACTTTAAAGGCAGGGGAGACTGACCCTTTGATCACTACAGACATTGGTATCAATGTTGCAAAGCTAAATAAAGTACAGGCTCAAATGTTGATTAAGGAAAGTGATGTGTACAAACTGAGCTGTGAAAGGTTGACAAAAGAAAATGATTATTTAAATAATGTTGTTAAGAGTACTTTCAGAGGATCAACAAAGAGGTTAACCTAGGGTGAAAGTTCACAGAGCACCCAAGCATTATCCACAGATCAAGTAGCACAAATCTAAATGGATACACTTGTCACAGTGCTACAAAGTAGGCATGCCAACATGGTGCATCGGTTAAACCAATTTTGGGATAATTACTCTCAAAATTATAAAGCAATTCAGGAACATGAAAGGCTTGAAAGAAGATTGCAGGAGAAATTGAGTGAAATACAAGGAAAAGATGTTTCCAACATTGCAGGTACCTCCAATGCAGAAGAGTTGATCGAGCAACATCAGAAATACTATGATCAACTTAAAACTAATGCCAAAGAATGTGTTGAAGCTTCAAAAGTAGGAGTGCCCACATTATTCAAAGGTGATAAAGAACTAAAGAGCAAAGAAGAGTGGATCAGTGACTGTCAAGCTATATTACACGAAGCTTTGGGAGCTCTCAAGGACAAAGATTCTACATCCGGGGAGGCCTGCAAACATTTGGAAAAGATGGTCACAATGGATGTGATTACAAGAAATGCCATCGAATTTACTGATTCCCATCGTAGCTAGGAATATCTTGATCATGTGGCTAAAATTTACTTATGGTTGAATAGAGCTTAATAGTGGTTATGTTATGATTGTTAATCTTGTTAAACTTCCCAAAAGACTTATTGAGGACTTATGTCTCTTCACAAGAATATCTATATAAGTTCAAACATTTGATGCTGAAAAATCATCAATAGTAGAACATAATAGATACAGTTTACAATGTTCTCAAAAGACTATGTTGCAAGTTTATTATTGAAGAAGTAAATTGGAGTTCTCTGATCTTGTGGTTTTATTCTGGCATCAATTGTTTGTTAAAGTTACTCAATTGTATGGTTGTCTCTAGTTATGTATTTCCTTGTTATTCAGATTAATATATCAAGTATATATTTAATTTGTCAATACACATTTGCTGCAGTTGTGTGGCTTGATTAATTGGTTTCCATAATTGGAATTAAAATCCTCCTGATCAGTCACAGTAACCTGGAAGTGTTAGTTTGGATTACTAAGAAGAACCATATAATTAGGATTGCCATTCTGTCTCCAAGTTAATATTATCTGTTATTCTTACATATTCCACTCAATTGGTTCCTTCAAGAAAGGATTAAAATACCTTCTGGTGAATTATAAGATGTCTGATTATATTGGTTTGATCAATAAGAAGAGTTTGTCAGTCACCTCCTTGCACATTTATACAAGTTATAAACTAAAACTGTGCCAAATAGTTAGAATTACTGCCCATTATAAGTCACTAGTCTTAGTCCTTCATTTGACTTTGTTTACCCAACAAGGCACTGGTCTTATTTCTATTCATTATTTAAAATTCACCTTGATATTGCTTATACAATTTATACCAACCACTCATTTAGTTAGCAAGCTTTCATCTATCCTACACCGTATGCCATTGTAGATAGATTTAATCAGTCAATACATTTACATTTAGTCTGCTTTAATTCTCAAGGTTCACCCACCTAGGTGTAGCAGGACCTAAAGTGTAGAAAATCAACAAACCTTGAAGGTTGATTTCGTCAAGTTAGTTCAAAAAATGTTGTGAATCTAAGCATAGAGCCTAGCATCCTCTTAGGACTAGAAACTTGCATTTTTGAGACCTAACAAATTGGTGACTCCACTAGGGACAGAAATAAAAGGCCTTAGAAATAAATCATTCCTTTCATAGAGTCATTTTAGAAACTTTAATTTGGTAACTCTGCTGGCAATAAGAACCCCTAAAGATAAATCACAAACTTTTTCCTATAGGTGGCGACTCTAGTTACAGTTATAAAATTTAAATGGATGGTAGGAGATCCAAGATGGAAGGCAAGAAATTGCAGTCATCTCCACCACTTAGAAATATTGCCAAAAGAAATGGAACTTCAAATTATTCTCACCAGGATAATAACCAGGATGCTCAAGCAGATAATGCAGAGCAAACTATTTCAATTCACAACAAGTTCACACCCCTGCATAATTCAAACGAAAATCTCAATGGAGTAACTGATGATATTCTGGCAAGATACAGACCCGATCCTCAAGAACAACTTGAGCATGAAGCACAGGTCATGAGGGATATTGATCAAAACTAAGCTGAATATGATTTCAAGATGTCATTACATCAGGGAGAAGGGGTAAAACATGGATTCTCAAGTCAAGAAATAAATGACAATCCAGAGAATCTAGGAAGTATGAGTGAGGAGCAGCAGGAGGTGTTCAGGCTCTGGAAAGAACTTGAATTGTTCAAGATACAAGAAGATAAAAGGTTGTTATAGCAAGAGATTCAATAGATAAAAAGTAAAGTTAAGACAGCTCCCCCAAAATATGTACCTCCGCATAGAGGAAACACTTTAAGGAATCTACAACAAAATACAAATGGAGTTCAAAATTCACATGCATATGGAAGCCATCAAAATATTATTCTCCAACACCCTAGACCACCCCCCATACATAATACATCTCAACATATGGCAAATCCTTACCCACCCCCTGGCCAACAATATTATAGACTACAAAATCCCTACATAAATCCTCACATAAACCCACAGCAGCAATATGCCTATCATCAGCCACCAGGTGGATATAATTACTATCCTAATCCACCACCCATGAACTTTCCACCTCAAAACCTTGCAAACATATGTATCCAATTCAATTTAACTAGATATCAGTTGTATCCATATCCAATGGATAGTACTTGGAGAAATATGGTTCCCAAGTTTACTGGGAACAATGCAATATCAGCTGAAGATCATATCAGAAGTTTCAATGCCTTCATACAAGATATTGGTATGGATTGGGAAGATATTAGAATGAGGTTATTCATGATGTCCCTCACTGAAGATGTGAGAGATTGGTTCAACAGTTTGCCTGATGGATCAATCAGTTCTATAATTGATTTCCATAATCAATTTAAGGAGAATTATGGCAACCAGTATGCCCTGAGTTTGCATTACATGAACTGATAAGTGTACAGAAGTACCAAAATGAATCAGTATATGATTTCAATCTAAAATTTTCCAAATTACACAACAAAGTACCACATGGATCCAAGTTATTTGATCCAGCAGTACTGAGCATCTATATGAAAGCATTTGACCCCAAGATAGGCTATGAGCTTAGAAATTGGTGTCCTGCAACCCTGGCTGAAGCACAGAAAGTGGCCCTAACTATTGAAAACAATAGGAAAGATGTAGGTATGGTTAGCAAGAGAGATAACCATAGAAATCCTTAGAATTCAAATATTCAACAGACTAAACTAGAAGGTTAGCATAGGCATGAAAGGCCTAGGTTGCACAATATGCCCTACAATACAAATTGGAAGGATGGGAGACCCATCGACAACAACAGAAAGCAACATTATGGCAAGGATACCCCTAACTCCCTGGAAAGAAACATGGCACATATGGTAGAAAATAAACCTTGGTGTTTGGTGTGCAATCTACCACATTTACCTGAGTACTGTGAGGTGGCTAAATCAGTACAACAAGAGGAGATGTTATACAGTTATAATAGAGACAACCATACTATAAATATGATGCAGGATACACCATGTGTGGTGATTGAAGATTACTCTTCTTCAGAGGAAGAGGGATATGAGTATGATGTAGGAAACCAGAGGCATCATATCAACTTGGGAGAGCAAGAAGTGTTCTCAGACCAGGAGGATGGTTATGAGGAACCTATTTACTATAACAATCAGCCATATGATCAATGGAGAAAGCTTACTAGATATGAAAGAGAAGCTCTTACAGTGGCTGCAATAGCTCAAGCTAAAAGCACTTATAACTTCAAGGAACACCTGGGAATGTATTCATAAAAGATCAGAATAATACAAAGTCATCATTTAAAGAACCAGAAAATGGTGGTAAGGATAAAATGAAATAAAAATTACAAAATCAAGAAAAAGAAAATATAAAGACAGAAAAGAGTGATCAGACTATAGCCCACTCTTTTGACATTGCTCATGCAGTATCTTAGGTCAAAATATCTGTTCCACTTTTAGAAATGATGAAGATAGATAAATACAGGAATATAGTCGTTAAGCTGATTTCTGATACACCAAGTCAAAAACATAAAGGACATGAAAGTAGAACAAACAATGTTCATCAAGAAAAATTCCAAATGCCTAAGGTATACCTTGGTGATACACTGACAAAGAATCCCTCACAGGTAGACCCTTTCTATACTACATTATTAATCAAAAATAGGATACTGAGGAATTGCATGATTGATTCAGGTGCTGCCATGAACATCATGCCAATAGCAGTTATGAAAGAATTGGGAATGTGGGTTGACACTACATTGGCAAGTGTTATGCAATGAATAATAGATCTATCCCAGTCGTTGGTATTATGAGGGATGTGGAGATAAAACTTGCCTCACACCCTGAAGCAACTTATAACATTGATATTACTGTGGTTGACATCCCACCATATTATGGAATACTTCTACCAAGACAATGGGCTGCATGGCAAGAGGGAATGTCCAATTGGACTTATCATATGCCACAATACTAGTGGGGGGTAAAGAAATTAAGCTATGCAGAGAGCCAAGGTATGAAAATATTATAGAACGTTTGGATCAACATCAAATAAATTTATTTTGTGACACAGATTTGGGAGCTTTTAAGGTGGGAGAAAGTATGTCAGAGGTGCATAATACTGATCCAATACATACCGAATCTATGAAAGAAGAAAATGATGTATGGAAGATGTATTTTGATGGTGCATGCAACAAAATAGGAAATGGGGCTGGAGTAGTGTTTATTTCACTAGGAGGTAAAACTTTCAAATACTCTTTTCTATTAACATTTGAATGCACAAACAATGTAACTGAGTATGAAGCTTTGCACATTGGTTTGAACATAGCCACTAAGCATAAAATAAAAAAGCTAGCTGTATATGGTGATTCTGAATTAGTCACCTCCCAAGTGAGAGAAAAATACCTATCAAAAACAAAAGGTTGAGACAGTACAGAAATGTAGTCTGGGATAATATTGAATTATTTGATGCCTTTTCAATCAACTGGATCGATAGGTCTAAAAATATTATGGCAGATTTTCTAGAAAATATCACATTGAAAAGAGATGATGTCACATTAGGAGGAATTACGGAGGTTGAGTTCAAAACTAGACCCACCATCCCAGATAATATACATAACTGGCAAGTGCTTGATAATGATGCTGATATAATCAACTTCTTATATTGTACTGATTATTATGAAAACCAAGAGATTGATTTCAATGCATTTGTAGAAGAAAATGATGGGAAAGAAACCCTTTTTGGTCAAGAGATAGTCCAGTTGAAAACAAATAACATACCTAAGGGACTTATAGCATTGGAAAAGGCATTCGATGGACATGACAGATTTAAAATGAAAGATACACCAGTGGTACCTAATGACCTTGAAGAAATCAATTTGGGAACACAAGCAGCCCCAAAGAAAGTGTACATTGGAAGAAATATTAACCCAAAAATCAGGAGCAAAATCATCAACTTACTTAGGAAGTATAGGCATGTATTTGCCTGTCATATGATGATTTAAAAGCGTATAGAGAGGATCTGTTTCAGCATGAAATACCACTAAAACCAGATGCTGAACCATTCAGGCAAAAACAGAGGCCTATCAATCCTACATTAGCTCCTAAGATGCTAAAGGAACTTACAAAATTAAGGGACGGGGCTATCATTAAACCCATCAAACATTCCTCTTGGGTTTCAAATTTGGTACTTGTCAGGAAAAAGAATGGTGATATTAGACTGTGTGTGGATTTCAAGAACTTAAACAAATCTTCTCTGAAGGATAATTATCTGCTCCCCAATATGGAGGCAGTGCTACAAAAGGTTACTAGATGTGAATTGTTGTCAATGACGGATGGCTTCTCAGGTTACAATCAGGTAAAAGTCAAAGAATCAAAGCAATTTAAGACTACATTCACCACTCCATGGGGAACATATGTATATTTGAGAATGTCATTCGGACTCACTAATGTTGGAGCAACATTTCAAAGAGCAATGGATGTGGCTTTTGCTGAGTTAATTAATAAAATCATGATAGTATATCAAGATGACTTGACAGCATATTCTAAAAGGGCTGAGGATCGTTGCACACATTTGGAGCAAATATTTATCAAATCCCTAGAATATGGGATCTCATTGAATCCTAAGAAGTGCCATTTTGCAGTGACAGAGGGGAAATTGCTCGGCCACATAGTTTCAAAGGATGGAGTGAAAATAGATCTGGAGAGGGTAAAAGCAATTGACCAAGTCCCTATTCCTAAGAATGTGAAAGCCATACAGTCATTTTTTGGGCAAATTAATTTTGTTAGGAGGTTTATATCAAATTTTGTAGAAATTGTTTGCCCTATATCAAGGATGCTAAAGAAAAACTCAGAAGTAAAATGGACAACAAAAACAATAGAAGCATTTGCTACTATTAAGAGAGCAATCAAAGAAGCTCCTGTCTTGATATCCCCTGATTTTAGTAAACCATTCCAACTATTTTCATTTGCTTCTTATCATACAGTTGCAGTAGTACTATTGCATAAAAACAATAATGGATATGAACAGCCTATCTCATTTTTTAGCAAATCCCTTCAGAATGTAGAGTTAAAATATGACATTATTGAAAAAACAGGCATATGCATAGGTAAAAGCAGTTAAAACTTTTAGGTCATACTTGGTAGGAGCCGAAATCATAGCATATGTACCTAATGCTATAGTAAAGGATGTATTGGTCCAAACTGAAGTCACTGGTAGAAGATGCAGATGGATCAATAGAATTTAGGAGTTCAATTTTGAAATCTAGATCACTAAACTAGTGAGAGGGCAAGGCCTTGCTATGTTGATGGCTGAAAGTAATCTCGAAGCATCCCAGATATGTGGTGCTAATGATGTTGATAATACAAGTTCTAGTATTGAGCATACTCCATGGTATTCTGATATTATATATTATCTAAAACATATGAAGTGTCCTAAGGGGTATGATGATAACAAAAGGAGAACACTTAAATTGCAAGCCTCAAAATATGTATTTCTTGATGGCGATCTTTACTGGAAAAATAGAGATGGAATTTTACTGTTATGCTTAGATGAGCATCAATCAAAACATATCATGAAAGAGTTACATGAAGGCATGTGCAGAGGTCATTTCTTAGCAAAGACTACAGCCCACAAGATCTTAAGGGCTGGATACTATTGGCCTAAAGTGTTTAATGATTCATATCATTACACTAGGAAGTGCGAAGCATGTCAAAAGTTTTCAAGGAAGTTGAAATATCAGGGATCATTACCCTTAAAACCCATGGAAGTCAAGGCTCCATTCTATCAGTGGGGTATTGATTTCATAGGTGAAATTGTAGAGAAATCAAGTGGTGGACACAAATGGATTTTAGTGGCAACTGATTACTTTACAAAATGGGTAGAGGCAATTCCAACCAAACAGGCAACAAGTAGGGTGGTGATTAACTTTCTGATGGAAAATATTGTATTTGTTGGCAAGAGACACATTGGAGCTTCATGATTGTTGTCATTGATGGCAACAAAGTTCATCCCACACATCCGCAGGACATAGTGTGCCTATACTGGAAGTCAGATTGAAGAGTGTTGTGGTCCAGTAAGCAAGAACAAAGTGTTGTGACAAGGTCTGGCAGTCAGGTCTGGATCTCTTAGAGGAAGTATCTTTGGAAAGTACGGACTTGGGGAAGTCAAGAGGAGTACCTTGACTGATAGATTCCAAGAATTGAGCCTCCGGTGATGGAGTGAAGAGATATGAGCATTCAAGTATTGGGGTCCTGTTTGGCAGAACAGACAGAGGAAGAACTGACCGACAGAGCATCAGACATTATTCTGGATAAGATATTGATGATGATCAAGGTTCCTAAGGTATCATTCATGATTGGCCAACATGTTAGATGACTTCTATAAGTATGTTTTTGATCCACATCACTTGGGAAGCGAGGATTCAACCGACAGACTAAAGTTCGGGAAATACTGACTATTCTGGATGCCGACTAGAAAGAGGATAAAATCCTTTGTGCAGATATATATACTAAATGGATTTTGATGAGAGTTGGGGTTGTTGTTGTGGGTTGTGTGTGTGAAGAATAGCAGAAGAGCAGAAGGAAAGCAGTAAGCAAGGTCTGGTATGTGAAAGGATAGCAGCATAAAAGAAGAGAAAGGATGAAGTGCAGTAGATCAGTATACTGAGCCTAACTGGAACTGAACTCCAGCATGTGTGGATGCTTCCCATCAGTTTAAGGATCTTGTTATTTTTCTTACAACTTGTAGATAGTGAGTCTCTTGTAGGCAGTGAGCCTCTTGTGAGTAGTGTGCTCGGGCAGTGAGCCCTAATTGGCAAGTGCCATTTTGTAATTCTATTCTTCTAACAGAGAATACAATCTTGGGTTAATCACCCTGTAGTTTTCTCCCTTAACAGGGTTTCCACGTCAAAAATATTGTGTCATGTGTATTTCCATTTCATGGTTATGTTTGCTTATTTGAATTGATGCTGCATTAATTATTAAGAAAGTTTAGAAAGTTGAAATAATTAAGATAACTGATTCACCCCCCCTCTCAGTTATCAACAATTGGTATCAGAGCCAAGTTCCTCCAAACAGAGCCTAACATCTTGAGGAAGATCTGGGAATTAAAATGGATGTATATGGTATGAGGGAGAAACTTCAGTCTACCCTAGATGATCTTAAGCAATCTAATTCTAAAATCAATGAATTGAAGGAAAGACTCAAACAAACTGATGATTTCATAAATGAACTAAAAGGGAAACTAAGTTTATGAAAAAGAGAAAGGATCTACTTCAGCAATTGGCAAGTCAAAGTGAAGCAAATGATACAAATGGAGATTTGAAGGAGAAAACCAAGTTATGTGAAAAGTTATCAAAAGAGATCATTATGGTAAGACATGAAATGGAATTAGGAGTTATAAAATTTACTCAAGAAATTAAAGAGAAAAGAAAAACTGAAGATGATCTAAGACAATCTTTCAAGGAGAAATCAGAAGACTGCCACAAGATGGATAGAATAATCAGACATCTTGAATCTGATCTTGAAGATGCTAAAGATAATGAAGAAAAACTTGAGGATCAAATTATCTCTCTCCAAAGTGATCTTCAGACAGCAAATGAATATAAAGAGAAATTCAAGATAAGTTCTGCTCAACTTGAAGTTCTTCTTGAAAGCCAAAAGAGGGTAGATGACAAGTGTGGTTTGGGATATGAGAAAGGTGAAAGCTCTGGATCTAGTTAGAAGAAGTTTGGATTAGAAAATTCAAGGAATAGGCCTAGAAGACCTCTGGTAAGGCAACCTAATGCTCAAAGATATCCATCCTTCAATGGATACTGCCACAACTGCAATAACTTTGGTCACAAAGCTAATCAATGTAGAAGGAGAATGAATCAGACTAACACATCCTTCTCCAGACAATGTTTTAACTACAAAAGGTATGGTCACAAATCTCATGAATGCAAAAATATGCAAATGAACAATTCATTCAATGGTAGATGCTTTGCATGCAATAGAATGGGTCATATGGCTAATCAATGTAGATCAAGAGGACATCAATCAAATATGCAAAGAAATGTTGTTTGCCACAATTGCAATAGATCTGGTCATATTACCAAATTCTATAGAAGCAAGAATCAGGACAAAAGAGGTCTGGTACATCATAATTAGAATCAAGACAAGTGAAAAGGAAAAGTGAATGTGGATGAAGTCAAAAATGAGATGAACAAGATTTGGGTGAAAAGAAGTACAGAAAATGTAGGGGATGGATCCGCAACAGAATCTGGTGCTGATATTCCTTCCGCCAATTAAAAGTTGAGCTCTGGCTCAGGGGGAGACACAAAGAAAAACATTTTCCCCCAGCTAGTTAAATGGTGCTGGAACTGGCATAAGGAGAGTTGCAGATTAAAGGGTTCACAAAGGGACATTCAAATAAGGTTTGGTTAAGAGATGAAAGATCTGCAATAATTTTTGAACAGGTTGAAGACTAATCCGGTTCATTAGTCATCTGGTGAATAGTAGGTTTTTCATAGTTAAATCTGACATGATTCAAACTATGGAATCTTGATCTGCAGATAGATCAAATGATTAAGGAAAGGAAGATAGATTATCACTGTTCTCCAAGATTAACTCTAAGTGTATCTCAGTGATTTAGAAAAGATCTGTCTTAGAATAAGATGAACAAGGCAACTGGAATGACTTAGGTTGCGCATTTATTACAGTATGAAATTAGGGCTTTCCCATAAATAAAAGAGTTCATTCATTCGTCATTTGCACATTTGCACTCAAGAAGAAAAGAAAAGGAGCTCTACAACAAATTGTCTCAAATTCTCAAAGATTAAGCATTGAAGTCGATTCATCCAGCAAATTAATCTAGCTCATTCAGCGAACCCTAGAAGCGTAAAAGGTATTTTCCATTGTTGAATATATCTCTGTAAATCTTTTGAAAATGGCTACTCTGAATGTGGTGAAGATTTATGATAGGCCACACCCTAAATTTAAGAAGCACCCATACAAATCTCTAGAAGTGGATCCCTTAGGTGCTTTTTCCAGCATTCCACATGGTATTTTGTAGGTAGAATATGTTAGGGTTTACATTCATGTGAACATTAAAGATTTTGGGGAATCCAAGCTCGCAGACATCTATCACAATCATTTAATAGATGATACTTTTGAACTCAAACCACAGTACCAGGCCATCTGGGATAAACATTTTGTTCAGTGCATTCATTTCCCCTGTTTTGAGGAGGATGAATGGGTCCAGTATGTGTTGAGCAGAGTACATGATAACTTCTTATGGTTGAATAGACCATTTAGATCACTAAGGATGCAATTAGGGTAGTAACCGACTTGCACTCATCCGAAGGGATACCAGTTCTCAAATCTGTCAAAAACCAAATTGTGAGTGAAGCTACTGGATCAAAATTTGATAAGAGAGCAATGACCATAGAAGATATCTCTGATTCAGATATCAAGTTTGCATCTATGATAATTGGTTATAAGATATATCACTCCAGCAGGGAGAATTCAGTACCTGGAACTACTGTGTATACTGCTTATGAGATGTTGAGAAATAATGCAGATTACGAGCTCTGTGAACTCCTTCTAAGCCAACTCATGGAAAACTTACAGAAGATTAAGAAGGACAAGAAGAACTCTTTTAAGTATGGTGGACTAATATTGTGTTTGTTTATCTACTTTATCAATGAGCTGCCCGGATCCAATGGTTGGGTATGGCAAAATGACAGACCTGTTGCCATTCAAATCAGAGACTATCTACATGGGCTTGGGAATGCTAAGGCAAGAAATATAGCTCTGTGGGGTTATTTCAAGAACTTTCTGAGTATGATGCAAGCAAGGGAGAGAATACCATAATCTCTAGTTGAA
The DNA here is from genome assembly GCA_027924645.1 of Cunninghamia lanceolata. NCBI lineage: Eukaryota > Viridiplantae > Streptophyta > Pinopsida > Cupressales > Cupressaceae > Cunninghamia > Cunninghamia lanceolata. The sequence goes on along the minus strand of BSBN01000679.1, from coordinate 7,283,474 downwards.
AAGTATAAGGATACGGTTTGCTTTATGGTAGAAACTGATCAGTGCCTAATGGAGGCTGTGGAACCAAGGATAGTCTGGATCATGCCCATGGGATATGAAGTAGATGAGAAAATTGTTGAGCTGCATGTTCAACACATGCTTAGTCAACCCAAAGATCCCAAGGCAGTAAGATTTGGAACCTTTGAAGAGTTGAGTGTAAAGATCCATGTGGAGCTCAGACAACTAGAGATGAAGAGAAAAGTGAGAAAAGAGGTAGAAGAATTGGCCAAGAGGCATTGAATCTCAAAAGAGGAACTTAATGCCAATAGAGAGAAAATGGAAAGAATAGAGAAAGAAAAGAAAGAAACTGGAAAAGAAAGTGCTCCGATGCAAGCCCCCTCCCAGACCAGATCAACCAAAAGCTCTACACCTACCACTTCCAAGGGTCAAAAGGCTTCAAAACCGGAAGCTGAGACATTAAGAAAAGGAGAGAAGAGAACCAAGAAAAAGGCAACAAGGTCTCACACAAGCCAAAAGGATGAAGAAGAGATTTGTTGGTAATGATGTTAGTCATTCACAAACATAGAATAAAAGTTACACAACAACCCTTACTCATCTTGAAAGATATGATGAATTTAGAGAATTCATGATCCCAAGTCTCCGTTGATTAGGTCTTAATCTACTAACGTTACTCAGTGGTTGATGTGTGTTGCTATTTTCCATTCAGGGGCCTTACGTTCTTCAGTAATTTCTACAAAGTTCATTATTTCTCCAAATATCCTGCTCTATATGTCTGCTCTGCATAAATCTCCAATAATTCTACCTCTGCACTGTGAATTTAGTCAAATAATGTGCTTATAGGTTGATATTTGCATGATTTCTACCATTATTTATGATTCTTTGCATGATATTTTCAATACTACATGCATTTAACTCAAATATGCTAATGATTTTCAGTTACCTATGGGATGTTAGCATACCTCTCTATTTCTGCTTATTATTTGTCATGACTTGCAGTTATGGTGATGAATTTATGAAATTAAAAAAAAGGAATAGGGTTAAAGAATGCGATTCCCAAAACTACTTGACTGAGATCACTGATCCACATACAAGCTCCCATACATGCAATGAAAAGAAGGAAACTAGAATCATACTTCACCAGGACATTCCACAAATCTGCATGATCCAGTGCAAATCTTCAAAGGAAAAGTTGACAACAACATGTAATGAAATGAAAGTGCTTCTAGTTGAACACAGCATTCACCAGTACATATCCGGAAATCAACATGAAGATTACGTAAAATTTACAATCAGGATGTAATCTGAAACTTCATATCCATTCAGTATCCTCAAGAACAGGTACATTTACAGTGATCTAAAGAAAGAACCTTGATATTTCAACAATCCAATCCTCATTAGTCTCAGCAATTCGACCTTGTATTTGATTCTACAGTAATTGGCCTTATTATGCCAGATGTTCCAATGTATATCCTTTATGACAAGTTCTGGCCCATATATAGAACAAATGCCAGAAAATAGTTACAATGATCCAAGGATCAGGATCCTCCCAGAACAATCAATTGTCCAGATGAATAGCACATGCTTTGCCAGTTGGCAAATGTATAGCTGGCACAGAATATTTCAGCATCTTTGATTTGATTCGGTCCCCAACTGGCAGACAGCATATTTGACAATATCTTCCCCATTGCTCAGGGTCATGTTGCCTACCAGTTGGCAATTTTCAGCCACTTCATACAGCTTCAACATCCTGCAACAAACAGACAAGAATTAAGCATCATCATTTAATAACTAGCAAGAAAATAAACATTTACATTTTATCAGGCTGTGAATGTGCAAACCTATATATATCAGGTTATGAATATTGAGCATATGAGAAAATTCGCGTAACTAAATGCCCATAAGTGGTCCAGAGGGTCCAGGTGACTATCGTTGACTGGAAAACATGCTGTCAGGCCCTAAAATAGTTTCAATATCTGATCAGGTCCAGCAAGGGTCATTTGAGCGATTTTTGATAAAAATATCAAAAATGTAATTTTTTTTGTATTTTCTACATCTCAGTAAATTGCATTTTCGGAGGCCTTCGGAGCGAAATTAGGGCTCAACACGTTCTTGGTAACTTGGTGTTAAGCCTAAGTGACCGGGCAACTCAAACTAGATAACTAGTTTATCTTTCCAATGAGTCCAAAAAGTTCAAATTCTGATAACATGGCTAGGAGTTATGACCCTGCCAAGGGGAAGGTCAAAAATTTCCTAATTTTTGAGTTTCTCTAAATTTTTGCAAATAGTTTCACCTTCTGGTAGCCTTTTTTGTATTCCAAGGGTGATGGGGACCTTTCATATGATATGCAAGCCTTACACTTTCAGTTATCGCATGCATAAGATCATGCATATGCAATACATGCGCTTCTGTTCACTAAATTCCATTGAATAACACTATCGGGTCCAGGTATGTACATTAGCTAATATGAGGGATATTAACTAATATGACTCTCTTCATAGATCAGGATATGATGATGATGTCATCATCATGGACGGGCTTTGTTAAAATGTGAAAGGCTGACGTCATGGTCATGCTAAGAAATCAGGAGGATCTGAAATATGACCCCCGCAACTAAAATGACCCCCCTGGAAAAAATCAGGAGGATGTCAGCAGATGGAAGACCTCATTTATCGCTATGTCATTATGACGTCATCGTCATGTTAGCAGATCGGAGTAATATTCTGCGGCAGGGTGATATTTGGATATCGGGTGATGTTCAAATATGATGATCCCCTTGGTGTAATATGATCATCCGCCTCTGAGCGGGAAAACCTACATCGAAAGATTCGGTGATGTAGAAATGTCAGGTGATGTTTCAAGATGATGATCCCCTGGACTAAAATGACCCAGTGTCAAAATATCATGATGACGTCATCAGGATATCGACTTGGTTCAGCGTTATGGCACTATGATGTCATCATCATATTATATGAGCAGGATCATGATCATCCTCCTCGAGAGGAAAATATGATGATTACGTCAGCGTCATGATTGTTTTGTTGTTTATTAGACTTGAATGACATCATCAGGATAATGGCTAGGGGGATATTTTGCAGCAGGAGGATATTTGGAAATCAGGTTACATTGAGAAATATGATCCTCGCGAAATACATAAGGCTGTTGACAGGTAAAGGTCACTATCACCTAAAATTGACGTTCGGATATTTGGACCGCATGATTTATCGGGTGATAAATTAGATCAGGATGACCTTCTGTAATATGACTGATGTTAAGAAATATGATCCTCTTGCTGTGACTATCATGTTTGACCCAAACTTTGACCATTCATAATTTTCACACCCTAGCGAATATCAGGGTGATGCAAAAGGCAAACCTACATGAATTTTGATGCTCTTTCTAGATATGAGATTAATGGAATAAAATATGAACTTTGACAAACTGACCTCATGATGATGACTTACCCAGCCTCTCTATGCATGATGATCTGCATGACTTACTTTTTACCAAAACCACCAAAAAGCACAAAAACAAGCCAAGTAAAAGTTGGGCCCCTATTTTACCAAGTCAAAATGGGGCGTGTTGTGTAACCACACAACAACTTGCCACCAAAGAAAACAACAAAATTCAAATAATCCAAAAGGTGAGGATAAGTTAAAACATAGATTTCCAACTCCTATTGAGCATGAGCATCCTAATCTTCTCTAGCTGGTATCATGTTCATCAATGTAACAATGAATTGATAAGGGATCTATTGTGTGTATGTGATTCATATACTCATGTTGAAAGTGAGTTGAATAAACCAGTGACTGGTGTTAGGCTACATAATTTGGTTCATCCCTCATAGCCAACCGGATAGAGCCTTGTTGCCAGCAGGTGTCCATAGCCCTGACAAGGTTATCATTGCAATTCTCCTAAGTAGAGCCCCACTGCCAGCAAGCGTCTATAGCTCCGGTAGAGTTACTTAGATGACTTAATCTGGATTCCAAAAAATTCATTTTTTTATTTTGAAATTGATTTCATAAGATATAACAGTTATAGCTTCATGATGCAAGGAGTGGTCACTTGCTGAGATTAAGTTGAGAATTGCAATGGTAGCAAGGGCAACCTTTAGATTTTTCACTTAACACCTACACTGATATGTTCAATAAACCCAAGGCTGTTAGGTGTGTCATTGTGAGGATTGCCTTGACTCAAGAAAAGTAGTACTGATGAAAATGATACCACAGACCTGATCAAGAATACCTACACTGATATGAGTTACAACCTATAGAAAAACTTATATCCAACTTTTGAATTCTAACAATTTCTGCAGTGTTCTTAAGTAACAAGGTGCACCAATTTTGCCCAACCAAAACAAAAGCTCAACAACGAAAAACACAAAGCAACCTGTACAAACAACTAACCTACAAAATTATATACAAACCACTACTAGGCAAACAAAAACTAGAAAAAGACCCAAATACACCTATATTTGCATACTTCTTTTGGTTGTGCAGGAGCATTAGGGTATTAGTTATGGTTCTCAACCTAACAAATTTATCTTTATATTCTGAAAAATATTTTGATATTCTGAATTCATTGTATTCAACAGAATAACCCTTGATGATCAGCAACTAAGGAAGCTCATCATGTTCATGATTAATCCATATGCATGTCCTATCTTTCAAATTTCCATAATCAAAACAATAATCAACATCATTCACTGTGGAAAGGAGAAATACAACTTGGTGTATCTCTAGTTCTATTGTTGGACATGCTCGTTTATTGACAGCTGGTCTTTCATTTGTCATTATATTTTCATTGCTTGGCTTAATGTCTGGTATCTCTTCATTTTGAAGGATGTATGACTTTTGATGCATTATTTCTTCATCTTTATCCATATTTATTCCTCCATTCTGAACATTCAATTTATCCTCTAGTTCAGGAAACTTCTCAATATTTTCTTCAATTTCCTGCACATCAGCATCTAAATGAGTATCCTTATCATCATAACCTGATATACAGAAATTTATCATTTCTAAATCACTTGACTGTAAAGGGGAATTGGCATTCAACTGATAAGAATACTTCCCTGTTTCATTTTCAAAATATTTCTGGAGTGACGTCTGATCATCCACAACAACTCCAAAGTCTTCTGCATTTTCATCTTTCAGGAATTGTTCATTAAATAATTCACATCTTCTATCTAGTAAAGTGCCTGGTTCCATTAAGCTGCAACATTCCTGTATTTGATCATTCAATTCAACCCAGTCCGCTATGAAATCAGCATTTATTTCTTTTTCTGTGACTCCATTAGTCACTATCATAGGAACTTCATCATCAGTAGTGCATTTAAATTGTTCTACTATCTGTTTACACTTCTCTTTACCATAGAATGACTCTAGGAAAGATGTTTCATCTTCCTTATCAAAAGTATTAGGATCAAAATCAAAAATATTATCCTGATGAGTGGTTTCTTCTCTAGAATTTTCACAAGATTCATACCTGCATACTGACTGGTCCTTACTTGTATTAGGAAGTAGAGAACTCCTATCAATCTGACCATAAAATAAATCCAGGAAATATGTTTCCTTTTCTTTACCTTCTGGAATTGATTCAGCTACTATATTTTCTAGAATCTTTTTCAACATGACCAAGCAAAGGTAACAATCTCTCTCTGAATGCTCTTCATCATGTAATCTGCACCAGCTTTCAATCAAGACATCATCAATGGGTAAACCTAATAGTTAACTACATTGTGTGTTTCTAGACAAATACAATTCAAAATCTTCAGAATGATCCACTTCAGTGTCTGGACAACTAATAACTTCAGGTGCTGTCTCTTCTTGTTGTTCCAGAATTTCCTCATTTCGCTGCTCCAGAGCTTCTTCATTTTCTTGGCAAATTTCAACCCTGAACACATCTGGGAAGAATATTAGTCCTTTCAAATATAAATCCAACCTTGTAAGGAAAGTTAAACAATTTATTTCACTGTGTTCCACAGTCTGGTGTATCCTGCAACAGGTGGATAAACCAAAGTTAGACAAACTGTGAGGGTAAAGCTGCCTATTCAAAGTTTCCTGAAATAAAGGGATGTTAATTTGACAACTACTCTCATATGCATCCATAAAAAATGAGACTCTATTTCAATTCTTTAGGATTTTTTTTTTTATTTAGAATTTTAATGAGATCTAACATATCTCAGAATAAAACTTGAAAGTTTGGAAAATCAAACAAATCTTTGAGGCTTTGAGCTAGATCTTTGCAAAGGTGCAACCACAACCTCTCAGATAAGAGATATTTGCAGGCATTTAACTCAAATGATGAAATATTTATGCAATATTTACAGAAATCCAGAGATTTCCTTGTTCATGCCCTCCTTTTAGCGCTAACTTATGTTGGTCATGATGTTAGTCATTCACAAACATAGAATAAAAGTTACACAACAACCCTTACTCATCTTGAAAGATATGATGAATTTAGAGAATTCATGATCCCAAGTCTCCGTTGATTAGGTCTTAATCTACTGACGTTACTCAGTGGTTGATGTGTGTTGCTATTTTCCATTCAGGGGCCTTACGTTCTTCAGTAATTTCTGCAAAGTTCATCATTATTTCTCCAAATATCCTGCTCTATATGTCTGCTCTGCATAAATCTCCAATAATTCTACCTCTGCACTGTGAATTTAGTCAAATAATGTGCTTATAGGTTCATATTTGCATGATTTCTACCATTATTTATGATTCTTTGCATGATATTTTCAATACTACATGCATTTAACTCAAATATGCTAATAATTTTCAGTTACCTATGGGATGTCAGCATACCTCTCTATTTCTGCTTATTATTTGTCATGACTTGCAGTTATGGTGATGAATTTATGAAATTAAAAAAAAGGAAAAGGGTTAAAGAATGAGATTCCCAAAACTACTTGACTAAGATCACTATCCACATACAAGCTCCCATACATGCAATGAAAAGAAGGAAACTAGAATCATACTTCCCCAGGACATTCCACAAATCCACATGATCCAGTGCAAATCTTCAAAGGAAAAGTTGACAACAACATGTAATGAAATGAAAGTGCTTCTAGTTGAACACAGCATTCACCAGTACATATCCAGAAATCAACATGAAGATTACGTAAAATTTACAATCAGGATGTAATCTAAAACTTCATATCCATTCAGTATCCTCAAGAATAGGTACATTTACAGTGATCTAAAGAAAGAACATTGATATTTCAACAATTCAATCCTCATTAGTCTCAGCAATTCGACATCGTATTTGATTCTACAGTAATTGGCCTTATTGTGCCAGATGTTCCAATGTATATCCTTTATGACAAGTTCTGGCCCATATATAGAACAAATGCCAGAAAACAGTTACAATGATCCAAGGATCAGGATCGTCCCAGAACAATCAATGGTCTAGATGAATAGCATGTGCTTTGCCAGTTGGCAAATGTATAGCTGGCACAGAATATTCTAGCATCTTTGATTTGATTCGGTCCCCAACTGGCAGATAGCATATTTGACAATATCTTCCCCATTGCTCAGGGTCATGTTGCCTGCCAATTGGCAATTTTCAGCCACTTCATACAGCTCCAACATCCTGCAACAAACAGACAAGAATTAAGCATCATCATTTAATAACTAGCAGGAAAATAAACATTTACATTTTATCAGGCTGTGAATGTGCAAACCTATATATATCGGGTTATGAATATTGAGCATATGAGAAAATTTGCGCAACTAAATGCCCATAAGTGGTCAAGAGGGTCTAGGTGACTATCGTTGACTGGAAAACATGCTGTCAAGCCCTACAATAGTTTCAATATCTGATCAGGTCCAGCTAGGGTCATTTGAGCAATTTTTGATAAAAATATCAAAAATGTAATTTTTTTTGTATTTTCTACATCTCAGTAAATTGCATTTTCGGAGGCCTTCGGAGCGAAATTAGGGCTCAACACGTTCTCGGTAACTTGGCGTTAAGCCTAAGTGACCAGGCAACTCAAACTAGATAACTAGTTTATCTTTCCAATGAGTCCAAAAAGTTCAAATTCTGATAACATGGCTAGGAGTTATGACCCTGCCAAGGGGAAGGTCAAAAATTTCCTAATTTTTGAGTTTCTCTAAATTTTTGCAAATAGTTTCACCTTCTGGTAGCCTTTTTTGTATTCCAAGGGTGATGGGGACCTTTCATATGATATGCAAGCCTTACATTTTCAGTTATCGCATGCATAAGATCATGCATATGCAATACATGCGCTTTTGTTCACTAAATTCCATTGAATAACACTATCGGGTCCGGGTATGTACATTAGCTAATGTGAGGGATATTAACTAATATGACTCTCTTCATAGATCAGGATATGATGATGATGTCATCATCATGGATGGGCTTCATTAAAATGTGAAAGGCTGACTTCATGGTCATGCTAAGAAATCAGGAGGATCTGAAATATGACCCCCACGACTAAAATGACCCCCCTGGAAAAAATTAGGAGGACGTCAGCAGATGGAAGACCTCATTTATTGCTATGTCGTTATGACATCATCGTCATGTTAGCAGATCGGAGTAATATTCTATGGCAGGGTGATATTTGGATATCAGGTGATGTTCAAATATGATGATCCCCTTGGTGTAATATGATCATCCGCCTCTGAGCGGGAAAACCTACATCGAAAGATCCGGTGATGTAGAAATGTCGGGTGATGTTTCAAGATAATGATCCCTTGGACTAAAATGACCCAGTGTCAAAATATCATGATGATGTCATCAGGATATCGACTTGGTTCAGCGTTATGGCACTATGACGTCATCGTCATATTATATGAGCAGGATCATGATCATCCTCCTCGAGAGGAAAATATGATGATTACGTCATCGTCATGATTGTTTCATTGTTTATCGAACTTGAATGACATCATCAGGATAATGGCTAGGGGGATATTTCACGGCAGGAGGATATTTGGAAATCGGGTTACATTGAGAAATATGATCCTCGCAAAATACATAAGGCTGTTGACGGGTAAAGGTCACTATCACCTAAAATTGACATTTGGATATTTGGACCGCATGATTTATCGGGTGATAAATTAGATCAAGATGACATTCTGTAATATGACTGATGTTAAGAAATATGATCCTCTTGCTGTGACTATCATGTTTGACCCAAACTTTGACCATTCATAATTTTCACACCCTAGCAAATATCAGGGTGATGCAAAAGGCAAACCTGCATGAATTTTGATGCTCTTTCTAGATATGAGGTTACTGGAATAAAATATGAACTTTGACAAACTGACCTCATGATGATGACTTACCCAGCCTCTCTATGCATGATGATCTGCATGACTTACTTTTTACCAAAACCGCCAAAAAGCACAAAAATAAGCCAAGCAAAAGTTGGGCCCCTATTTTACCAAGTCAAAATGGGGCGTGTTGTGGAACCACACAACAAGATTGAGTCAGATGAGGAGGTAAAGAAGATGAAGAAGAAGAAGAAAAAAGTATCCGGTAAAGATAAGGAGGTAGAGGCAGAAGAGTTTGTTGAAAGACCCACTCGGTCCTTAGATGATGTAGTTAAAGTAGTCACTATGTATGGGAACCTGCAACCAATAACAGAATTCTATGATGCATACAATGATGCAGATAAAAAGATTCTGGAGGAAGCCACAATTAAGTATTTGAATGTATACAATAAAGCATTTATTGAAATCATTTCTCTAATTCCTAAAAGTTTAGAAAAGGAACTTGAAATGAGAAAAGAAAATGCCAAGGCGAAGGACTTAGAGATTAGAGAATAGATAGCTATTCATCTCTATCCTTCAATTACTCCAAAATAAATGGATATGATCTTCAAAGATTGCAAGGATGAGTTCTAGAGTAAGGCCAGAATGAATCAGCTCATGCTTGGAGAAACTGATAAAGTGGCAAAAGAAACAGAAGAAATCCTGCGGAATGCCAATAAAAGATTCAATATTCCTGTTATAGAGGATTTAGGTAATGATCCCTCAGAAATGGATAACAAAGAAGAATCTACTGAGACAGTAGTAGAAGAGGTAAAGGAGACAGGTGAAGAAAAAGGCAAGGACTTTGATTCCTCTGCTCCGGAAGAGGAAGTCCAAGGAGAAGTAAATCCAGACTCTCCAGCAATCTCTGGATCTAAAGGAGAAGAAAGCATAAAAGAAAAATCCAGTCAAGAAGAACAAGGAAAGGGAAGAGAAGAAGATTCAAGGACAGAAAAAGCTACAGATGACAGTGGTAAGGCTGCAGAAGGAGAAAAAATTCTGTCTCCGGCAAGAGACACAGTAGAAGCAGTCAAGGATTTCTTGACCAAAGAGATGATGGAATTTGATGAACCAGAGTTACTTCAAGGTCCATTCAATTTTGATTCCCTCTCTCCGGTGCAAACCATGAAGCTAGCATCCTTCACTCAAGCAAAGGCAAAAGAAAAAATGCTGAAGTCTCACATGGAAGACTGTGAACTCATAGAAACTACATCCGGTGTACTGGAAAAGATCATGCCATCTTTCCAAAAGGATCCTACAGCATCCACATCTGGTAATCTAAAGTCTCTTATGAATTCTATTAGTACACATTTTGATTCTTTAGAGAAAGCAGCAGAAGAGAAAGTCCGGAAAGAGTTTTTGGATAAGAGATTCTCGGAGTTACAGGGGCTTATAACAAATGATAGGAGAAATATGGACATTGGGATGAAGAGCTTAGAAAATGCTCTTAAGGATGGAGGAGAAGTATATAAATTTTGTATATCCTGGACTAAAGCAACAAAAGATATTGAGAAGAAAGTAAAAGAACAAGAAGATAAACTGTCAAACCTTTCTCATAAGTTTGATCCTCTCACTGTATCCATAATAAGCCAGGAATGCCAAACTATTGTAATCATGAATGAAATTAAGAAGCTTGAGAAGGAAAGGAAGAACATATTAAGTAGAAAGGGTGAACTTAGAGGGATGATTATCCCTAAGTTAGAGGCCATGCATGAAGCCCTAACTGATGCTCAGACCACAGCCCGGACTAGTGATCTAACAGATCTCAAGAGGGCAGAAGATTTTGTATTCCTATTGAGTGGTCACATCTCAATTTTGGACAGGATGAAGCTAAGTTGGGCAATAGAATTTGCCCAATTGAAGACATCTTTTGTAGATATACTTCAGTATATGTAAGTATAAGCATGTATATATACTTATGCGGCTAAGTATAGATTATTTTTGGAAATTTTGGTATGTGGACCCTACCCTTTGCCATTGATGTCAAAGAAGGAGTGAGGAATAGTGAAAAATGTGGAATCCAGCTAAGGGGGAGCTCTGGAAAAGTGTACATTAGAAGAGAGCATCAACCAAGGGGGAGTATAGTATAACACTTAGTCATTTTTCACTAAGTATTGCCATCAATGCCAAAGGGGGAGATTGTTGGCAAGAGACACATTGGAGCTTCATGATTGTTGTCATTGATGGCAACAAAGTTCATCCCACACATCCACAGGACATAGTGTGCCTATACCGGAAGTTAGATTGAAGAGTGTTGTGGTCCGGTAAGCAAGAACAGAGTGTTGTGACAAGGTCCGACAGTCAGGTCTAGATCTCTCAGAGGAAGTATCTTTGGAAAGTACAGACTTGGGGAAGTCAAGAGGAGTACCTTGATTGATAGATTCCAGGAATTGAGCCTCCGGTGATGAAGGAGTGAAGAGATATGAGCATTCAAGTATTGGTGTCCTGTTTGGCAGAGCAGACAGAGGAAGAACTGACCGGCAGAGCATCAGGCATTATTCTGGATAAGATATTGATGATGATCAAGGTTCCTAAGGTATCATTCATGATTGGCCAACATGTTAGATGACTTCTATAAGTATCTTTTTGATCTGCATCACTTGGGAAGTGAGGATTCAGCCGACAGACTAAAGTTTGGGAAATACTGACTATTCCGGATGCCGACTAGAAAGAGGATAAAATCCTTTGTGTGGATATATATATACTAAATGGATTTTGATGAGAGTTGGGGTTGTTTTTGTTGTGGGTTATGTGTGCGAAGAATAGCAGGAGAGCAGAAAGAAAGCAGTAAGGAAGGTCTGGTATGTGAAAGGATAGCAGCATAAAAGAAGAGAAAGGATGAAGTGCAGTAGATCAGTATACTGAGCCTAACCGGAACTAAACTCCAGCATGTGTGGATTCTTCCCATTAGTTCAAGGATCTTGTTATTCTTCTTACAACTTGTAGACAGTGAGTCTCTTGTAGGTAGTGAGCCTCTTATGAGCAGTGTGCTCGGGCAGTGAGCCCTAATTGGAAAGTGCCATTTTGTAATTCTATTCTTCTAACAGAGAATACAATCTTGGGTTAATCACCCCATGGTTTTCTCCCTTAACAGGTTTTCCATGTCAAAAATATTGTGTCATGTGTATTTCCATTTCATGGCTATGTTTGCTTATTTGAATTGATGCTGCATTAATTATTAAGAAAGTTCAGAAAGCTAAAATAATTAAGATAACTGATTCACCCCCCATCTCAGTTATCAACAGTATTCAGATTTGGCACTCCAGTAAGGCTAATTACAGATAATGGAATCACTGTGTCTTATGCTACCCCTTACCATCCAAAAGCAAATGGACAAGCAGAATCAAGCAACAAAAGCCTCTTGAAGATCATAAAAAGAATGTTGGATAGAAATAAGAAAGCATGGGATGCAAAATTGAGAATGGTAGTATGGGCTGATAGAATCACTATAAAAAGGGCAATTGGGAGATCTCCTTTTGAGTTAGTGTATGGAACATAGGTGAGAATACCATTAGAAAATCTCATACCAGTTTATAAGTTCATTCTTTAGGAAGATTTAAACATTCTGGAACCAATGGAGGAAAGGCTAGAACATCTTTCAGAACTTGATGAAACAAGGAGACTAGCCCAAAAGTAGAATATTAAGTTGCAATCACAAGTGAAGTACCTCTTTGACAAGAAGGCCAAAGATAGGAAGTTTGAAATAAATGATCTAGTACTAATGTGGAATGCAAGGTGTCAAGATAAAGGAAAACATGGGAATTTTGAAGCTCTATGGTTAGGTCCTTTTGTTATCACTAGTAAAGGAGGTGATGACTCTTACTATTTGCAGAATATGTCTGGAGAAGAGCAAGAATTGCCTGTGCATGGGCAATATTTGAAGTCTTTCTTTTCATAATCATGCACAAGGAGGATTGAGTGTTGCCAGTGCATGAACAACCCTCAAACAATTCTCAAAATATTTTACTCCATGCACAGTAGTTTAGGAAAACCAAAAGAGATTAGGATCTGCCAGTACATGGACAATCCTATCAATCTCTATATAAAAAAATAAAAATAAAAATAAAATAAAATAAAAAAACTTTTCCATTTACAATAGTATAGGATCATTCCCGTTCCCCATTATTATCACTCTCATTTCCCATTTTTCATCTCAAATAAATAAAACATGTGGTCTACTCCCCCAAGAGATCTAAATCCTTGTTATACTCACCAAGAGTATACATCCCAGACAAAGCCACTGTTAGGATAGGAAAATTTAAAATTTTCCTATATTGTCACTTCTTCACATTTGACCAAATCATAAAACATTTCACCCAACAAAATCATAATTAAATTGATATATCCCATAAAAAGTCCAAGACAAAACAATGTAAAGGGCATAAAATTCACACTATCTGCAAGACTTTACGTTACTTATACCGATCCATATAAAAATAGTTAAAATAACTATCGGCGTGAAAATAAGGATCAGAGAGAAGATTTCAAAGGTCATCAATGGTGGAAACTATACCGATGACCTTTCATCGGGGAGAAAATCTATCAGTCATACCAATCGGTATGACTAAAAGCTATCAGGTAACACTTCGAAGATCATCCCGACGGTATAGATCATACCAATGGGGTATTTCAGCAAAACTCTCACCGAGCATCCCATAGAATCAAAGGAACTAATGGTCATTAGCAGGAAATGAATGTCAGAGTGAAAGATTAACAAGTCTCCGATGCTCCGATGTCTTGGCGAACAACGAAAGGTGCTTCGGTATAAGTCTTACCGATATACATAACCATCGGCAAAAGTAAATGAATCGGAACAAGGTTTACAAGTTTGGCCAATGCGTTTCTCATGACGATGTCGGTAACACATTATGAAATTCTTTCTGATCCAGGATGTAAAGGGCTATCGAGAAGATGATGATGCTCAGGTAAACATAAATATGTTATCCCGATGGCATAGATCACCCCGATAACAAGGATAATCACATACATCGGCAAGACTCTCACCGATAGTCACATCGATAACACTTAACATGTCAGAAAGAAATATCAACCACACAGTGATGAAAGAGGTCATGCCGATGGAAATTGTGCTCACTTTCACATCGGACAAGGTATAGATATCTCCTGCCAATATGACTTAATCTAGCATCGAAGAGACAATTGAAGGGTTATAGCGATTGATTTTTTGCACCATAAGGAGATATTAAAATCACCCAGACATTATGAAAATCATGCTGATGGAAGGAGTTATGATGATGTGACATTTCACAACGATGAAGGATATTGAATTGCTTGAACAATTAGATGCAAACGTGATGAAATCTTCCAAGATCATTATAATTAAAACCAATAGAGTTGTTTGAGAAGAAACTACAGGGGGAATTTGAAGTGCAAACAGAGGAATTCGATCACATCCATCGGCGACAGGTAGATACATATGAACCTCTATGTTATAGCCTGTAATTTGATTTTCTGTCAAGGATTGAAAATGGAGACTCTGGGAAAAGGAAAGGGCAGAAAATCACAAGGGGATACGAGTAAACCTAAGAAGCAGAAAATTGATAAAACCCTTGAGGAGAAAACAAAGGATAGAAAAATCAATCAAGATTTGATTGATTAATTACCAAGATCAACTTCTAAAGCCTGAAGATCTGCTCAACTTAGGGCGGAAGTGGAAAAGTTAGAAGATAAATGTAAACACCTAGGAAACATTTAGACCCCAATCAGAGGGTATGAACTTTTCAAATTCCACCACAACAAAAGATTTAGGAATTCTCCAGTGTCAAACCCATGGCATTTGAATTTGGGTAAATTAGTTGTGCCTGACGTGTTCCTGAATGTTGAACTCCTCCAATTCCTTGCTAAACAATATAACACCAAGTCTGAAGGCTATATGCAACCCACAAGGGGAGCCTATTATACACTTGTCAAAAAATGCCATCTGTCAAGTATTCGACTTGGATGATTTATGCACTGTCCCCATTATTTATGAGGATTTAGAAAAGGAATACTAGAGAATGGATACAACCTACAATGGATGGAGGTTGCCTATTCATAGGCCCAGAGCAGATGGAGAATTGGTGCCCCTCAATGAGGATGATGGTCCTCCTTTTCATGTATCAATATTTGAACCCTACGTACAACATACCTATTATTCTGTGGGCCAAGTCCTAGGACCAGAGGTCCCTAAATTCATGACAATCCCTTTGATGGTCATAGCTACTGACATCAAATGTCACAATGCAAGGCAGTTCGATTATGTTGCTTATATTGTTCATGGAATAGATTCTGGTCTGACTGCAATAAAAAACAATGTCCCAACATGTTCTTTTGAGCATTACTCACTTCTTATGCACATGGTGCTCTATTATGGCTAGGAAGTGGGGTTGTGGCCAAGTGAATTTAAGGTTGTTCCTGCAGAGCAGAAGGGACATAAGTTACTGATATAGATATGGACTAGGATATGGGATAGCAGATATGCCCATTCCAGCTATGTACAATTTGAAGAATACTGTGTAAAAGTGTTGTATAGATATTTTAGTCACCCTTCTGAATATTCAATCTCAACTGAGATAAAAAGGTTCCTTAGACCTAAAGATTTTGGTGGTCCCCCTACTGTCATTCATAATTGGGGAGATTGGTATTGTTTTGAAGATGCCACCATGGTTAGAGTGTTTGGTTTTGAGGACACTCCATTCATCTTACCTAAAACTGTCCCTGACAAAATTTCTTACTTAGAAATAATTAGACAAATGCATTGTTCAAATGTAATGCATCTTAGCTCCCATGATAAATAATCTTTCATGCCCAGCACTTTGTGTTTTGGAGATTTCACTGTGGTTTCCAAAGAAGGCTATAATCTTATCCTGGATAAATTGATGCACTATAATATGAGGTGTACTGAGGTGAGAAAAGGATTTGATCCTAAAGGCTTTATTGACTCAGCTTGGAGGAAGCAAAACCTTAGTGGATACATACACATCCCTTATCCACACGATGATGTCATTAGAAATTTGGAAGAGGCTGAGGTGGAGTTGGTGGTGGAAAAATATAACAGGGATCTAGACGAGAAAAGAAAACAGCTGGCAGAGATTGAGGTAGTATCCTCTAGAGATGAAGAACTGGCAGGGCAAGAGGAACCACAGGACAAAACAATAAAAATGTCCAAGAGAAAAATGCAACAATATCATCCTCCTATCATAATACATGATGAGGAGGGGTCTGTTGATGAAGACCCATGGCAAATGGCTTATCATTCTTTTATTTCTGATGACAAATTCATTCATTCAAAAGAGTTTAAATCATTTTTGTATAAATGCAAAGGCAAGGAAATCAGAGAGTCGATGGATGATGTCTCTGCTAACAATGAGAGACAATTACTTGATATGCTGAAAACAATAGTGGATAATGAGCTGCAGGATATGACTCCTAGCAGGGGCAGACAATTGCTCAAAGATGTAGGAGTAATGATCTTTCCTGGCCTTGATTTGAATTTTGCTTTAGTCTTTGACAATTTTTTGAATAATACAGATGATAAATATAAGCTCACTCCAAATGGTGTCAATGAAGTATATATGGGCACCAAATATAACAATGACAAAAATTCATTAATGATATGGGCCCTATATCCTCCTCATAAAAAGAAAGCTATTATAGACACCGAAAAAACTTTTGGCCATGTCATGAATTTAAAGGCAAGGGAGACTGACCCTTTGATCACTGCAGACATTGGTATCAATGTTGCAAAGCTAAATAAAGCACAGGCTCAAATGTTGATTAAGGAAAGAGATGCGTACAAACTGAGCTGTGAAAGGTTGACAAAAGAAAATGATTATTTAAAAGATGCTATTAAGATTACTTTCAGAGGATCAACAAAGAGGTTAACCCAGGGTGAAAGTTCACAGAGCACCCAAGCATTATCCATAGATCAAGTAGCACAAATCCAAATGGATACACTTGTCACAGTACTACAAAGCAGGCATGCCAACATGGTACATTGGTTAAACCAATTTTGGGATAATTACTCTCAAAATTATAAACCAATTCAAGAACATGAAAGGCTTGAAAGAAGATTGTAGGAGAAATGGAGTGAAATACAAGGAAAAGATGTTTCCAACATTGCAGGTACCTCCAATGCAGAAGAGTTAATCGAGCAACATCAGAAATACTATGATCAACTTAAAATTGATGCCAAAGAATGTGCTGAAGCTTCAAAAGCAAGAGTGCCCGCATTATTCAAAGGTGATAAAGAACTAAAGAGAAAAGAAGAATGGAGCAGTGACTATCAAGCTATATTACACGAAGCTTTGGGAGCTCTCAAGGACAAAGATTCTGCACCTGAGGAGGCCTGCAAACATTTGGAAAAGATGGTCACAATGGATGTGATTACAAGAAATACCATCAAATTTACTGATTCCCATCGTAGCTAGGAATACCTTGATCATGTGGCTAAAATTTACTTATGGTTGAATAGAGCTTAATAGTGGTTATGTTATGATTGTTAATCTTTTTAAACTTCCCAAAAGTCTTATTGAGGAGTTATGTCTCTTCACAAGAATATCTATATAAGTTCAAACATTTGATGCTGAAAAATCATCAGCAGTAGAATATAATAGATACAGTTTACAATGTTCTCAAAAGACCATGTTGCAAGTTTATTATTGAAGAAGTAAATTGGAGTTCTCTGATCTTGTGGTTTTATTCTGGCATCAATTGTTTATTAAAGTTACTCAATTGTATGGTTGTCTCCAGTTTTGTATTTCCTTGTTATTCGGATTAATATATCAAGTATATATTTAATTTGTCAATACACATTTGCTGCAGTTGTGTGGCTTGATTAATTGGTTTCCATAATAGGAATTAAAATCCTCCTGATCAGTCACAGTAACCTGGAAGTGTTAGTTTGGATTACTAAGAAGAACCATATAATTAGGATTGCCATTCTATCTCCAAGTTAATATTATCTATTATTCTTACATATTCCACTCAATTGGTTCCTTCAAGAAAGGATTAAAATACCTTCTAGTGAATTATAATATATCTGATTATATTAGTTGGATCAATAAGAAGAGTTTGTCAGTCACCTCCCTACACGTTTATACAAGTTATAAACTAAAATTGTGCCAAATAGTTAGAATTACTGCCCATTATAAGCCACTAGTCTTAGTCCTTCATTTGACTCTATTTACCCAACAAGGCACTGGTCTTATTTCTATTCATTATTTAAAATTCACCTTGATATTGCTTATACAATTTATATCAACCACTCATTTAGTTAGCAAGATTTCATCTATCCTACACCGTATGCCATTGTAGATAGATTTAATCAGTCAATACATTTACATTTAGTCTGCTTTAATTCTCAAGGTTCACCCACCTAGGTGTAGAAGGACCTAAAGTGTAGGAAATCAACAAACCTTGAAGGTTGATTTTGTCAAGTTAGTTCAAAAAACATTGTGAATCTAAGCATAGGGCCTAGCATCCTCGTAGGACTAGCAACCTACATTTTTGAGACCTAACAGGGATGAAAAAGCATACACAATATAGACCTTTCTCATTCCCTTGACTACAAGATATTACAATATATTGAAGGTTAAATCTAGTATCTAATTGAATATTTACAGAATTAAATTTGTTCACAAGTAAATTGTCTTGTAATTCCACAAAATAATAAGGTATAACCATTATTACTCTAACCTCCAACTCAATTCAATAAAACCCAACAAAATCAAACTGCTTGACACTGTCCATATGCATAGTGGTATCGTGCATACCACCATCTATTAGTGGAAGCATGTATATTACTATCCATATAGGTAGAAAGGTCA
This sequence comes from Cunninghamia lanceolata, assembly GCA_027924645.1. Lineage (NCBI taxonomy): Eukaryota > Viridiplantae > Streptophyta > Pinopsida > Cupressales > Cupressaceae > Cunninghamia > Cunninghamia lanceolata. Next base: position 7,264,371 of record BSBN01000679.1, on the reverse strand, counting down.
TGGGTAGCACAATCTATATTTACTACATGGTAAGAGATTACTACTACAGAGAATAAAAGAAGATTGGTCCTCAATGACTTCAAAGGGAACTATCAGCCATGCATTCAGTAAAATCCTCCCAACCATGAAATAAAGATTCTCTAATCATACCTCTAAGAAGGATTCATAATGTAGAACCAACAAACTATCAAGAACTAGGTTAGAATAAATACCATAATCTCTTGAGAAGAAAGGACAAGCAATTCCTCAAAGGGATGCTTTAATCAATCTTTCACTTCCATGATGGTGTTTGAGAAACCATTTTTAGGTAAAGTTGATCCTAAGAGTCCAACATTTGCAGCGTATGTAATGTTTTCTTTTGAAGGCTTTTTTCCATTGATTGGATGATGTTTAAGTAATGCGTAATAAATTTATGTGTTGAGAAATTAGACAAATAAATAGCACACAAAGTAATACACATAGACATTGTTTTTTTTTTAAGGCTTTCTTTCCATTGATTGGATGATGTTTAAATAGAGTGTAATAGATTTATGTATTGAGAAATTAGACAAATAAACAGCACATAAAATAACACACATAAACAAGAGATTTAACTGGTTGGCCAGGGGCTAGAACTTTGGAAGGTGACAGGGATTCTATGCTCCATTTTGTCAATCATCTTTGCCAAACTATTCAAGTGCCCTATGCAGGGTGTGTTATTTCTACAGCGTAAAGATTGTGTGCATATTCTAGCATTTCATCTTCATAAGGATTTATATACTAAGCCACCCACGATCCCCATTTGCTTAAAAGTTTCTAAGCCTTGATAGTGTACATATTTCTCAAAGATGGCCTTGGTATTTTGTCAAATGGTTTGCATGCCTTGTCTAGGCCGCACCTTTGTGTTCTCTTCCTTACACAATTATATATCAAACCATATTAAAATTTCAAAGCACTTCTGAAATTCCTCATTGTGGCAAGAATCTGAAACTCTTGTAAAGATACAGTCACTTGGGACCTTGTCAATGAACTCACGGAAATCCAGGCATGGCAGGCAACTTCCGCTTCCATGGTGCCAATACCCTTGCATTTACATTGTCCGTTCCTTTCTGCTTATGATGGGAATGTGACACTCTGTTGTTCCAGACATTTGTGTGTGACATCTCGTGTCTTTTGTCCCATCTTATAGCGAGAATTCAATATACTGGTGCTCTTCTTATACAGAGATTTTATAACCCATCTTTGCAATATGTCGTCTGCCTCAAAACAATGTCCCTGATGATCTGCAGCCATGGCTTCATCAACTCCTTGTGTCATCCAGTTCTCTGAGAAATCCATGTATCTATATGAGCTTATTCTTCAACAACTTATTCATTTCTTGGGTTGGTAAGCCACAACTAATAATTCAGAAAGAATAGTCAAGCAGCCAGCACAACTACACACAACAAAGACAACTCGTTAAAGTTCATGTACCAATTTTTTTATTGGAATGTAAAATAAATGATGAAAATAAAATAAGATTCTCACAACAAACCTTGATTCCTATTGGATATGATCAAGATGATGATTGTTATTGAGAATAGATGTAGGTTTCTCAATATTCTTGTAGCATGCCTTGCTTTTCACCTTGGTGATTCAAATGTGGTTGAGAGAGGGTTGATTTATAGGTTTTTTGATGGGAATGTGAATGATATAGATAAGATTTTAGATTGGATGGATAAGATTGATTCATTCTCAAGAGAATGAGAAGCCAACAAGTGGTGGCTTGGGAGAGGTGAAAATGGATGAGACATGGATTGAGGAGGATGGATGGAGGAGATCTCCTTGCTTAGAGTGAAGGGTGGAGATTAAAAGGTATTTTTTGGAGCCTTGTGTAAACTCTCACACATGTGTGAGAATAATCATGGGGATGTGTGATTATGAAAAATGAGAGGTCTCCCACATGTGTGAGAAACATGGGGAAGTGTATGTTTGACTTTGTTTATCTTAAACAAAGTGTGAAGGAATGTGCAAGTAATTAATTAGTTGAGTAAACATAATTTGTTTATTCAACTAATGATGTGAAGGGATATTTGGGATAAATTAAATAAATGTGATGTTTTTTTTAGGGGAATCACAAGGGATTTATCAATTTAATTAAATAAATGTAAATTTATTTAATTAAGGATGGGGCTTTAGAATGGTTGATTAGTTAATTATTTAAATAAATAGTCAAACTTTATTTAATTAATGTTAGAAAAAATGTTAGATTTATTAATTAAATAAACATAGTTTATTTAATAAATATTAGGAGGAAGGTCAGATTGGTTAATTAGATAACTAATTTATTTAATTAATGTTAAAGGAAGATATGTGGGATGAATATGGTGATGTTAGGACATGGTCAGATTTAGGTGTCTGCACTAGGAGCTACCCATACTAGGTTGGATCAGCTTTCAACAATTTGTCAAAGAGGTGATAAATGTAAGGATCCACCAACTTAAAAGGTTTAGTGACTATAGAAATACTATTAATGGTCTTATGTGTTGTATGTTGTTACACTTACACCTTATCTAGTGATGACCACAAGTAGTATGAGATGCTTGCTTGTCATTACAGTTGACAACGAACCAAGAAAAATGATAGGACCCATGGTGTAGCATGAGATGAATTAACATTTCTTTTTTCTGTGTAGGATGCACTTAAAAGGTAAGTGTTTGATGCAGAAGCATCCAATGGTGTAAGGGCAATATTGCATCACCCAAAAAAAGATGTGTTTCAAAATTGTTGATGTTCTTTCTATTTCTTTTCAAAATTTGTGGTTCTGGTTCCATAATCGCTTGAATAATGATGTAGAACTTTCAGTTTTTCCAAACTGCTAAAATAGCAACCTACTATTTTTAGAAAGTTTGCATTTGGGGATGGATTAAAGTGAAAATTTACAAGAATCTTCCTAATGGAAAAATAAGACATTTGGTGAAGGAATCACGCAAAGATAATTTGTGAGATAAAAGATATTAAAGTTTCCGTTTCCAAAAAAATACCTACAAATTATTCAAACTCAGGTTTGAGGCACTAAATGGTGACGTACAAGCCCAAAAATGGTTGGAACTGGCAAAGTGGTTTCTTATCACGTAGAGCACTCTGCGATCTTTCTGACGCATAAAATGGTTTGTCAATCGGACACCCAGATCAAAAGTTATGGCTCCCGGAAGTTGATCTATTTTTGGAGGAAGATGCAAATTTTGAAATTAGGTTGTTGGCCACCAAAAATGCTATTAATAACCATTTTTGGGAACCCTGGGTAGTAATAGAGTTAAGGGGACAAGTGTGGAGTCAAGAATAGGCAGGAAAATAGAAACCTTAGCTAATTTAGAGTTACAGAAGGCAGATGATTCTAGAGTCTAGGAATAGGAAGCTGTAATGTGTTGCAGCCTGTGGAGGGTTGATTCCTCTAATTGTATTTGAGCTTCTGTAAAGTAATAAGTTTTCCAAATCAATAAAGAAAGTTCTATTTTTCATGTGCAATTTCTATTGTTGTGTGTTTTATGATTTTACCCCCCCTCATCAATGTTAGTGAACCAAGTAATGGGAAGATGCATGGAGTAGGTTGCATCCACTTCTGATTGCCAGTTGGTCATTATGTATATGTGATTCAATCACTATGTAAATGGATATTAATGGCCTCATGTGTTGTTCGTTGTTACTCTTGTTCCCTTACCATTGATGACAACAAGTAGTATGGGATGCTTGGCTTGTCATCACAACTGGTAGTGATTTGAGAAAAAGGATGGGACCTATAGGGTAGTATGGGATGCAACAACATTCCTTTTTCTAGCTAGGTTGTAATTAAGGGCTTATGTGTTAGTGAACCAAATATAGGGGAATATGGTTACAATAAGGTTCCAATCTTTCATTTTTCTAGGTGGTCACTATGTATACCTATGATGTCTATATGAGCCAATCACATTGTGTATGTGTGATGCATGCATGAGATAGTCACATTGTGTATCTGTAATTCCTACACAAGCTTAAATCACATTATGTATATGTGATGTATGTGTGAACTAATCACATTATGTATATGTGTTGTATGCATGAGCTAGTCACATTGTGTATATGTGATGCATGCATGAGTTATTCATGTTGTATATATATTATGTATGCATGAGATAGTCACACTATGTAGATGCGATGCATGCATTGTAAGGAATCTAAGGTAGCAAAATAACTTCCTACACTAATCTTGAGGGGAGGGATATGTAGAACTTTTCAAATCTTTATAGTAGTTACAAAAAAAAATACAAATAGCAACCATACCACAACACAGTAATTACATGGGGAAACCCTTTCGAGTGAAAAACCCCACACTCCAAAATGGCCCAATATATTATTCAAGAATCAAGAAAATTACAATATACTTGCAGAGAAAGCATTCATAGGAGTATAACCAAGCAAAGATTTGGAGGCAACTCACAATCTATAAGACTCTTATACACAACCTCCATCTCAAGCTTCTGATATATAGGAGATACAATATAGTAAACTATCGATGGTAATTACAAAACCATGAGCCAAAAACACCCAAAAGTGGTTCCTAAATTATCTCCAATCAATGATGCCTTGTGATGTGTCAAATTGCAAACCAACATGTGTAACTCTCCCTTTTACAACTCTTTTAAGTGTCCAACATGTTTTCACATTTACTAAAATAGGAGGTCCAACTTTTGAAGTCCATTACTTTTGATTTGGGTGTCTAATTGACGAACCATTTGATGCATTGAAAAGCTTGTAAAGATATCTATAAATATATAACATACTTCATCGGTTACAACAAATTTCAAGAAATTTAGGGACCTTTAAGTGCCTCAAATCTATGTTTGAATCTTTTCCAAGAGTTTCATTAATGAAAACTTTAATATCTTGCAATCCAAGTATGACCTTGAGTCGAAACTCACCCAAGATGTTTACTTGGAAGTTCTAAACCTTTTGGAAAAATTTTAGGTCCATCTGTGCTCAAATGTAGAGTTACTAAAAATAGTAACCCTACCATTTTTAGCCCCTTTTGGAATCTTTAAATGTTCTAAACCCTTCTTCAAGATAAAGGGCATTCAAAAAGACCAAGATTGGGAAGAATAGAAACCTTTTGTAGTTACAAAGTTGAGACACATTTTCTAACATTCTCTCACTTATCTGCCACAATAATGGGTTACACTTTCTGGGACATCCTGATTTTTCCTGAAATCACACATTTTTAAAAAATATATTGATTTAAACCTTGAAATATTCCATTTAAAATATTTTAATTAAAGAGGGTTTGATCAAACCCCCTTAGATTCAAACCCCCTTGGATAGAACCCCGCTAGTTTTAAACCATACCTATAATGGAGTCTCCTCTACACCTATCAAAATGTTGATAAAAAACTAATTTTGATTTATCTTTTGAGGGATCTCAAATGAATTCATTTAAAATTTATGCTTTGTAAGTATGTATTCCTTATTATAATTTTCCTAAAATATATAATTTTAAATATATTTAATTTGATTATTATATTTATTTTTTATTTCTTGTGAATGTATGTTTTTCACCAAACATCAAGTTCTCTATCCTACACACATGGAAATTTAGTAAATTAATGAAAACAATTTCTAACAAATATCTATGCACTAGGTATTGATGTCCTTGTTTCAACAAAAGAAAAAAATTGAATTTTGATACATACAGAAAAAGTTATGTTTTACGGAATACACCTATGTCTAAATTATAATTGGTTTGACTTAAAAAATTAATTAAAAATATATATATTCAACAAAACATTATGAAACCAAATGCATACACTATATATCAGTGTTACCAATCTAAAATAAAAATAATTAGAATTTTATCCTTTATAGAAAAAAAGTTATGTGCTACGCAAAACACATCACTTTAAAAAAATGTTGTTTACTATTAAAAACTAGTTATCAAAGGAGATGCAAAAAAAATTACAATTTAACTCCAAATTTTTTTAAAAAAATATATTTAGAATCTACAAACAAAATCTCACAAATCACTAGTTCATATCATCTTCAAATTCCTAATGGTTTAGTGGCTATTAGCAGCTATAGGTGTCAGAACATGAAGATTTAGTTCAAAATATTGATTTCAATGTCAAGTTTGGCCAAAAAGTGTAACCCATTATTGTGGGATCAAGGACGAGGATGAGGATGAGGACGAGGACGAGAACACCTTGCAAGAGCAAAGGGAGTATCAACACCATGATTTAATTTCTAAGGGCTGAGAGACCCATAGACTTTGAACACCATATGAACTTCTCCATGCTCACAAGCTTAGTTAATGAATCTACAACATTCAGTAAAGTCTCTATCTTAACTAGCTTCACCTTACCATCATCAACCATATCTCTAACAAAATGATATTGTACATCATTGTTCTTGCTATTGGCATGAAATGTTAGGTTCTTAGCTAAGCAGATTACACTCTGACTATCACAATAAACTATCATTGCACCTTACTTTATTCTGATATCTAAACACGGTCTCTTAAGCCAAATGGCTTCTTTACAAGAATGAGTAGCTGCCATATACTTAGATTCAGTAGTGGACAAAGATACCACAACCTATCACTTACTCATCCAACTAATTGCACCACCAATAAAGTAAATACATAAGCACGGGTGGATCATCTGCTATCAACATCACATGTCCAGTCTGAAACCACATAACCATGAATATCAATGGAATGCATGTCTCCTATCAAATTACCATGATAACATAATGAATACTCTAAGCTACCCCAAAATATCTGAAGACTCTTTTAACTACATCCCAATGAGCTCTACCAGGATTAGACATATATCTAGAAAGAACTACCACTGCATGGGCAATGTTGGTCTAGTGTAGACCATCGCATACATCAAACTTTTGACTACACTCTGGTAAGGCATTGTTCTCATGTCTTCCATGTCTAATGGGGATGTTCAACATTGTGAAGCAGATAACTTCACTCCAACTATAAAAGGAACACATAATGGTCTACAATCCTGCATATTAACCCTCTATAAAATTGAATTGAAATACTTACTTTGGTCAAGCCATAGTTTTTTGTTTACTCTATCTCTTCTTATTTCCATCCCAAGAATGTGTTTAGATGCAACAAGATCTTTCATTTCAAATTTAGTTGCAAGTTGGGACTTTAGTTCTAAAATCAATCCTTTCCCTTTGCTAATAAATAACATATCATCAACATATAATGTAATAAAGAGGAAATGATCACCATCAGACTTATAATAAACATAGTGATCAGATTTAGAACACTTAAATCCCAAACTCAACACATATGTATCAAAGTTTTGGTACCACATCTTAGGACATTGTTTGAGGCCATACAAAAATTTATTCAATTTACAAACTAAATTACTTTTACCTTTCACCATGTAGTGCTCTAGTCGTGTCATATAAATATCCTCCTCCAAATCACCATGAAGGAAAGTTGTTTTCACATCCATTTGCTTAACCTATAGATCATAAGCAACAGTAATAGAAAGTAAGAATCTAATGTACATATTTTTGCAATAGGAGAAAATATCTCACCGTAATCAACACCCTCAACCTAAGAGTAATCTTTTGTAACCAACCATGCTTTGTACTTCTCAATGCCTCCATCTCAACCAATCTTTTTCTTGAACACCCATTTACAACCAACAGGTTTTCATCCTTCAAGTAGTGGAACTAGGTCCCATGTATCATTCTTTTTTAAATTTCTCATTTCTTTATCCATAGAAATCTTCCAATACTCTGCATCATTCATCCCTAATGCCTCTTCTATAGATCTAGGTTCATCTATGTTAGTATTCAAAGAAAAAATACATCTCCAGTCATCAAGTGAATACCTTTCAGGTGGTTGTCTATGCCTTGTAGACCTTTGAACAAGTTGAGTTAGAGGTTCTTCCTCTTCATCTAAAGATTTAGAGCTAGATGGGCTCTCTTCAACTTCATGTCTATCTAGAGGCCTTAATTCAACTTTGTCAGGTGTAGAAGGGAGTTGGATTTTATCTTTCTATTCACTTTGTTATGGCTGCAATGTAATAGAAGGCTTAGTTTCTCTAAAAAAAACTTCTACTATATATTACCTCCTATGCAATAGGGTCCCAAAGCTTGTATCCTTTCACACCATAACTATATCAGATGAAGATACATTTCACAACCTTGTTCTTCAACTTTTTTCGCTTCTCTTTTGGCACATGTGCATATACCTCACAACTAAAAACTCTATGATATCACAGTGAAGGCTTGTACCCTGACCACGCTTCCATAGGTGTTTTATTAACAAGTGTTGATGTAGGAGACCTATTAATTAGGTAGCAAGCAGTAGCAACAACTTCAGTCCAAAACCATTGTTCTAGACCATCACCACTAAGCATACTCAGAGTCTTCTCCATCAATGTCCTATTCATTTTTTCTGCAACTCCATTCTGTTGTGGAGAATATGGAGTTGTCTTTTGTCTCTGAATGCCACAATCTTCACATAATCTATCAAAATCATTAATTAAAATTCACCACCATTATCAGCCCTCAAACATTTTATTTTCTTTCCATTTTGCAACTCAACCATCGCTTTAAATTCTTTAAATGAACTAAAAATTCTTTAGAAAATACACCCATGTCCTTCTACTAAAATCATCAATAAATAAAACATAATATGTGTATTTCGCAATGGAAGGAACATCTACAGGACCAAACACATTAGAATGAATAAGATCTAATAAACCACAAGATTTATGAAAACTCAAGTAAAACTGAACATGGTTTTGTTTACCATAAATGTAATGCTCAAAGAAATCAATATCAAGATTACAATCAGTCAACCCTTTAACAAGGTTTTTATTTTTTAAGGTCCTTAGATCCTTTTCTCCTATGTGGCCTAATCTATGTTTCCATAACATAGTCTTCTCTATAGGCAATTTTGATTTAGAAGAAAGAGCACCCTTAGATACCCACAATCCATGATCATCCACTAAAAATGAAGCCCTCTCTTTTTCCAATGAAGTAGTCACATATTTTTTTCACAGAAGTACTATTCCACTCAATAGTGCATGCATTAAGCTTATACAATGTGCCAACTATAACACCTTTAGAAATCACCATAGCACCTCTTACCATCTTGCATCATGAATCAGAAAAGGTACCTACACACATGCATCTATTAGTTTTCTTATAGATAATAAATTTCACACTAATCCACGAATATGCAACAAACCATTAATCCTTTTTATTCTATCAAAAAATATAATTTTAACTTTACCATGACCAACAATATTTAAATGAGAATCATCACCCAAGTACACCTTACCTCCATAAAATTTTTCATATTCAGAAAACCAATCTCTATTAGGGGTCATATTGAAAGATGTACAAGAGTCAATTAACCATGCATCATTACTTGCACGAGTGGCCAAAGCTGCAATTAATCCATCACAATCTTCCTTCTTAGACTTGGAATCATAATCAAATTTTTCATTTTTCTTCTTCTTTTCTTCTTTACACTCTTTATGGAAGTGTCCAGGCTTACCACAATTCCAGCAAATAACTTTGGACTTTCTAGGAGATTTAGATCTCCCCTTGGACTTGGATTTATCACACTTCTCACTCTTCTTTCCTTTTTCTTTGGGTCTTCCATGAACACTTAGGGCTTCTTTGGCACTAATGGATACCTTCCTCCTCATTTCTTTGGAAAGCAAAGAACTCACAACATCTTCAACTTTCAAGACAATAAAGTACTCCCAATCACATGGATAACAAGAGAATCCCATGAATCAGGCAAAGAACAAAGCAAGATCTAACATCTCTCCCCTTCATCCATTTTTTACACCAACTTATATCAATTGAGCCACCAACATATTGAATTCTTCCAGGTGGTCTACAATTCGTCCACCCTTTTCCATTCTCAAGGAATATAGTTTCTTCCTCAAGAAAATCTTGTTCACTAAAGATTTGACTTGATATATCTCACTGAGTTTCCTCCATAGTTTCTTTGTAGAGGGATCTTCATGGACATTGATTAAAATAGAGTTTTTCATGCACATCTTGATTAGACCCTTGGATTTATGGTCCATAACATCATATTCAGTAACCAAAGTAGCATCTATGGGCATTGAAACATTCTCATCAATAGCATTCCACAGATCTCAATCAAATAACGGATCCTTCATCTTCAGATTCCACATCTCAAAATTGTTACTAGAAACTAGTTTCTACCTCTATTCTCCCTGATATGCTCACCATCTAAAAATTCCTACAACAAGATTACAAAGTATCTTCTACACAAGCTCCCACTCAAAATTGGATTAGTTCAAAAAACCCAACAAGACACAACTAAAACTAAAGGTGATCAAGCTATGTTACCACTTGTAAGGAAGATAAGATAGTAGAACAAATTCCTACACTAATCTTGAGGGGAGGGATATGTAGAAATTTTTAGATCTTTACAATAGTTATAGAAATAAATATAAATAGCAATCATACCACAACACAATAATTACATGGGGAACTCTTTTAAGATAAAAACCCCACACTCTAAAGTCCCAATATATTTTTCAGGAATCAAGAAGATTACAATATACTTGTAGAGAAAGATTTCACATGAGTATAACCAACTAGAATTCCAAAGGCAACTCAACATCTATAAGACTCTTATACACAACCTCCATGTCAAGCTCTCTCTCGATATATAGGAGATACAATACAATAAACTGTCAATGGTAATTACAAAACGATGAGCCAAAACCACCCAAAAGTGACACCCAAATTATCTCCAATCAAAGATTCCTTGTGATGTGCCAAATCACACACCAACATGTGTAACTCTCCCCTTTACATCCATTTTAAGTGTCCAACATGCTTTCACATTTCCCAAAATAGAAGGTCCAACTTCTAGAGCCCATAAGTTTTGAGCCGAGTGTCAGATTGATGAACCGTTTGATGTGTTGGAAAGATTGTGAAGAGATCAATCAATCTATAATCCACTTCATTGGATACAACAACTTTTGGCACATTTAGGGACATCTAAGTGCCTTAAATCTAAGTTCAAATCTTTTCCAGGAGTTTCAAAAATGGAAACTTTAATATATTGCAATCTAGATTGTTGGATCTAGGGCATACAACTGAGAGGGGGGGGATGAATCAGTTGTATACAACTTCTTCTTCTTTCAAACACTTGATTCTTTGTTGTTAGTTAGCAGCATATCAAATAATCATCCATGAAAGCATAATACATAAACACAAGAGCAGATAAGCATCAACACATTGAACATCAAGATTTTGACGTGGAAAACCCGGTTAAGGGAAAAACCACGGGGTGATTAACCCAAGAATTATTCTCTATTAGAAGAATAAAGAAAAATGAATGGCACATGCCAATAAGGGCTCACTGCCCGAGCACACTGCTCACAAAGAGGCCCACTGCCTACAAGGAGACACACTGTCTACAAAGTGATAAAAATCACAGTCTTGAACTGGAGAATGACATCTCTACCATGTCCGGATCAGTTCCAATTAAGCCCAAAAATCTCTGCTCTGCCTTTCACACGTTTCTTCGCTATGCCACACTCATCCACACACCACACTTTGAAATGAACTCACAAACCGTTATTTATACAAGACATCGACTTAGGAACAAACATCTAAGTCGGAAAACAACCATACGAGTATCCGCAAGATGAATAACACATCCGGTCGGCCATCACAAGAACATTCACAGGATGAACAACTCATCCGGTCGGCTAAACAGAGCAAGAACTTCATCCGGAAGAATAACTTCAATTCTGGGCTCTACCATCAATGCGGACCAACAACACAACCTAAACATGATCCAAGAACCTTCACAAGCCTGTCTGAATGTCCGGATACATCCGCACTTCCTCTACTTACTGGGATCTCTTGTCTTCCTCATCCGGAACTTCAAGAACACAGTCTGTCGCCACTGTCATAATGCAAGAGGTACTTCCGGACCTCCAAATCATACACAAATCAGGATGACACATCACAAGGACATCCCAAACACTCCGTCCAATCCGCAGATTAGGATAATACAATTCCGGACCTCACCGGACCTTTTTGTGATCCTCTGTCACCTCTGGATACTTGCCGGAACCGGTTCTATACCGACAGCCACAACTCCTTCAGATCTTCATGCGGACCTCTGAAATCTTAACTGAAGCATCTCAAGACTCATATCTACTAACCCTTTAATCCGCATCCTCCGGTTCTCATCCTATACAGTACATTTGCCTTCTTCTCATCACTGTTCTTCACTGTTCCTGACTGAGGCTAATTTTCTCAATATCCTCAGCACACAGCTCATCAAATCCTTCTTGTCAATGCAATATGAGTATGTTGACATCAATGACAACACTGGCTCACCTCATACTTGCAACAATCTCCCCCTTTGTCATTGATGGCAACATATGATGTGAAAAACCATTAAGACAAGAACTTCAACTTTTCATATGTCTTCTCTTCCTTTACTGCTCCCCCTTTGATCATCAACCACTTGTTTTTCACATGTCTTCTCTCCCCCTTTGACATCAATGGCAAAGGGCTCATACTTGCAATTCTCATACATCAGAATCATACCAGCTGCTCCCCCTTAGTTGCAGCTCCCCATTAGTCCGGATCACAAGATATGACTGTGATAGCCACCGGACTGATGCACATCAGTGCATCTTAGTTCATCACCGGAGGGGCCATGACCCCTAACTTCTCCCGGAGATATTCAAAAGAGTCTTTGGGAAGAGGTTTTGTAAAGATATCTGCAATCTGATCCTTGGAGGGAACATACTCCAATCTGACTTCTTCCTTGTTTACTTGTTCTCTCAAAAAGTGAAATTTAATAGATATGTGCTTAGTCTTAGAATGCAATACCGGATTCTTGGAGATATTAATTGCACTTGAATTATCACAGAAAATTGTGATAGGCTTCTCATATTCAACTTTGATGTCTCTTAGCATCTGCTTCATCCATAAGATTTGAGTGCAACTACATGCTGCTGCAATGTATTCTGCTTCAGTTGTAGACAGAGATATTGCATCTTGTTTCTTGCTTAGCCAAGAAACCAATCTCTTCCCCAAAAAGAATGCTCCACCACTAGTGCTCTTCCGGTCATCCACATCTCCTGCCCAATCTGCATCTGTGTAAGCATGAAGAGAGAAGTCCGGATCTCTAGGGTACCATAGACCATACTCAACTGTTCCTTTCAAGTACCTAAAAATTCTTTTGATTGCCATAACATGAGATTTTCTAGGATCATCCTGGAATCTTGCCACAAGACCAACAGCCTGCATTATATCTGGTCTAGTTTGAGTGAGATACAACAATCCACCAATCATTGATCTATACTTTATCTGATCTGCCTTTGGAGAATCATCATCTTTGCTTAACTTACATCCGGTTGCCATAGGAGTGTTCATAGGCTTTGAGTCTTCCATACCAAATTTCTTTAACAATTCTTTCACATATTTGGTCTGAGAAATGAAGATCCCTTCTTTTGTTTGAGTAATTTGCAGACCCAAGAAGAAATTCATTTCACCAAGCATAGACATTTCAAACTCACTTTTCATCTGATTTGCAAAAGTTTTGCACATACTATCTCTTCCTCCAAAAATGATATCATCCACAAACACTTCAACAATTAAAATTTTTTCATGATCAATTTTGAAATATAAGTTACTGTCAGCAGTACCTTTGTTGAATCCAATCTGCACAAGATGCTTATCTAACCTTTCATACCATGCTCTGGGGGCTTGCTTCAATCCATACAAAGCTTTCTTCAGCTTGCAGACCATATCATCATTATCAGACAATTGAAAACCATCCGGTTGTTCAATGTAGACTTCTTCTTCCAGATCACCATTTAGGAAGGCAGACTTGACATCCATCTGATATACCTTGAAGTCTTTGAAGGCAGCAAATGCAAGAAGTAATCTGACTGCTTCAATTCTTGCCACCGGAGCAAAAGTCTCTTCAAAGTCAATTCCTTTTATTTGAGAGTAGCCTTTGCAGACCAATCTAGCTTTGTTTCTGATTACTTCACCAGCTTCATTTAGTTTGTTCCGGAAGACCCACTTGGTTCCAATTACATTCCTGTCTCTAGGTCTGGGAACAAGATCCCAAGTATGATTTTTCTCAATTTGCATCAATTCATCTTCCATTGCTTTGGTCCAGTTTTCATCATTGCAGGCTTCATTTATTGTTTTAGGTTCAATCTTTGAAATTAGACAACATTCATTCTGATTTTGAGCAACATTCCTTCTAGTTTGTACACCTTTGCTTCTGTCACCTATGATTTGATCTTCAGAGTGGTTCAGTTTTACATACCTTGGAATTTTGGGAGTATCCTGCACTGCTGCTTCTTGATCAGGCTCATTCAGACCTATCTCTTCTTCCTGATTTACCGGATCAGGCTGACTCTGTCTCACCGGAGAGGATTGAGGTCCTTGAACACTGTCTTGGTCATCTTCATCAAACTCATAAAATCTTGAAGGCTTCTCAATTCCTTCATCAACCTTTACATTGGTGCTTTCTATCATCTTCCTCAATCTCTTATTGTAACACCGGTATGCTTTGCTTTGAGTGGAGTAACCCAAGAAAATTCCTTCATCACTTCTAGCATCAAACTTTCCTAGATCTTCATCTCTTTTAATATAACACTTGCTACCAAATACTCTGAAATATTTCACAGTAGGAGTGATGCCAAACCAGAGTTCATAGGGGGTCTTACCGGTGTTGTTTCTGATTTGAACTCGATTGAGAGTGTAGACTGCGGTGCTGATAGCTTCTTTCCAAAACATTTGAGGAACATTTGCTTCCAACATCATTGTCCTAGCAGCTTCCTGGATGGTCCGGTTCTTTCTCTCAACTACTCCATTCTGCTGTGGAGTCTTAGGAGCAGACAACTGTCTCCTTATACCCTGTTTCTCACAAAAGTCAATGAATTCACCAGATGTAAATTCACCACCTCTATCAGACCTTAGACACTTTAGTTTCAATCCAGTTTGATTCTCCACCATAGCTTTGAAGATTTTGAACTTCTCAAAAGCTTCTAATTTTTCTTTTAGAAAGGTAACCCACATCATCCGAGAATGATCATCAATTAACAACATGAAATATCTATCACCCTGCAGACTCTTGATTCTTGTTGGACCACATAGATCAGTATGTACTAATTCCAACAATCCGGTAGAAGACTGATCTTTGCTTTTGAAAGAGACTCTGCTTTGTTTACCTAACTGACATTCTTTACACACACTATTTGTAGGTTTCATCAATTTTGGAAGATCTCTCACAGCCTGAGTATTGCTTATCTTGATGATGTTATCAAAATTTACATGACACATTCTTCTATGCCATAACCAACTCTGATCAATTTGGACAAACAAACAACTTTTATTTGAACCAACCAGATGAAAGATATTACCTTTTGTCTGAGTACTGGATGTAATTTCAGTTCCGGAGCTTGTAAAGATTCTGCATTTTCCATTCTTGAACCGGAGATCATAGCCTTTGTCCACTAACTAACCAACACTGAGAAGATTGTGCTTCAATCCTTCAACATACAGTACATTTCCTGTTTTGCTCTTACGATCAAAGGAAATAGTTCCCCTACCTCTGATTCTGCCAGCAGAATTATCACCAAACTTTACCATTCCTCCTTCATATCTTTCCAAATCTAAGAACTTATTCTTGTCACCAGTCATATGGTGAGAACATCCACTGTCAATAACCCAATCATCCTTTTCTTCCACTTGAGCAGCCAAGGCTTTTTCAACAACTTTGTGATTGACAGATTCAGAGAGTATTGAATCTTCTTCCTTGATGGCTATAAACACCCACTCATTTCTGGATTTGCTTCCTAGTTCTAATTCATCATCTGTTACTCCTTCATTGTCATCTTCTTCATGAACATAATAGCAATTCTTTTGAAACCTTTGTCTGTGAGTATTAGATCTTGCAGATCTCTCCGGACATCTTGAGGCAAAATGACCAATCTTATTGCAGTTGAAACACTTAAAGGGTAGTTTTCCTTCATACTTACCGGATCCTCTTGGCAGTCTCTTTGCAATGAGGGCTTCAAGTTGAGCTGTTTCTGCTTCTTCTTCTTCCATGTCTCTTCTTGCTTGATCATACCATGACATTTTCCTTGATGAGTTTTCACCCGGATCAAATCTTTGTTTGCCTTTCACATAGGCACTAGCTTTGAAAGCAGATTCAGTCTTGGGAGGATCATCTCCAAACTCGGTCATTTCAAATGCAGCTAGTTTGCCAGCTAGTTGTTCTCTTGTGACAGTTGTGTGGGCTCTGAATTCATCAATGGCAGCAACTTTGATTTTGTAGGCAGCAGGAAGGGATCTTAGGATTTTACAGACAATCTCATTTTCATCTAAAGTTCCACCAGCATTTCTGATTCCACATACCAGCTCATTTACTCTTGGCATGAAGGTAGTGATGTTTTCATCATCTCTCATTTTTAATCTTTCAAATTTCCCTTTCAGGCTTTGTAACCTTGCATTTTTGACAAACTCATCTCCTTCATACAGAAGTTCCAGTTTAGTCAGGATCTCATATGCAGTTGGTAGGTCAATAACATTCGAGAGATCTGAGTCATTCAATGTGCTTAGAAGAGCTTCCTTGGTCCGCAGATTGTTTTCAGCTTCTGTGATTTCATTCAGAGTTGTCGGACCACCTTGTGGAGGTACATATGGTTTTGAAACCATAGCCAAGTATGCTTTTCCCATACATTCCAAGTGACACTTCATGCGACCTTTCCAGAGAGTGAAGTTGGTTCCATCGAACTTTGGACTATCCTTCTTGTATGACGACATCCTGGATCTCCTCAAGCGGTTAAGCTCCTATCAGAGGAACTTGGCTCTGATACCAATTGTTGGATCTAGGGCATACAACTGAGAGGGGGGGGGTGAATCAGTTGTATACAACTTCTTCTTCTTTCAAACACTTGATTCTTTGTTGTTAGTTAGCAGCATATCAAATAATCATCCATGAAAGCATAATACATAAACACAAGAGCAGATAAGCATCAACACATTGAACATCAAGATTTTGACATGGAAAACCCGGTTAAGGGAAAAACCACGGGGTGATTAACCCAAGAATTATTCTCTGTTAGAAGAATAAAGAAAAATGAATGGCACATGCCAATAAGGGCTCACTGCCCGAGCACACTGCTCACAAAGAGGCCCACTGCCTACAAGGAGACACACTGTCTACAAAGTGATAAAAATCACAGTCTTGAACTCGAGAATGACATCTCTACCATGTCCGGATCAGTTCCAATTAAGCCCAAAAATCTCTGCTCTGCCTTTCACACGTTTCTTCGCTATGCCACACTCATCCACACACCACACTTTGAAATGAACTCACAAACCGTTATTTATACAAGACATCGACTTAGGAACAAACATCTAAGTCGGCAAACAACCATACGAGTATCCGCAAGATGAATAACACATCCGGTCGGCCATCACAAGAACATTCGCAGGATGAACAACTCATCCGGTCGGCTAAACAGAGCAAGAACTTCATCTGGAAGAATAACTTCAATTCTGGGCTCTACCATCAATGCGGACCAACAACACAACCTAAACATGATCCAAGAACCTTCACAAGCCTGTCTGAATGTCCGGATACATCCACACTTCCTCTACTTACTGGGATCTCTTGTCTTCCTCATCCGGAACTTCAAGAACACAGTCTGTCGCCACTGTCATAATGCAAGAGGTACTTCCGGACCTCCAAATCATACACAAATCAGGATGACACATCACAAGGACATCCCAAACACTCCGTCCAATCCGCAGATTAGGATAATACAATTCCGGACCTCACCGGACCTTTTTGTGATCCTCTGTCACCTCTGGATACTTGCCGGAACCGGTTCTATACCGACAGCCACAACTCCTTCAGATCTTCATGCGGACCTCTGAAATCTTAACTGAAGCATCTCAAGACTCATATCTACTAACCCTTTAATCCGCATCCTCCGGTTCTCATCCTATACAGTACATTTGCCTTCTTCTCATCACTGTTCTTCACTGTTCCTGACTGAGGCTAATTTTCTCAATATCCTCAGCACACAGCTCATCAAATCCTTCTTGTCAATGCAATATGAGTATGTTGACATCAATGACAACACTGGCTCACCTCATACTTGCAACATAGATATGATCTTGAGTCGAAACTCACCCAAGATGTTTACTTGGAAATTCCGCACCTTTTGGGGAAAATTCTAGGTCCATCTGTGCTCAAATATATAGTTACTAAAAGTAGTAACCTTGTCATTTTTAGCCCCTTCTGTAAACTTTGAAATTTCTAAACCATTCATCAAGATAAAAGGTATTCAAAAAGACCAAAATTGGGAATAATAGAAACCTTTTTGTAGTTGCAAAGTTGAGACACACCATTTATCTATGTGATGCATGCATGAGTTATTCATATTGTGTATACATGATCTATGTATAATTAGTCACATTGTGTATATGTGGTGTATGTGTGAACTAATCATATTATGTATATGTGTTGTATGCATGATCTAGTCACTTTGTGTGTGTGATACATATGTGAGCTATTCAGGTGATGCATATGTGTTTTATGCATGAGCTAGTCACACTATGTATATGTGATGCATGCAAGTATGTGCATAGAAATGGAGGACCAAAAGGGGGGTCAAAAGTGGCCACTTTTTTCCTAAAATTAATAAAAACTAATCTTGGACAAGAAATTCAATATAGCCATGATCAAATTTAAAGATGTGAAAAGAACAAGATTAGTAGTGATTGGATTCGAGTTTCTAAACTACTATTTTTTTTAAAGGTGGAGATTAAGAGCATCAAATAAGGAGAGCACACTAATTTCTCCTATTTTTTTAGAATAATATAACATAACATCTATTGTTCTCCCCCTAAAATGTTGACTTTTTTAAGAATTTCACTTTATCTACTAATGTTTTAATGAATAAATATTTTTTTTACTAATTTTCAAAGTGGACACATTAAAAAATAAAAATTGAGTATGATTCTCCCTTAATTTTTAGAAAACTAATTAAAAGTCACTTTTTTTATGCATATAGAATAGTTTCTAGAATGTAAGTAATTTGTTTTAAATTTAAATGAGCAAATAAAAAATGACATCAAAAAATCTTTATATAGGTGGCTGCAAGGATTTTTGGGCATTCTAAATTATGTAAATAATTTTTATCCTTGTGTAGGTTTTGACAGGGAACCATTACAGCAACTTCTATCAAAAAGAAAACCCCAATGGAGTCAAATCCATACTGATGCGGTTAAGCTGATTCAGCATAAGATACAACATTTGCCAGTTTTACATGTACCCACAACTGACCAATTTGTTTGAAGAGTATGATTACGAAGATGAAGAGGAAGATACTTTAGAAGATCTTGCTGACACACTTCTTGAAGCTGAAGAACAACTGGATTCTTATGAAAATACTATGCCCTCCGTTCTGATGAACCAGACATGGAGGAACAATAGAGGAAAAGGAGGAAGAGGTCGTGGCCGCTATGCTCCCTCTCAATACCAGGCAGACACACCAACTCCAGCTTTTACCATGCAGCCTACGTCTTCACTGCAACCTTCACAGTATCCTCCTGTGTTTCAACCGCCAATGCAGAGTCCAAGTATGCCTTCACAGGTAACTGTTTCTCTTCTAATTTCCCTATTATTACTTCAGCAAGAAGAGATCATAAATACAGCAGACAATCCAGTGTTGATACTGTTTCTCAAGCATTAGCAGATTTCTCTTTCCAACCAAGAGGTATTTGCCCAAGCTCTATATGTATATCTCAGAGTCCTGTTAGTTCTCCATTTACCAAAAAGGAAGAAGATTTCCCTTCTACTTCTAGGACTGTTTATCCTTTCCCTAACCATTCACCATTTCAAGAACAAATTTAGACTCTATATGAGCAAGAACTTGAGGAAAAGGATACAAAACCAGTAATAGATCCTAGTAAAGTCAAGCTTGTTATGTCTGTATTACCAGAGCCTTCTACACAATTAGATCCAACTTATTTAGTACATCTGTTGACTGGTAAGTTTTCCCAGTACATTACTATTACTATCAATGGCCGTCAATATGATGCTCAAGTTGATACTGGTGCATCTTTATCTTTCTGCAAAGCCCCAATAGTACATAGATGGGAACAATTAACTTGGAAATACCTTTAGCCCAGTGTCCTATCTCTGATGTCATCCAGTATTTATATATGAAAAAGGTGAATGATAAGACTAGCATGCGCACTAGATCAAATCTCTTTCACAATAACATTCAAGGACAAGATCGAGCCAAATCACTACCAAATAGAGGAGGACTTAGCTACAGATCTTGTACTCGAGAGTGCTATGGAAAGATCTAATTTAATCAAGCCTTTTTATCAAACCCTAGGATAAAGATGCACAAAACCCTAGTTTTATGATGATATGATTATAACAAAAGATGTACAACATATATCTAGAAACTAATCCATAGGAGTGATCAAGTAGATGTTAGAACTTGTGTCATGAAAGTAGGAATGTCGAAGGACTATTTCAAGGGTACCCAAATCTTGGAAGTTGGAATCTTCAGAAGCTATAAACTAGAGAAAGGCTATAAAGACAGCCCTAATGCTAGATCTTAAGTCTGTTGAAATAGAAATACTAGGGAGCTAACACCCAAGTATTACACGGAGAAATATTCTTGAACTGATGTTAGATCCTAAAACCGTGATCCTTGCTTAGTCTTCCAGTATCTTCACTTTTCCAGGTCTCACACCTCTAACTTGCACACAAGAAGAAGAGAAGGGGTTTGGGGGTTATGGTGTTTAGGGACTTGCCTTAGTCAAATCCTGGGATAACATTGAAGCTTCCCAACACCATTGATAGATAAAGAGAGTGTGCCCTTACAATGCAGAGGATAAATACAAACCAATATGATGAATCAAATGATGATAACTCACAATGATATTAAGTATGTGATGAAACCCTTAGGAGGATGAATTCTCTTCAACTGATAAGGAGAGATAGATGATAACTTCAAACCTACAACAAAACACACAATGACAATACAAATCTGCTCTAGGATCACAATGAATGCTTTGAATGCTCTTTACTCCAATGCCTCAATTTGGCTATCTCTATATAGGTTAATAATGAATTTAAAAACACACTTATATATGCTTTCCCACTAACATTTGTCAAATTAAGCAAAAGAGCCGACAAGGAGAAACCCTTTTAAAGGTCCTATGCTAACATACAATTAAATTTGCCCTAACCAAATAGGGAAGACTTGGGCATAGGCACCCAAGTCTTGAGGCTCCTTTTTGGTCTGTGGTAAGATAAAATATGGTCCCCTTGTTCCCAATTTACATTGATTTCAGCAGGATTTTGCATCGGGATGAATATTTAGAATATATAATGTAATCATAGGGACTTAGGAGCTAAACAAGGAGGTAAAAAGATATGTGTTCACTTTTTACTCCATAACATTTAGCCCCCACTTCAATGTGTGTATGATCTTGCGATCAGTACATGCATTAAAGTACAATCGAAGCATATCAAACACTAGAGTGAAGAAACACCCTAAGTTTAAAGGACCATTTCTAGCCCCCAAGCTTAGGAAAACATAAGGAAACACTTGACAGTCATGCAAAACATGAAGAATATAGTAAGGAAGCATGCAAGGTAAGTGCACAAAGATGAGGGACCAAAATGGAGTCTTAAGTTGCCACTTTTTTTTTGAAATCAGGAAACATTGATGTTGGATGAGAAATTTAAGATAGCTACACTCAAAATTTGAAGATGGAACAAAAACAAGAGTCATAGTGCTTTGAATCTAGTTTCTACACTACTAGATTTTTCCAAAAATAGTTGAGATTAAGGGGTACAAAAAGGGGGAGCACACAAATTGGTCTTGTTTTTATCAGAAAAACATAACATAGTGTCTGGTGTGCTCCCCCTAAAATGTTAACTTTTTTTTAGTATTTCAATAATTGCTCTAGTGAGAAATTAGCGAACACCATGTAGTTTATCCCTGATTTTTATGATAATTTTTTCATGAATAATTGATTTTTTAGTAATTTTTTAAGTGGACACATCCTAAAAAATAGAAATTTGAGCATGCTCCCCCCTAAACTTTTTGAAAACTAATCAAAAATAAATAAATAAATTGAATACGTGAAGAATGGAGTCTAGTTTCTAAAAATGTAACTTATTTCAAATTTTGATGAACGGTTAAAAAAAAGTCAAAAATACTAGACACTAGTTTTTGACAAAAAATGGACACACTAACAAAAAGAATTCAAGATGAAACCCTTAACGCACTCAAAATGTGAAAAAAAAATATGGCTAGATAGCTAACAGAGAGATCAAGATTATGGTGGTATTTTTTTAAAGTTGTCATTAGAAAAAGTGCCATCTTGATGGGGAGCACGCTCCAGATTATCTTAGAATTTTGCTAAAAACTAGAAAAAAAACATTTAAGCATGCTCAGCATAATGCAAATGCATTATAATGCGCTTGCATTATGCTAAGAAAAATTGGCTTTACACATGCCAATTGTATTTTCTTGAAATTTTCTAAAGCCTTTTCAACAAATCCATTTTTTGCATATCTTGCAATCATTGCATTCCATTATAGAACATCTCTTTGAGGTGTTACGTCAACTAATTGACATGTCTTGTCTATGCTTCCACACTTTACATACATGTCTACAAGGGCAGTTGCACTTCCTACCGTCTCTCTCACTCCCTCCCCTCTCTACCTCCTAACCTCTCTCTAAGTCTCTACTTCCCTCACCTCTCTACCTCCTACCCTCTCTTTGAGTCTCTGCTTCCCTCCCCTCTCTACCTCCTACCTTCTCTCTCACTCTCTTCTTCCCTACCCTCTCGCTCACTCTCTACTTCCCTCCCCTGTCTACCTCCTACCCTCTTTTTGAGTCTATGCTTCCCTCGCCTCTCTACCTCCTACCTTCTCTCTCACTCTCTTCTCTCCCCTCTCTACCTCCTACCCTCTCTCTCACTCTCTACTTCCCTCCCCTCTCTACCTCTTACCCTCTCTCTTAGTCTTTGCTTCCCTCCGCTCTCTACCTCCTACCCTCTCTCTCACTCTCTTCTTCCTTCCCGTATCTATCGCCTACCCTCTCACACTTTCTACTTCTCTCCCATCTCTACCTCCTACCCTCTCTCTCTCTCTCTACTTCTCTCCCCTCTCTACATCTATACATCATTCTTCCCATCCAATGAAATTTCATAAATTATCTTGTTTCCATTTTAGCATCCCAATTTATATCCTAATCCCTCTTTGCATGGACCCTAGTTTTCTTGTTTCCATGTTCTTTGTTGACAAGGGAGAGGAGAGGGAGGAAGAGGGAGAGAGGATGGAAATTGAGGGGAGAGAGAGGGGAGAGATAGGGTGATAAGGGGAGAGGGAGAGAGAGTCCTATTTTTCTTGTTTTGGAGAGAGAGATCTCAGGTTGGTCAGTTTTATGAGTTTAGGGTTGCTTAAGTTTAGGGTTTAGGGGATTTATTTAGGATTTAGGGGTTTAGGGTTTCTCGGGTTTATGGTTTAGGGGTTAGGTTTTAGGGGCATTATAATTTAGGGTTTAGGGGTTTTGGGAGAGAGAGAGAGAGAGGTTTAGGGTTGCTCAAGTTTAGGGGCATTATTTAGGGTTTATGAGCTTAGGGTTGACCTTTAGGGGGATTATCTAGGGTTTATGAGTTTCTACCTAGGTTGCTCAAATTTAGGGTTTAGGAGTTAGGGTTAAAGGGGAATTATTTTATAATTTCCCTCCAATCCTCCTAATCCTAACCCATTAGTCCACCCATCTCCTAATCCATCAATCCATATCATCCATCCACCATATAACTCACCATCTAATCCACCATCAAACATTTTAAGTTCTAATCCATCAACCCATGAATCCTTGAAATTTTTTCTTGAAAGTGTCTTTAAAAAATCAAAAAATAAAAAGCAAAGATATAGAGCCATCCAAATCCACTGATCCAATTTCACCTCCCTCTAACACTCCCAATCCCAATCCATCCCCTCCTATATCCATTCAGTCAATCCTAATCCTAACCCCACAACATCTTCCATCATTGTCCATCAACAATATGCATATCCTAGTCCTTCAACCCATGAAGCCATGAAGCATGTCACCCAAGGACTATTGGCAAGGAATCTTAGAAAAACATCATGTACTCAAATTCCTATCCTTGAGCAGGTAACAAAGAACCTCCTAATAACATGGACCTACCACTTCAACACCATCATCCACTCCTATGTCTATCCATTTCATTGAAGAGTCTCCTACCATAAGTCCAAGTCAAACCCCATCATTTAGCCATGTTGTCAAACATCCAAAGACTATTGATCCCATCGAAGAACCCATCACATCCATCTAAGAAACCCAATAGCCATATTAAGAGCCTAGTCCAAAGCATGTGGAAACACCAACCACCCATCCTAATCAAAATCCAAACATCACATCTAATCCCATGTCTCAGATCCCTTACCATCTCATGGTCAACCCATCTACATCAATCCCATCATTGATCCTCCAAAATCTCCCAGTGAACCCCCATCACCACCTCTTACTCCCCAATCCAATGAATATCAATGCATCCCCACTTACCCTATCCATATCTAATATCACTCTATCCATGCTTATCCTTTCTACATGATCAAGATATTATCTATGATCAAGATCTTATCCATGAGAAAGTAACCCACATCACTCTTATCCATCATCCCATTAGCCCTATCCATCATCACGTGCTAGTCCTATTCATTATCCATCAATATCCCATGATGAGACACTTGGTCCCAAGAAAACATAGATAATAAAACAAATAACTTGGATCCTATCAAATCACATCCCAATGACGATAATGATTTAATCAAGATCCAAGAATTCTACATTCATTTCCCATTGATCCTCCATCATCCCCTATCGAACTATATGTTTAGATGTTTATCCTGGTTGCTCAAGTTTAGGGTTTAGGAGTCAGGAGCATTATTTGAGGGCTACATGAGTTTAAGGTTGCTCAAGTAAATAGGGTAGTTTAGGGTTTAGGGTTAGGGTTTAGGGGAATTATTTAGGCTTTAAGGGTTTAGGGATGCTCAATTTTAGGGTTTAGGGTTTAGAAAGAGATAGAGCAAGGGGACCAGTAGAGATTGGGAGAAATAAGGACATAGAGTTTTAGGGCTGCTTTGAGGTTTTATGGTTTAGGGGTTAGGGGTTTAGGGGTTAGGGGTTAGGGTTTAGGGGCATTATTTAGGGTTTAGGATTTAGGGTTTAGGGGTTAGGGGTTAAGGTTTATAGGTTTAGGTTTATGGTTTAGGTAGAGAGGAGAATATGGAGATACAAAGGAGACTGAGCTTGGGAGAGATATCTTTGTCTACTCTATCCCTCTCTCTAACTATACCTACCTCTCTATCTATCTCTCTCTATGTCTCTCTATCTTGCTCTATCTTTCAATCCCCTCTCTATAGCTCTACCTTTTTATCTCTCCCTCCCTCACTATCTCACTCCCCCTCTCTATCATTCTCCCAATCCCTCTACCTCAAATCTATCTCCCTATGTCTCTAGAAGTTGTATCTCTTAATCTCTTTCCCTATCTCTATCTCTCTGGACATATGGATCCCTATATCTTAATCTATCCCTCTCTACCTCTCTCTCCTCCTCTCTATCTCTCTCCTCATCCCTCTACCTCTTGAAATCTCTCTCCCTATGTCTCTAGACATCTCTCCATCTCTTTCCCTATCTCTATCTATCTGCATAACCCTCTCTTAATATATCCCTCTCTACCTCTCTCTCTGTATTTCCCTATCTATCCCTCCCTTGCTAGATCTATCTCCCTATATCTCCCCTCTCTCTATATATATGTATCTCTATCTTTCTCCCTCTATAGACCCCTTTGTCTATCTTAATCCCCCTCTCTCCCTCTCCCCATCTCTATCTCCACCTATCCCTCTCTATCTCACTATTTTCTCCTCTTTCTATATGTTTTCCTTTCTCTAACTCTATCTCTATCTCTTCATCTCTTTCTAGATGTCCCCGAGCTCTCTCCTTATTCATGTCCATGTCCCTCTCTATCTCTCCATGTCTCCTGGTCCCTCTCTATATATAGGATAGAGAAATAAAGATAGAGAGAGACTCTCACATATTTTCATGCTTTATGTTTTCATGCTTCCCAGAATGCGCTCGTGTTATAATGTGAGCACATTCTAGGAAGCATGAAAAATGGGAAAAAAAGCACATGGGATCTGTGTTTCAGACCCCACATAACTATTATTCTTTCTTTTCATGTTGTTTGACTTATTGAGAATCATTTTTATATCAATCCACCACCTTTTTTGGTTTTTCAATGTAGAAGAACTAATTTTACATGTTTTTAGAGAAAATTTGATTATTTAAACTAAAAGTTTCATGTTTCATGTGTGATATTGTTTCAAAGCTAATTACCATTGATATATAGATTGAATGTGATGATATATGTTTGTTTTTTCCATAAATTTCACTAATCCTACTCTAGAGTTATATAGAATTCATAATCAAACTTGTGAAAATGAAGAATTTGAGGATTTTGAAGCCATATTTTGGATAATTGGTCAACTATAATATCAAATTCTAAGGTATGTTCAACTTATGTCCATTTTAATTCACATATGTATGTTCTTATGTTCTTTATATGTCTTTATGTCTTTATGTTCTTTATGTTCTTCATGTTCTAAGATATATATGTGTCTAGGTATATCAGTTAGTTCAGTCAAAGAGACTCCAAATTCCTCATGTTTCCACCTTGTTTCAGCCCTTCATGCCTTTATTTCACCTATTTTCAGCTATACAAGAGAAAAACAATATCAAATACTTCATAAAATAATTTTAGTGAAAAATTGTTTTTCATACTCATATTCATGATCAATGGAGCCAAAATTGATTCTAGAAGACTCTTAATTTTTTCCCTAGGATGATATAGAAGGATTTATTCCTTAATATGCATAATGATTCATTCAATAGAACCATGCAATGGCTTGAATATTAGACTATCCTATGCCCCCTATTATGACAATCCTACTTGTCTCTATTGATCATTTAGACATAATTGTTAGGTGTCCTTTTGATAACTTCTCCATGCATGTTTCATAGTATGAATTCTCTTGGAGAAGGTTGGAGGATGTGGACACCTCTTAGTGTCTTGGGCTAGGACATTCCTTATGCACCTATTCATGATGATTTGTATGCACATGATACAACAATATTTCAAATTTTCCTAATTGTCCTTTGTTAGCACATGATGGTGGTTACCTTGATCAACTATATACCTTTCAATACCCTAAATTACAAATATTAGTCTAATGATTTTTATGACAGTCCTAGGTATGTCTCCAAATATTCATGTTTCCAAGATAGCTCTAGCTAATGTCCACTTGTTTCCAACTTATTAGACATGCAAGAAACAATTTTGAGCATTGTATTCATCATAAATAAGTCACATTTAGTCAATAGAAGCCAAAATACATCCATTTACAATCATGGATTAGTTAAGGACAGCTAGGTGGTAAATTTGTTGCCATTGACAAGTTCACAAATTTGGTGTCTTATCTTGTCCTCCTTGGTTTTCTCCATGGATCTCCACCATTGTCTTCATGATTCATATAATTCATCATGTCACAATGGCTTCATCATTCCATAATTATCTAATCACAATAACCCTAGATGGCTATCCCTAGGACTACTCTGTGAATTGTACACTATGTATTTCAGCAATTTAGATTTCCTTCATGTGTGTTTCAATGGTTTATAGTGTTAGGATAGTCATATGTGAAACTTATTGAACATAATTAAACTCCATCACACCAACTAAAATTAAATCAAACTCAATCCAAATTTCATGAATATGACTATCCTTTTGAATAAATCAGTTATGGCGTGACAATACTTTATGAGCACTTGGTCAATCTTCTTCAAACTTTCACCTTTTGTTTGTATTGAAAAATCTCTAAAATAATCCTCTTAGAACCTTACGAATAAATTTATTATCATGTGCATGAAGTGATCAATAGTAATGGTTGTCTCTAGAACTAGGTGTGATAGTCTTAGATAGTTAGGACTATTATGGCTGCCCTCATAGCTGTGACAGTCTTATTTGCATCTAAATATGAGAATCATGTTTCCATGTGATGAACTTGTCTAGGATATCTTTCTACAACACCCATCCTCACCTTCATTCTCATTGCAAAGATCAACAACACTCATGAGCAAGGCATTTGTACCTATTCATGATTATCCAAAGTGTTGGTTATGACAGCAGATTGTCTCCTTCTTCATAGTGGCCTTTATGGCAATTTAGCTTATGCACATGATTATCTACTTGAGTTTGGCATTTTAATATTAATGAGCCTTGACTTAACTAATTGTCTCTTGATATCCCTTCTTCACCCTCTACACTAATCCAAAGCATAATTTTGTCACTACTATTCACAACATATTTCATGATACTGTCTTCCTTTTTGCCATTGTTGTGACAATTAAGGCATGATTGGGGAGTAGCTGAATGACATCTCTTTTTAATTAAGAGAGTCTTCTTCCTTATTTCACAAGCTTGTAGGATCTCATGAGTCACTTGACCCATACTTCACTAGAATAATCTTGAGGTGTGGAAAGATTTATTCATAGATAGGGTATTGACAATTTGCTAAAGAATTTCAAAATGTTGCTTAGGACAGTCCAAGTCATGGAATTTTGATAGGTTGCCTTTCATAATCAAATTTGAGATTGAGGCTATGGTTTTCTTCCAATCAATCTATATGTAGTCATCCCCTGTAGTAAAAACTAACTTCTTATTTACTCAAAATGGAAATTAGGGCACAAAATATACACAGTATTGCCATTGTTTTGGCAATCCGATATAGACAAGGTGTTGGCAGTCACTAGTTAAAAATTCCCATCACCCCCATCACAAAATCCTCTCATCCCCATAAAAATATCCCCTTCCTATAACTATCCTTGCACATATATCACTTAGGTCACTGAGGTAGGTCTGAGTTTAGAAGAAAATGTTGATTGGATTGTCTTTTGATTGATAATGTTGGTGAATAGTTATCATGTGCATAGTGGGTAACATCAGTCTCGTGGATAATAATAGGTGATATTCCCTTGATAAACCATCAAATGAGAGATATATTATATCCTTATTGGTCCATACTCATTACCGATGTACAAATATTAACAATTCATGATTATAGCATGACTGTCCCTAATACTATATTACATAATGTGTATTTTAACATTTTGTATTTCACCATTGTGTAATTCAACAAAATCTCCAGTTGCATATGAATTTATACTTAATTATCTTCCTATATTGAGTGTCTTCATTCTTGCGTGTGTGCTTCACAACTCATTGGAAGCCTTGCCAATCCATTAGAGTATGGATGGTTATGAAGATGTCCAATTTCAACTATTATGGAAGTGATATGCATAATTGTCCCATCATTCTCAGTGATTTTGGTATGACAACCCTTTCCCTTACCTTCTAGGTTACTTCATGATAATCCTTCTACAAAGTTTAACATCTTGTGATCATGTTGGCTAATTCCTTGATGCTAAATAAGCTCACCTTGGGTAAATGTCTCATGACAATCGTGAGGGTTAATGACAGTCATCTAGGTATTGTCCTATGGATGTTGGTAATTCTTTATTGTAACATGATAAAATGATCACATAAATACCTACCAAGTGTAATGATTATGCCCCATTTGAAACTACTTGCAAAGGGATTCATTCAATTCATGATTTTTTTCTTCACACATCTTCCTCTAAACTTTGGGACAACGGTTATAACTTTTTTCATGGGTCAAGAAAATGAACTACAGAATTATTTTTTAGAATTTATGAACCTTATGTATGTCTAGGACAACCTGGGCATCATAAAACTGACTTTTTATCAAACCTACAATAGCCATGAACATGAAGAACAATTTGCTGATTTGGTTGAGAAAATGGGTATAAATCAAGCTAGTCTTTCACCACAAGGGGAGGTGCATGATATTTGTGCATTTAGATGAGTTCAAAAGTATTTTAGAAACCTCCATGATACTACCCTAGCCTAGGAAATTCTCACACATGAACATAAGCAAGAATTAGGGGAGTTTTCTCATGATCTTGATGTTGTCAATTCAAGGAATTTGAGTGCTTTTTGGGGCAGTTTTTTGGTCTATCATATATTTTAATGATTTTTGTCCTATTTTATGATTCAAATTTGATCATGGTCTATCATATCTTAATAAAAAATGACAGCGATGAATTTCATGAAATTGGAACTCCTAAAGTGATGTAAATCACCAAACATGATAACTTATTTTGTATTTTTCATTGTGACAATTATTCATTGTCATTATAAAGGTTCTAATTATCATTGTCTTATTCATAATGCTTATACAAATCATCATCATGCCAAGGAAATGAGAAAAGACTCTAACACCAGAAGAGCATGAAGCTAAGAATGAGAGGAAAAGAGAAAGAATGAGGTGAATTTGAGAAAGTAGGAAATCGTCAACCATACAAGAAGACATTCCACCATTGCCAATTGAAGAGGAACATGGCACATCTAATGAAGCTACAAGAGAGATGGAATTGGTAGCACAAAGGGAATGAATGCAAAACCTTCATGCAATGGGGAAAGTGTATCTCCAAGTTGGAGGCACTCCATCATCCACACGTCAAGTTGAAGGAAAACCATCATTGTCTTCTAGAATTGGAGACACTCCATCTTTCACAAGTGAAGTAGAAGGTACATCTTCGTTTCCTTCTCAAGTTGGTGGCATGCCATCATTCACACGTCAAGTTGAAGGTACATCATTTTCATCTTTTTCACCTCCAATTGAAGGTACATCATCTATCCCATCTCAAGTACATATTGAAGAAATTCCTAATGTTCAGTCAACTTTAGCAATTAAAATGCATCCTAGAATTTTACATAGGAAGCCTAAGTTTCTAATCGATACTAATGAGAATGTATTGAAGCCCATGTAGGAAATGATTCCCATGTGCACTTTCCAAAGATATGTAAATAAGATATGTAAATTATTCTTTGAGAATTTAAATGAAACTAGAAGATGTCAACTTTTTGTTGAATTGATGAGAAATCTTAAATTTAGGCCCACTATGAAGATTCTTGGCCTAAGAACATCGAATGCCTCAAGTGAAAAATTAATTGTCAAGAATCTAATGAGTACATATGAGAGTGTGGGTTCCACCTCATGCACCAAGGATAGTAATGTCACATGACATGTCATTACATCGACAATAGTAAGCCAACAAAAAAAAAGATTGCCTCATTAGAAAGACAAGTCAAGCATTGAAAATAAGTAGAAAAACTCTAATGAGAGCTGTTGGAAGATGTGAAAGAGTTGAGGACCCAAACACTAATGAATTGTGGACATTCTCTGGGAGACTCCCATGGAAAGACAAAGTTGTTGAAGCTTTGAGATCACTAATTGAAGAATTTTGGAAGAATTACACAAGGGTATCTCCAAATCAAAGGGATGTGGTAAGAAGGAGAATTGGTAGTCAAAACCATGAGCCACATCCAAAGCATTTTTTTTTATATAACTCAAACACAATTTTTTGGTAAATTTATAGAGATGTATCCTCAAATTAAAATTTCTCAAAGATATTTTGAAATGGTAAAACCTTTCTATGTCAAAATAAATCACACATGAAGTACTTGTTGTAGCTTACACATTGAATTTTCTACCATTTTGATGTTTATTAGTCTATATGTTTAGATTTGCATACTGACAATGTTATGTAGGATTGTGGCATATGTGCCACACCAACTACTTCAAGAGACTTCATATCAAAAAATTTATGTGAAAGAGAGGAAGGTCAACTATTCTACAGAAAATTGTGCTTGGATGGCACATGTCAGCATTGCAGTGGCTTGCAGTGTATGCCAATATGTGAACATATGGAAAGAACACATGCAGTTGGAAACAAACTAATAGAGTTTAGCAAGTATAAAATAGTAGCATACAATACAAAAGATGGTAATGAAACAAAGAGGTGTGAATTAGTTATTGAAAAGATTCCAATGTATTAGTTTATGCCTATATTTCGTGACATTATAGTGTATGAGTATGCAAGACATTCCCATAGAGCTTGATGGTAGGACTTGCAATTCAATTTATTCAAGGACACATTTCTAGTTGATAGCATTGTTTTAGTCATTAACTTTGCAGAGAACTATAGTCTATAGCCACAACATGAGGTGCAATCACAATATTACATCTCGACACAAGTTTCTATATTTGGGCACATTGCATTCATTCATGCGAATGATAGTATAGAGGATGACAGAAAGATCATAAGGGAGTATCATTTATATATTAGTGATGATCACACTCATTCTACAAAGTTTGAGCAAGGTTACTTTCAGGTGTTCTACAATGATTTGTTTAGAAGGGGCATATCGTTTAGTCAACATATCATATGGTCAAATAACTGTGCATCACAATTCAATAACTCATGAAATTTCTATTGGCTAAGCAAGAGGCATAAATTTACAGGTGTTCAACATATGTAGAACTTTTGTGAGGCTAGGCATGGAAAGGGGGAGCATGATGGTGTAGGAGCATGTATCAAAAGAGCCATAGCATGAGAAGAGTTAAAGTATAAAGATAATGCAAAGTTAACAAATGCAAAATAAATCATTGAGTGGTGTAATTCTTCCGTGGGTCCAGGTAATGAAGGTAAGTCTTCAGTTCGTAGATTTTTTGGTTGATAGATGATACTAACATTGCACCATATGAGGATTGTTGTACACTGACCACATCAAGTGAGCTACATTCTTTCAGAAGCTCAATTGCAGGTTCATGGAGTATCCATACATGAAAAATGGCATGCTTTTGTTCTTCATATACAATTCAAGCCTGGAATGAGTGTGAGTCAAAGAAGTGGGTTGATGAATGGAAGTTAAGTTATCTTAGCCCACTTGACACGTATTGACCCCTGATGACACTGGAACTAACATAGATGGAATCATCAGTTGACTTTGACCACATATCAGATCTAGTTCAACCAGGTAATATATCTACTTGCATAGTTTTTGAAATTCCTAATGTTATCTTACTTTGTAGTGTTTTCGTAATGTTGACAAATTTCATCTAATTTGTTGCACATATCAATGTAGGCCATGTTTATGCAGTTATTGCAGATGAAGATAATGAAGAGGGAACAAATTATTACTTGTGTATTGTGTTAAGGCTAAAAAGAAATTAGAGGCCCTAGTTACAGGTGGAGAAAACATTGAATACCCTATAGGCTCAGTGGTTGTTACTGAAACATGACTTAGAAGGCACCCACATAAGAGTGTTAATGTTTGGCTATTTCAGGACTTTGATATGCATCGGAAGATTCTTCATTACTCGAACCTTGTCGTGGCAACCAATGTTCATTTGATACAATATCAGGGTAAAACTTTGAACAAGACCTTGTAGAAGGTGCATGAGTCTGACCATGAGGCAATACTTGACACAATAAAGAGTAGAGAAGACTCGAATGGTTCATTGGATTAATTTGTAAGTATGCATAAAACTTTCCTAGATGGTTACTGTTGATAACTGAGAGGGGGGGGGGGTGAATCAGTTATCCTAATTATTTCCCTTATTGAACTTTCCTTTTAATTGAAGCAGCATAAAATCAAACATAAAACATTAACCATGAAGTAAGAAACACATGACACAGTATTTTTGACGTGGAAACCCTGTTAAGGGAAAAAACCACGGGGTGATTAACCCAAGAATTATTCTCTGTTAGAAGAATAGGAAATTACAAAAATGGCACTTGCCAATTAGGGCTCACTGCCCGAGCACACTGCTCACAAGAGGCCCACTGCCTACAAGAAGACACACTGTCTACAAAGTGATGATAATCACAGTCTTGAACTGATTGGAAGCATCTGTATATGCTGGAGTTCAGTTCCGGTTAGGCTCAGTACACTGATCTGCTGCACTTCATCTTTCCTCTGTTCTTTGTTCTGCTATCTTTCACATACCGGATCCTTTTTGCTACCTCTGCTCTTTCTCTGGACTTATTCGCATATCTCTCCACATCCACACCACACTTCACAACTAAATCCATCCTCTATATATATCCGCACAAGTAGTTTCATCACCTTTCTAGTCGGCATCCGGAACAGTCTTAGTTTCTTACAAACTCTCATTCTGTCGGCTGAATCCTTCCTCACCAAGCAATGCGGATCAAGCATATACTTGTAGATATCATTAATCATGTCGGCCAAACATGATTCATGCCTTCACAACCTCTGTCATCAACAGTAACCCATCCGGAAAGTAGTCTGATACTCTGCCAGTCAGTTCTTCCTCTGTTTTCACTGTCTCTCAGGAATCTGGTACTCAACCATTCATATCTTTTTCCTTGTCCATCACCGGAGGCTAAATCCTTGGAATATACCACTCAAGGTAGTCCTCTTGATTTCCCCAAATCCGCACTGCACCAAGACACTTCCTCTGAGAGGTCCGGACCAATCTGTCGGACCTTGCCACATGCTCTGTTCTTCTTTACCGGACCACAACTTTCTTTATTCTGACTTCCGGTAGAGACACATCATGACTTGCGGATATGTGGGATGACCTTTGTTGCCATCAATGACAACAACCATGAATCCATATAGTGTCTCTTGCCAACAATCTCCCCCTTTGGCATTGATGGCAACACTTAGTGAAAAATGACTAAGTGTTTTCACTATGCTCCCCCTTTGCTGATGCTCTGTCTTTATATACAATTTCCGGAACTCCCCCTTAGTTGGATCCCTCATTTTTCACTGCTCCTCACTCCCCCTTTGACATCAATGGCAAAGGGTAGGGTCCGCATATCAAAATTTTCAAAAATTTCTTATACTTAGCCGCATATTTACATACTCACATATATTGAAGGATGTCTGCAAAGGATGTCTGTAATTGAATCATTTCGGTAGCCCAACTTTGCTTCATTCTGTCCAAAATTGAAATGTGACCACTTAACAAAAATGCAAACGCTTCTGCCCGCTTGAGATCTGTCGGATCTTTTGTTTGGGTGGTGGTCCTAGCATCACTGATGGCCTCATGCATGGTTTCCAACTTAGGGATTATAATCCTTCTAAGTTCTCCCATCCGGTTGGTGATGTTCTTCCTTTCCTTCTCAAGATTCTTTATTTCGTTCAAGACTGCAATAGTCTGACATTCTTGATTTATTATGGAGGAAGAGAGAGGATCAAAACTTTGAGATAAGCTTTGTAGCTTATCCTGTTCCTCTTTTATTTTCTTGTCAAATGCTGCTGTTGCCTTTGACCAGGATATACAAAATTTATAGATATCACCGCCATCCTTAAGAGCATTCTCTAAGCTCTTTATTCCAATGCTTACAATCTTTTTGTCTTTAGAGATTAATTCTAATATCTCTGAAAATCTCTTATCCAAAAATTCCTTCCGGACCTTTTCTTCAGCTGATTTTTCTAAAGAATCAAAATGTGTATCAACACTGCTGACTAAGGTTTTTAGATTACCGGAAGTGGAGGCTGTCGGATCTATCTGGATTGATTGCATGATCTTTACAAGTATTCCGGAAGCAGCCTCTATCAACTCACAGTCTTCCATATGAGACTTCAGGAGCTTTTCATTTGCCTTGGCATTTGCAAATGAAGCTATCTTCATTGTTTGTACCGGAGAGAGAGAGTCAAAATCAAATGGGCCTTTTAGAAGCTCCGGTTCATCAATCTCTAGAGTTTCTTTGCTCAAAAATTGTTGAACAGTTTGTGCAGTGTCTCTTGCCGGAGACAGATGTTTCTTCTCTTCTGTAGTCTTAGAACTGTCAACCTCTTTGTCCTTCACCACTGTTTCCTTCTCCTGTAATTGCTCTTCTTCTTTGGATCCGGAGACTGTAGGGGAAACCGGAGGAGAGATGCTAACTTGTTCATGGGCCACTTCTTCTGGAGCAGAGGGTCCCAAGTCCTCACTTGTCTGTTCAGGGCTCACTTCTTCCGGAACAGAAGATTCCAAATCAGCAGCTGTTTCTGCACCTAAGTCCTCTACAACAGGAAGATTGAACCTTTTGAAGGCCTTCCGGAGGATCTCTTCTGTTTCTTGGGCCACTTTGTCAGTCTCGCCAAGCATGAGTTGATTCATCCTGGCTTTGCTTCTGAACTCATCTTTGCAGTCTTTGAAGATAATGTTCATGGTTTTGGGATCAATTTGAGGATATAGCTGAATAGCTATCTGCTCCCGGATCTCAAGATCTTTGGCATGAGCATTATTCTTTCTTACTTCCATTTCCTTCTCTAGGCTTTTAGGAATGAGAGATATGATCTCAATGAAAGCCTTATTGTATATGTTAAGATATTTCACTGTGGCCTCCTGCAGAGTCTTTTGGTCGGCCTCACTGAAGTCATCATATGATTCAGTCATTGGTTGAAGGTTTCCATCCACCGTGACCGACTTGATTATGCTCTCTAGTGACAGAGTGGGCTTTTCAACAGTTACCTCTGCCATTTCCTCCTTGTCTTGGCCTGTGGAGGGCTTACCGGATCCTTTCTTTTTCTGTTTCTTTACTTCTCTTACTCCCTCATCTGATTCTGTTTCCTCTTCATCCTTTTGGCTTCCATAAGCCCTTGTGGCTTTTGCCTTTGATCTCTTACCGGATGCCTGGACTTCCGGTTTTGAACCTTTGGTTGAGGGAGGTACAGATCTCTTTGTTGATCTGGTCCGGGTGGGAGCTCCAACCGGAGCACTTTCTTTGCTTTTCTCTTCTTCCTCGGCCTTCCTCCTCTTTTCCCGGCTGGCATCAAGTGCCTCCTTTGAGATGCCAAGACCTTGAGCAATGTGCTCTACTTCTTTTCTCACTTTTCTTTTGATCTCAGGTTCCCTGAGTTCTACATGTAATTTTATACTCAGCTCCTCAAAGGTTCCAAACCTTTCTGCCTTAGGATCTTTGGGCTGACTTAGCATGTGTTGAACATGCAGCTCCACTATCTGTTCATCAACTTCATACCCCATGGGCATGATCCAGACAGTCCTTGGCTCCACTGCCTCCATTAGGCACTGATCAGTGTCAACCATAAAGCACACTGAGTCCTTGTATTTCTCAATGAGAGACTGGGGAATTCTCTCTCTTGCTTGCATCATGCTCTGAAAGTTTTTGAAGTATCCCCATAGAGCTGTATTTCTCGCTTTTGCATCCCCAAGTCCATGCAAATAGTCTCTTATCTGGACTGCAACAGGTTTGTCATTTTGCCATACCCATCCATTTGTTCCGGGTAGCTCATTCATGAAGTAGAAGAATAGACATACAATCAGAGTACCATACTTAAAGGAATTCTTCTTATCCTTCTTGATTTTCTGTATGTTTTCCATTAATTGGCTTAGTAGCAGTTCGCAGAGATCATATTCTGCATTCTTTCTTAATATTTCATAAGCAGTGTATATTGCAGTTCCGGATACAGAGTTCTCCCTGCTGGAGTGATAGATCTTGTATCCTATTATCATTGATGCATATTTGATATCCGGATCGGAGATGTCTTCAATGGTCATTGCCCTTTTGTCAAATTTTGATCCGGTGGCCTCAGTTACAATGTTGTTCTTGACAGATTTGAGGATAGGTACTCCTCCGGAAGAGTATAGGCCAGTTACTGCTCTAATTGCCTCTTTTGTGATCTTGCAGGGTCTATCTAGCCATAGAAAGTTGTCATGCATCCTGCTCAGTACATACCGGACCCATTCATCCTCTTCAAAACAGGGGAAATGAATAAATTGCTC
This sequence comes from Cunninghamia lanceolata, assembly GCA_027924645.1. NCBI lineage: Eukaryota > Viridiplantae > Streptophyta > Pinopsida > Cupressales > Cupressaceae > Cunninghamia > Cunninghamia lanceolata. Next base: position 7,226,537 of record BSBN01000679.1, on the reverse strand, counting down.
AAATTGTTTCTTCTGAATATCCTTATACTCTGGTTTAAGCTCAAAGGCATTGTCAATCAGCTGCTTGTGATAGAGGTCTCTTAATTTGAATTCCCCAAATTCCTCAATGTTTGCATGTATGTAAACCCTAATGTCTTCGGTGTGTAAAACTCCGTGAGGAACACTAGAGAAGGCTCCTAGTGGGTCTACCTCCAATGATTTGTAGGGATGTTTCTTGAATGAGGGGCGAGGTCTATCAGAGATCTTAACTATGTTTGGAGTAGCCATTCTTCAAAGATTTGCAGTGAGGTAATGAAAAACGGAGAATACCTTATGCGCCTTCGGTTTGCACGGAGTGGTTGGATTGATTTCTTTATCCAATAGCTTCGGCGGGAGATCCTTGGTGTGCTTGAAGAATCTTGTTGCAGAGCTCCACTTTTCGCTTCTTCTCGAGTGCAGAATGAGCAAATGACCTTTGAGAAATCCCTTAAATTGCTCCGCGAACCCTAATACTTGTCTGCAATAAATGCTTCACCTACATCATTCCGGTTTGCCTTGTCTGGATAGCTTGGAGTATCCCGGATTAGTCCTGATCTGTGGATATCATCCGGATCTTTCAATCATGAGTAAATCGAGGTGGCATATTACAAGATCATCTCAAACACTCTGTCCAATCCGCAGAACAAGATAGTGCATTTCCGGATCTTTCCGGACCTTTTTGTAATCCTTTATCATACCGGAGCATTTCCCTGAACAGGTCTTATTTGATTGATCATAGCTTCTTCATAACTCCATGCGGACCTTTGAAAACTTGACTGAAGTATCTCAAGACTCATATCTACAAACCCTTTGATCCGCATCTTGTGCCACATCCGGCACCACTTGTTTGGCTGGGGGAACAAGATTTTCTTTGAGTCTCCCCCTGAGCCAGAGCTCACTTTTAATTTCTGGAAGAAATATCAGCACCAGAGTCTGGTGCGGATCCAACCTCTACATTCTCTGAACTTTTCTTCACCCAAATCTTGCTCATCTGATTCCTAACCTCATCCGCATTCATCTTTTGTTTACCCTTGTCTTGATTCTGATTATACACCGGACCTCTTTTGTCCTGATTCTTGTTTCTGTAGATTTTAGCATTATGACCGGACCTATTGCAGATTTGGCAAATAACATTTCTTTGCATATTTGACTGATATCCTCTTGATCTGCATTGATTTGCCATATGACCTATTCTTTTGCATGTGAAGCATCTACCTTTGAATGATTTGTTTACTTGCATAATTCTGCATTCATGGGATTTGTGTCCATACCTTTTGCAGTTGAAGCACTGTCCGGAGAAGGATGAATTATTCTGATTCATTCTCATTCTGCACTGATTAGCTTTGTGACCAAAGTGGTTGCAGTTGTGGCAGTATCCATTGAAGGATGGATATCTTTGAGCATTTGGCTGTCTTACCGGAGGTCTTCTAGGCCTGCTCCTTGGATTTTCTGATCCAAGATTCTCTTGACCGGATCCAGAGCTTTCTCCTTTCTCATATCCCAAGCCATACTTGTCATCTGTCCTCTTTTGACTTCCAAGAAGAACTTCAAGTTGAGCAGAACTTATCTTGAATTTCTCTTTATATTCATTTGCCGTTTGAAGGTCTCTTTTGAGAGAGGCAATTTGATCCTCAAGTTTTCCTTCATTATCTTTGGCATCTTCAAGATCAGATTCAAGGTGTCTGATAATCCTATCCATCTGGTGGCATTCTTCTGATTTTTCTTTAAGAGATTGTCTTAGATTGTCTTCAGCCTTTCTTTTTTCTTCAATCTCTTGAGTAAACTTTATAGTTCCTGATTCCATTTCATGTCTTAACATAATGACTTCTTTTGATAACTTTTCACATAACTTGGTTTGCTCAGTCAATTCCTCATTTGTATTGCTTTCTTCACTTTGTCTTGCCAACTGTTGAAGCAGCTCCTTTCTCTTTTTCATAGAGAGACTTAATTTGTCTTTTAATTCTCTCATGAATTCATCAGCCTGTTTGAGTCTTTCCTTTAATTCACTGACTTTAGAATTTGACTGTTCAAGATCTTCAAGGGCAGTCTTGAGTTGCTCCCTTAAACCATATGCATCCATTTGAAATCCCAGATCTTCCTCAAGCTGTTAGGCTCTATTAGGAGGAACTTAGCTCTGATACCAATTGTTGATAACTGAGAGGGGGGGGGGTGAATCAGTTATCCTAATTATTTCCCTTATTGAACTTTCCTTTTAATTGAAGCAGCATAAAATCAAACATAAAACATTAACCATGAAGTAAGAAACACATGACACAGTATTTTTGACGTGGAAACCCTGTTAAGGGAAAAAACCACGGGGTGATTAACCCAAGAATTATTCTCTGTTAGAAGAATAGGAAATTACAAAAATGGCACTTGCCAATTAGGGCTCACTGCCCGAGCACACTGCTCACAAGAGGCCCACTGCCTACAAGAAGACACACTGTCTACAAAGTGATGATAATCACAGTCTTGAACTGATTGGAAGCATCTGCATATGCTGGAGTTCAGTTCCGGTTAGGCTCAGTACACTGATCTGCTGCACTTCATCTTTCCTCTGTTCTTTGTTCTGCTATCTTTCACATACCGGATCCTTTTTGCTACCTCTGCTCTTTCTCTGGACTTATTCGCATATCTCTCCACATCCACACCACACTTCACAACTAAATCCATCCTCTATATATATCCGCACAAGTAGTTTCATCACCTTTCTAGTCGGCATCCGGAACAGTCTTAGTTTCTTACAAACTCTCATTCTGTCGGCTGAATCCTTCCTCACCAAGCAATGCGGATCAAGCATATACTTGTAGATATCATTAATCATGTCGGCCAAACATGATTCATGCCTTCACAACCTCTGTCATCAACAGTAACCCATCCGGAAAGTAGTCTGATACTCTGCCAGTCAGTTCTTCCTCTGTTTTCACTGTCTCTCAGGAATCCGGTACTCAACCATTCATATCTTTTTCCTTGTCCATCACCGGAGGCTAAATCCTTGGAATATACCACTCAAGGTAGTCCTCTTGACTTCCCCAAATCCGCACTGCACCAAGACACTTCCTCTGAGAGGTCCGGACCAATCTGTCGGACCTTGCCACATGCTCTGTTCTTCTTTACCGGACCACAACTTTCTTTATTCTGACTTCTGGTAGAGACACATCATGACTTGCGGATATGTGGGATGACCTTTGTTGCCATCAATGACAACAACCATGAATCCATATAGTGTCTCTTGCCAACAGTTACTTGTAATTTTTTTCATATATAAATAGTAGTATGAATTGCTTCCCTCCAGTATACATCTGGTAGGTTTGCTTCTCTTACCATTGTCCTTGTAGCTTCTTGAACAATCCTATTTTTTCTTTCAACCAATCCATTCTACTAAGGATTCCTATCCCTTGACTGATGAAGAGAGAGACAAGATGATGGAGAGTGATCATTAGGTGGCAGTAAGTGATCGATTACATATGTGATGTTATATATTTCATACATTTTCCATATTAATGTGCATATTGTTTGATTGTATTAACAGATGAAGCTGGATGAACTTTTGTCGAAGAGGTCTACTCAATGACAGAGAGAGGATGAGTCACAGATTGTCTCTCCATCTTCACAGTCAAGAAAGGGCTGCCAATTATATCATAAAAGTCTATAGGAAAGTAGTTTTTGGGACAATTTTTGTATGCCTAGATGGCTTTGTATACATACTCTTGTATGTTACCGATGTATATTTTTGTATATATGTGGATATGGCTTTGTTTGGACATGTCTATATTTCTTTGTATGTAAACAAGATGTTATGTTCATGACATTATTTATATGATAGTTTATATTAAATATTTAATATGATGATCAATTATCATTACATGAATTTGGTTTTACACATGCCAATTGCATTTGCTTGAAAGTTGGGAATGCATAATTGTGCAAGTCTATTGGTTGTCTATTGTTTGATGATACCATTATACTTTTAGGATATGATTTTGGGTTTTTGATATAAATATGCTTCTTCATAGAGTATGTGATGTGATGCACAGAGTTGTAGTTCTTCAAGACAAGGCATGAACTTAAATAGTGAAGATCTCACTCAAGCAGTCGTATGAACTTAACAAGTAGTGGTATGAACTTAAGCAGTGAAGGCCTCATGATTGGTTTGATTTGTTTTCTATGGTATACATTTGATGTTTGCATCATCATCATGTTATACTTCATGGGGTTACATCTAAGTGATGGATGAAGTTGATCCTTATTGGTCTTAATCATATTCACTCATGTCTCACTCATTTCATATCAAGATTGATGTCACAGGGTTTGGATGTTAGTTCATAACATTCATGTTTATCATGTTACAATAGTAGGACATAGTTTCTTATGTCATTGGTTCATGCCATTGGATCATTGGATTTGGTTGTGGTTCTTCATCATAACGTGTCATGCTTTCAGGAGTTGGATTGGGTTATGGTTCTTCCTCATGACAAGAGTTTGTTCACATCTTCATGCTTCTTTGTGCTCCATGTCTTCAGTGTTCTCAGTGTCTTCATGTGTCAAATATTTCTTCAGTGTCCTCATGATGTTGATCTTGATCACAAAATATGGTGCTAAGGTCATGTTGATGTTGATTGATGAGTTGTGGTTGTTGTTGAAAGTTTTGGAAGTCTAAATGATGTCGTGGGACCAAACAGACTTTTCCAATGTGTCGGGGTGGGTAGGTAAATGCTAGGGGAGGTCTCATTTCATGTGCCAAGTGCCCCAATCATTCAAGGTAGTAGGCTACCAGCAAAGTTCCTTAAGATCCCTAAGATGTAAAAACTACCAAACTTTGATAGAGCAATTATCAGAATTCATGGTATCTAGGAATGTGTTGTTTGGACCTACAGGTGCATGTGGGGTCCATGCACAATAACCTCTCTCATTTTTGGTCAACTCCAGCCTGTTTGGCTATGCCAAAATTAAATGTATTTTTACAAAATGCTTCAGTTTCATGCAGTAGAAAGGTGCTAGGAGTGACATTTTGCATTCCATAGCTTGTGGGTCCAAATGGACTACACCAACATGTCAGGGTGGGTGGGTAAATCCCAAGGGAGGTCTCATTTTGTGTTCCAAGTGCCCCAATCATTCGGGGCAACAGGCTACCGGCAAAGTCCCTTAAGATCCCTAAGACGCAAAAACTACCAAACTTTGACAGAGTAGTTCTCAAAATTCATGGCAGCTGGGAATATTTTGTTTTGACCTACAAGTGCACATGGGGTCCGTTCACAATAACCTCTCTCAGTTTTGGTCAAATCTAGTCCATTTGACTGTGCCGAAATTAAATGCATTCTTGCAAAATGCTTTAGTTTCATGTAGTAGAAAGATGCTAGGAGTGACATTTTGCATTCCATAGCTTGTGGGGCCAAACAGACTGTGTCAACACATCGGGGTGGGTGAGTAAATGCTAGGGGAAGTCTCATTTTGTGTGCCAAGTGAACCAATCATTCGGGGCAGGAGGCTACTGGCAAAGTCCCTTAAGATCCCTAAAATGAAAAAACTACTAAACTTTGATGGATAAGTTCTCATAATTCCTAGCAGCTGGGAACATTTTGTTTTGACCTATAACTACATGTGGGATCTGTCTACAATAACCTCTCTCAGTTTCATTCAAGCCTTGTCCATTTGACTGTGCCGAAATTAAACACATTCTTGCAAAATGCTTCAATTTCATGTAGTGGAAAGGTTGTCAGGTGCCATATTTTTTGTTCTTCTCATCGTGGGGCCAAACCAACTATGCCAACACATCAAGGTGGGTGAGTAAATGGTAGGGAAGATCTTGTTTCATGTGTCAAGCATCCCAGTCATTCTAGGTTGTAAGCTATCGATAAAGTAGAAAGTTGCTAACACTAAAATTTTGCATCCCACGGGTCTTAGAGGTGAAATGATTGTGCCAACACATCCAATTGGGTGGGTAAATGATAGGGAAGGTCTCATTTCATGTACCAAGCATCCCAATTTTTCTAGCCTGCAAGCTACTGACACTTAGCACCTTCCATGTTTGTCGATAGCTTGCAAGCCAAAACGACTGAGACACTTAGCGCATGAAACGAGATCTCCCCTAGCATTTACTTGCCCACCTAGGTATAGTTGGTTCAGTCCCATGATGAGAAGAACAAAAATATTGCACATAGCAACCTTTCCACTACATGGAACTGAAGCATTTTGCAAGAATGCGTTTGATTCCAGCATGGTCAAATGGCTAGGAGTTAAATGAAACTAAGAGAGGTTATTGTAGATGGACCCCACATGCACCTATAGGTCCAAACAAGATATTCCCAACTGCCATGAATTCTAAGAATTGCTCCATCAAAGTTTGGTAGTCTTTTCATCGTAGGGATCTTAAGGGACTTTGTCGATAGCCTACTGCCCCGAATGATTGGGGCACTTGGTACACAAAATGAGACCTCCCCTAACATTTACCCACCCACCCCAATGTGTTGGAGTAGTCCATTCAGCCCCACGAGATATGGAATGCAAAATGTCTCTCCTAGCACCTTTCTACTTCATGAAACTGAAGCCTTCTTAAGTGTGTACGATGGTAGGGTTTGGATAGATGGAAGTTTGTTGTTGAAATTCATAACATCTTGATGGTATTGTGGCCATGATCTTGTGAGGTCTATTATATTACTCCTATATTTTGATTGCATCGCATTTACATTTTTGATGGCATATGGACTTTGGGACTGTTGATCTTGTTTTGTAGACCTTCAGGGTTTATTTCTTATGCTATGATATTGATTATGGTTTACATGTTAGATTTCATTTGAAATTATAATGTTATACGTTATTTGATTTTGATGAAATTCAAATGTTAGTGGTTGAGTTAAATGAATTTTTATGCAATCCTGATATTGAGTTGATGATTAGAAATGTAGTAGCTAGTAAATCTTATCAATGATGTTATGTGTTGATTATTGAGGATTTGATTATTCTGCGACATTGTGTGTGTATGCTTTCTTTCACTTCAGCTACGATATACATGTGTTACTAATCTATTTTCATAAGTGTGCAGATGATTTTCCATGCCACGAAAAATTAGAGATCATCCCACACCCTTATGTGAATTTCGTGTAAACCAATCTAATCCTAGGAGGGACCAAGGTCATGTGTGTATTGCATGATGATTTTTTGTAATGTCTATTTTCAATGTCCCTTCGATTAGGTCTACCCTTTTTTAATTGAGTTAATTATGGTGTTGTGATATAGATGTTTGATTTGGCACATTTTAGTGCTTTTTATTTTGATGGCCTTTTTATGTGATTTTATGCTACCTAAGGTGTTTATTTTGGGTTAATTTTAATCCTAGGTTGTACCCCTAGGGTCTACGGCCCATTTGAGCATGCTAAACCCTAGGGTAACCTCTATCTAGTCACTTTAACTTCACTCTAAAGTAAAGTGACGAAATTCAAATTTTGGAAGGAGTGGTGGATGGGTCAAGTATTCAACCATGACTCACTCCTCCTTCCAAGGCTTTGGTTCCCTTGCCATGAAGACTTGGGGTCTTCAAGACTCCCAAGTGTGTGAAACCCATCTCCAATGCTCTCACACATGTGTGAGAGCATCTTGGAGTGAATGGGATTTCTTTGGAGAATAGGACTATGACAAGTGTCATATCTTATCCTCTTGGAGTCCACCTTGTGAGATTCCTCCTGATGCAGGAGCATCCCTGGTTCAAGAGCAATCTTGTATGAACCAAAAATATTTACATTTCAGTTTGTTTGTAGTTGGTTTCTTTTCATTTTCCAGTTCAGTTAGAAGAAGTTTCAGTTTTTGGTCCGGTTTTGGCATTTCACACCTTGCAAATCTGGACTTAGCATCTACATTCATTCATCTACATCATATCAAGAATTCATAGCATTTGGATCAGTTACCAAAAAGATATCACTATCAGAAGATCAACTATTTCCTCAAAGCAGAGCATCTTGACAGTCTCAGACAACCAGCTGAAGAAGGCTTACGGATCCTAATGACACATCATTCAATGATCCTTGGTTCATGGCCGACCCTTCCCAAAGGTCTGCATGTTATTCCATTCATTTGAGGAAGTGTTCTATGCATTTAGGTCTGACCTATCTATGTACACGTTACAACTCTTCATTGGAGTTTGTGACCTTCCTTGGCTGATGTGGAGGAATCTTTTGGTCTGAAAATAACATATATTGATGTAATAGATCTCTAGGAATGTAATTCATAACATAGTGATAATTAATAGTTCATATTTTGTGTGAAGGAGCTTCAAAGCTTTATCTTGTGCATGTATGTAGTCAGGCCTATGAGCCCTAATTGTAAGCCTGCATGTTGCCGGTCAATCTATATTTGAATTATTTGATATATTGAATGACTAAACTTGCATTTGCTTTATTTCTTTGAGTTGTTTCCATTATGTTTACTCTTGCTGCATGGTCCAGATAGTTCATTTTATGAACCCTCCTACTGTGACTGTACCAAGTGGTATCAGAGCAAAAGTTTGAATCTTTGGGAGTGAATCAAGCAAAGTTGACGAGGGAATTCCATAAGATCTTGTTGTGGATAGATCACCGAACTGAGGTAGGTTACTTGTGTTGCAACTGATCACCGATTGTGAGGTAGTTGTCACCTTGTAGCCCAATCACCGAACCTGAGGTAGTTTGCACTTGATCCTAGGAAGAATGCCGCCGAGAAAAGTTGTTGCTATTAGAACAATGGCTAGTAGAATGGATGAGATGATGGAGATGATGAAAATGATGCGAACCTGTTTGGATGTTGTTGAAGAAGATAGGTGAAGAGGATTGACACTGAGACCTAATGTGGAAAGCAATGAGGAAGAAGAATTTCAATCTGCTGAACAAACTAGCGAAACCCTAGGAGGTGATGAAGAAGAAGAATCAGATCAAGTAAAGATGTTGTGAGCTATTTCAAAGATTTGAAAGAGACCTACAGTTGATGTACTGAACTATACTAGTAATTTGAACCCCGAAGAATTGATTGACTAGATAAATGACATGAAAGAATACTTTGAATATGAAGAAATTGAAGATCAAGAGAAGGTGACATTTGCAAAGACAAAGTTGAAAGGACATGCTACTATATGGTGGAAAGAAGTTCAGTTGGAAAGAAATAGAAGAGGGAAGGAAAATATTACAAAATGGGATAGAATGGTGACAAAGTTAAAGAATCAGTTTATACCTATTGACTATGAGTTGGAACTATTGAAAAGATTGCAAAACTTGAGATAGAAGGAGAAATCTGTGAAGGAGTATACTGAAGAATTTCATAAAATGATCATAAGGATAGGACATAGTGAAGCAAACAAGGAGAAAGTGGATAGATACATCAATGGACTGAGATTGAACATTCAAGAGGAACTAACCTTGGTAAGGATGACATCTTTGGAAGAAGCATATCAATTTGCCCTGAAGGTTGAAAAGAAGCTGAATAAGAGACATGATCAGAGACAGAAAGGCAGAGGAGGTAAATTTCAGAGAGGTAGGACATTTTCTAGAGGAGATAGATCATATCCGAAGTAAAACAAGTTTGACAGCCTGTTGAAGAAGGATGATAGAGATAACAATGCTTAACAGAGAGATGACATAAATTTTTACTAGAGAGGAAACCCTAGCGCATACCGGAATGAAGGATACATGAGAGAAGGAAGAGGATTTGATAAGAGGACATTCATAGGTACTTGTTTCAAGTGTGGAGGTGAAGGACATAGAGCATTTGAGTGTAATTAGGGTAGTACAAGTAAGAGGACAAAAAATAGTGGAAGAACGACCTATGTGGATGAAGAACTTGTTGAACTAGGTGATTCCTGTTCTATTGGCAAACCTGAGAAAGGAGAATCATTGGTGATGAGGAGAGCACTATTTAAAATAGAGACAGATGAAGACCCACCACAGAGGAAGAGTCTATTCAGAACTAGATACAAATCAGGAGGTAAGTGTTGTAAAATTGTAATTGATAGTGGTAGTTTAGATAACCTAGTTTCAGAGGAGATGGTGACTAAGCTGAAGTTGGAAAGATTGAAACACCCTAAGCCCTATTAGATAGCATGGATTTAGGATAATCATAAGGTACTGGTGAGTGAACAATGTTTAGTGAAATTTAATATTAGATCTTATCATGATGAAGTCTTGTGTGATATTATGCCTATGGATGTATGTCATATCTTGTTGGGTAAACCTTGGCAATATGATAGAAAAGCTATACATGATGGAAGAAAGAACACATATCCTATAACAGCAAATGGAAAGATAATTACCGTGATTCCTTTGGAAGATGATCCTATGAGTGAAGTATGTGGAAATGCTAGAATCTGTTTGGTAGATGGAAAAAAATTTCTGGATGGTTTGAGACATGAGAATATGTGTTATGCCTTGATTCCTAAGAAGCCTGAAGCATTGAAGAAGAAGACTGAAGAATCACAACCAGAGGAGATAAGAGAATTGCTAACAGAGTATGAAGACATCATATTAGATAATGTATCTGAAGGATTGTCACCTATAAGGAGTATCAGTCATCACATGGATCTTATACCAGGAGCAAGTTTGCCTAATAAAGCAGCATATAGAATGACACCAGCAAAGAATGAAGAATTGAATAGACAAATACAAGAGTTGTTGAGGAAAGGTTTGATCAGAGAAAGTTTAAGTCCTTGTACAGTACCTGTTGTGTTAGCACCGAAGAAAGATGGAGAATGGAGAATGTGTATTGACTCTAGAGCAATAAATAAGATCACAGTTAAGTATAGATTTCCTTTACCTAGGATGGATAATATCATGGATTGTTTGAATGGAGCAAGATATTTCAAAAAGATAGACTTGAAGAGTGGATACCATCATATCAAAATCAAAGAAGGTGATGAATGGAAGACTATTTTATAAGACAAATGAAGGATTGTATGAATGGTTAGTGATGCCCTTTGGATTTACAAATGCACCAAGTACTTTCATGAGATTGATGAATGAAGTATTGAATAAATTCTTGGGTAAGTTTATGATTGTATATTTGGATGATATTCTAATTTTTAGTAAGACAAAAGAGGAACATTTGTGGCATATTAGACAAGTTTTGCATAGACTGAGAGAAGAGAAATTGCTAATAAACATCAAGAAGTGTAGTTTCATGAAAGAAGAGTTGGTATATTTGGGATTTGTAATTTATGCGGAAAGATTGAAGATGGACCCTGAGAAAGTGAAAGCAATTGTTAAATGGCCTACATCGAAGAGCATTGGAGAGGTTAGATTATTTCATAGATTGGCTAGTTTCTACCAGAAGTTCATCAGAAATTTCAGTTCAATTTGTAACCCTATGACAGAGACCATGAGAGGTGACAAAAAAGATTTCAAGTGGACATCAAGAGCAGATAAAATTTTTGAGTTGTTGAAGCAGAAAGTGACAGAGCAGCCTATTTTAGCATTACCAGATTTCAATAAGGTATTTTAAATTGACTGTGATGCTAGTGGAAATGCAATTGGAGAAATGTTAAGTCAAGAAGGAAGACCTGTAGAATATTTCAGTGAGAATTTGAATGATGCAAGGAGAAGATATTCAATTTATGATTAGGATTTCTATGTGATAATTCAAGCCTTGAAGAAGTGGAGACATTACTTGTTACCTAAGGAGTTTGTGTTGTATACATATCATCAAGCTTTGTATTATTTGAATAGTCAAGGTAAGTTGAATCAGAGACATATGAGATGGGTATAGTTCATGCAGAGTTATACATTTGTGTTGAAGCATAGGAGTGGAAAATCAAATAAAGTTGCTAATGCATTGATTAGGAGAAGAAACTTGTTGACAGAGATGAGAGTTGAAATATTAGGTTTTGATGAATTGAAGAACATGTATGAGGAAGACGTTGATTTTGAAGAACCTTGGAAAGCATGTAGGGAACCTATTGTGATAGATAGAAGTAAGTGGTTGGATTATTTTATTCAGGAAGATATGTTGTTTAGAGGAAATCAGTTATGCATACCTAGAAGTTCAATGAGAGATAATTTGATCAAGGAGAAGCCTAGTGGTGGATTGGCATGGCATTTTGGCATTGACAAGACAGTGACTTGGATGAGTGAAAACTACTTTTGGCCTTAGATACATAGGGATGTTTAGAGATTTGTACAGAGTTGTAGAGTTTTTCAAGTTGCAAAAGGGAATAGTCAGAACACTAGATTGTATAAACCTTTGACAGTACCAGAGAGACCTTGGGAATACATAAGCATGGATTTTGTAATAGGATTGTTGAAGACACCGAGAGGATATGATTCAATATTTGTAGTGGTTGACAAATTTTTAAAGATAGCTCATTTCTCATACCTTGTAAGAAGACAACTGATGCAGTGCATGTAGCTGACCTATTTTTCAAAAAGATTGTAAGATTGCATGGATTACCTAAGCGTATAGTTTTAGACAAAGATACAAAATTTGTTGGATACTTTTAGAGGACACTTTGGAAGAAGATGAAGATAGATTTGAAGTTCAGTTAAACTTTTCATCCACAGACTGATGGACAGTTAGAGGTAGTGAATAGGAGTTTAGGAAACTTGTTGAGATGTTTAGTTGGAGAGAAAACTGGAAGTTGGGATTTGATTCTTTAACAAAAAGAGTTTGCATACAATGATTCAGTCAATAGGAGTACTAAAAGAACACCCTTTGAGATTGTGACTGGAGTAAATCCTAGAGGAGTTGCAGAATTGAGATATATCAATACAGAATAAAAGAGAGGTACAAAAGTAGAAGAATTTGTAATCCATATGAAGATAGTGCATAATCAGGTAAAGAAGCATTTGGAGAATATGAATAGTAAGTATAAGGAAAGGTAGATGAGAAATGAAGGCATAAGAAATTTGAAGTGGGAGATGAAGTGATGGTGTACTTGAGAAAAGAAAGATTTCCAGTTGGGACTTATAACAAGTTGAAGATGAAGAAGTTTGGACCTTGTAAGATACTTAGAAAATTTGATTTAGGAAATGCATATGAAGTAGAGTTATTAGAGAAGTTGGGTATATCACCTATTTTCAACATTACAGACCTTTATCAACATCATGAAGTAGAGTTCAGTGATAGAAAGGAAGAAGACTTGAAGAAGCAGTTACCACACAAAGCACTAGAGCAGATAGAAGACATTTTGGATAGCAGAGTTTGGCCCAGCACTAGAGGAAGACAATACAAAGAATATCTTGTGAACTGGAAAGGCAGACAAGAAGAAGATTCATCATGGATTTCTCAATCTAAGGTGGACTATCTTGGTTCTCCCCTACCCAGCAAAGTGAGGGACTCACTTTTTCAATAACCCTAGATGTCTGATGCAGGAGCAACCTTGGTTCAAGAGCAATCTTGCATCAACCAAAAATATTTGCATTTCAATTTGTTTGCAGTTTGTTTCTTTTCATTTTCCAGTTTAGTCAGAAGAAGTTTTAGTTTTTGGTTTGGTTTTGGTATTTCATGCCTTGTAGATCTAGACTTAGCATCTACATCATATCAAGAATTCAGAGCATTTGGATCAGTTACTGAAAAGATATCGCTATCAAAAGATCAACTATTTCCTCAGAGAAGATCATCCTGATAGTCTTAGACACATCATTCAATGATCCTTGGTTTGTGGATGACCCTTCCCAAAGGTTCACACATTATTCCATTCATTTGTGTACATGTTACAGCTCTTCATTGGAGTTTGTGACCTTCCTTGGCCGATGCAGAGGAATCCTTTGGTCTGGAAATGATATATATTGATGTAATAGATCCCTAGGAAAGTAGTTCATAATGTAGTGATAATTGATAGTTCAAATTTTGTGTAGAGGAGCTTCAAAGCTTTATCTTACGCATGTATGTAGTCAGGCCTATGAGCCCTAATTGTAAGCCTGCATGTTGTCGGCCAATCTATATTTAAATTCTTTGATATATTGAATGACTAAACTTTTGTTTGAGTTGTTTCCATTGTGTTTACTCTTACTGCATGGTCTGGACAGTTCACTCTGTGAACCCTCCAACCGTGACTGCACCACCTCCTCTCCACCTTTTCTCTCACACATGTGTGAGAGCACATGTGGAGAGGGTGAGGCTTGGTGGGATGGGAGACTGACATGTCACCTCCACATCCCATGGAGCTTGCAGGTGGTTTGTGAGGAGGAAGGACAAGGTGACATGTGTCACCTTCTCATTCCTCAAGGCTCTTCAGAAGAGCCTATAATACTCCCTCTTTGAGAGAGGGAGAGGGTTCTCCATTTTTCACTTATTTTCTTTCATGATGGCTTTTGGGGGAGTTAGCTAGTTTTGGGAGACACTTTGGAGGAAGGGCTTGGAGAAGGAGTTGGAAGGCTCTACATCAAACCTCTTCCATTATCAAACTTTGATAGGTAAGATTCAAGGCTTGAAGCCTTTCCCATGTATTTAAATTTCATTGTGTGATTGTAGTTTTGAGTGTTTGCATATTTTTTTTGTTATGTGGGTTTTTGTGGGTGTTTATATGAGACTCTCCATTTTTTAAGAGCTCATCATGTATGGGGTGGGAGAGGAGTGAACCTCCTCAAGGTCACCCTCTTGATCTATGTGACATTTTGATGTCTTTGAGAGCATTTGGAGGAGTATGGAGTTAGTTGATATGGCATGAGTGCCTATGAGTTATTTGAGAAGGCATGAGTGCCTTGGAGATGTATTTCATTATTTGTGGTGTTTAAGGCATGAGGCTTTGTTTTGAGCATTATAAGATTTTGGGTTTTAGGAGTGCACCTCTTGAGTAGAGAGTTGTCCACTCTCCTACCCCCTAAATCCATTCCCTATGGATTTTGTTGTGTGTTAAACTTGGTTGGGTGTTCTTGATTTTGAGTGTAATTGTTCATTATATGTGGTGTGAATCTGGGTGAGGATGGTCTCCTAGCTCAAGGGTGACCACTTTTTGGGTCTATGGTAGGGTGGAGAGCATTTTGGTGGCACTGGATAGTTTTCCTTGTTTTTATGGTAGGTTTGAGAAATGGAGCTTGGATGGAAATTTTATCATTTTGGGTTTTGAGTTGAATGGTTGTTTTGAAGCCATGGCCAAGAGGCTTAGCTTTGGCTTGTTGTAAAAATTCCATGGAGAGAATGAGCTCTCATCTTGTTGTGTTGTAAACTGAAAATTACAACTATGCTTCTTGTAATGTCAATATATATATATATATATATATATATATATATATATATATATATATATATATATAGAGAGAGAGAGAGAGAGAGAGAGTTGTTGTTTTGCATTCCTATGTCCCTTTCAAAAGATGGAAAAAAATGTATTTTGTTATTTGTTATGTTGCAAAGTTTGTAATGAAAGAAAATGTATTTCTATTAGTTTTATATTGCAATGGTTTATGGAAAAGAAAATGTGAATGAATTAATTGTGCTTGTGTTCAAAACAAAATATATACTATTATTATTTTATTGTGGCTTAGTTTCATAGAAAATGTGAATACTTTTAAATTCAAAGGTTACTTAGGAGAGAGCTAGTGGACTAGTTGTTTCCTTTTAAAAAAGAAAGATATATGAGTTGCTATTGTAAGCCTTTGTACAGTAATAATTTTCCAGAAAATTATATGAGCTTGATGTTAAACTTTGTCTTAGTATTATGTTTTTAAAAAAAGGAACAGTATGAGTTCATTATAGAAAATAGGTAGTTATATGTGTGTGTGTGAGTATGGGTATATATATGTGTGTGTGTGTGTGTGTGTATATGTATATGTATATGTATATGTATATATAAATACATATATATATATATAAATACATATATATATATATATATACATATATATATACATTACATATACATATATATATACATATACATATATATATATACATATATATATACATGTATATATATATACATATATATACATGTATATATATATACATATATATATATATTAACACATATATTTCTGAATGCATATATATTAAAAATGACAGAGATATAATATAAAAAAAAATTGAGAAACATTTTTGGTTAAGGGTCGGAACCCTAGAAGGACGGCTGAATGGCCAAAGAAACATTGGGAGGGAGGTGACCATGAATATCTTTTCTCAAAGTTAAGGGGGGGACGGTTACCCCCCGTCCACCCCCCACCATTCGGTGGAGGGTGGGTGGGGAGGCCGCCCACCCCCGGTTCCTTTATCCTTGTTAGCCGCCGTCATCTTACCCTTGGCGGCTACTGTGACTTTTAAACTGTGTTTTGGCTTTGAAAAGTCATCCATTACACCTACATCCTATAGTTTATATATACTTTGCTGAGATATATACACGGCTGCCATTTCAACAAACATAAAAATTTATACATCTAGGTTTTTCCTAGATTTACTCTTAAAATGAATATATATTTATATATAAAAAAAAGATAAACAAAATGGGAAAACTATTATCACTATTATACCTACTCTATGAAAACTTCCATGGCTGCCCCTTTTTGCAAACCTGCAAACAAAAAAAAAAGAGGACAAAATGGGATTAAAGAAGATCTTAGAAATCAAAATGGAAAGAAAAGATAATCGGATAGGGTTAGGGCTTGTGAGGATTATAGGAAATAATAGAATAATGCTTTTAGGGCTTCTTGGAATTATATAAATCAATTTCATCAATTAAGTTTTCTTTTAAAACTTGGGTGCACATGACTTTGGTAATTTTCTCTCTACTCATTTATTTAATCTTGTATGTGGGAAGAATGATTTATTAGGCTTCATGACTTGCCTTTTGGGCAAATTATGATTTTTGTCTTTATTTTATTGCTATGGGTTTTTAGCTAAATGAGTTTAAATAAACCTAGGCTTTGTAATTATTTTAGTGGGAATTCCTCCATGGGGTTTTCATTTTAAATGGTCTAAGTAATTGGTTTTATTTATCCTGGGGGTATAGTTGAAAATGTTAGTGTGCGAGTAATTATTTTAATTGTCCATATTTATATTTTTAATTTATTTTAAATGAGAGGATTTTAACATTTATTTTGATTATTTAAATTAGCTTAGTAGAAGACTAATTTTAATTAATTATTTTCTATGTCAAAGAGGCGTTATGCTGTTGGATTTTTCTGGGTTTCTAGAAAAGTTAAATAAGTGATTTTATTTATGCATTAATGTATTATTTTAATTGCTTTATACATTTTTTTATGTTTCAGATGTAATTAATTAATCCCCTTATGCTATAGTGGTTAGAGACTGGATTTCAACACATGTCAAAATCCCTCCACCCCATTTAGGTTAAATCTAGGCTTAGTTCCTGTTCAGGAACTTGACCCTCTTAGCAATGCTTCCCACGTCGCACAACCCCATTAATAGGCCTTCATCTTGTAGGGGTTACAAAAGGTGTTTGCATTACCCCGATGCTTGAATGACATATTTGTGCCTTTGTGCCTATGCCACCAAGTATGCTAATGTGTGCGAGGGGGTTTTTAGGGAAGCGTGGAAAAGTTTTTGGTAATTCATGTCATTACTACATGACAAATGCGGACATGACACAAGTGTTGTGTGTTGTGACCACATGGAAAATGTGGGCATGACAGATCTCCTCATATGACATGATAAGAGCTATTCCATAACCTTGTTGTCCCATAACCTTGATTATTATGTTTAGGAGAATGGAAACAAACCCTAAAAGAAACAAAGCAATGATTAGATCTCAATATGATCATGAGATACCCAAGCATCTATATTAGTCTAAGTAATAAAGTATATTCAAATAAAGATTGATTTGAGGGTTTGGTGAGTTGCCATTGGCACCCAAACCCTGGGTCTTCATTAGAACCTTGTATGCTAATTATTGCCATTATACTTTTTTCTTATTAATTCTTACTAATTAGGGTAATCATATAGAAATATATAGTATCTTATGTATTCTTACAAAATGCATATGGGAATTTTATCAAATGTTGCAATTGCATTGAATGACGCCTCAAAAAAATGTGGTCTATTGGAAATTTGAAAAATGTTGTAGTTGCAACTGCCCTAGAAGACATGTATGCAAAATACGGAAGCATAGACAAGGTGAGTGAATTGTTTGATATGATGCCTCAAAGAAATGTGGTCTCATGGAATGGTATGGTTGCAAGATATGCAAATAATGCTTTAGAAACTTTCAACCAAAACTAATTGGTGGGTGTAAAGCTAAAATCAACAACCTTTGACTACATCCTCTCTGCTAGTGCCAAACTAGGATCTTTGAAACATAGTACATGGACATCCATCAAATCATAAAGGATATATGGGAATTTTGTAAGATGTTGTAGTTGTAACTATCGTAGGAGACATGTATGGAAAATGTGGAAGCATAGAGAAGGCAAGTGGATAGTTTGACATGATGCCTTAAAAAAATGGAATCTCATGGAATGTCATGATTGTAGGATATGCACAAAATGGTTTTGTTGATAAGGCTTTAGAAACTTTCAAGAAAAAAAAATCAGTGGTGTAAAGCCAAATTCCACACTGCATCCTCTCTACCTATACCAAAGTGGGATCTTGATGCAAAGGAAGGACCTCCTTTAGGACAACAACATAAAATGACAGTGTTCTTACACCATCTTCATTTATGCTCCTAGGTGTACCTTTATAGGACTGTAACATTGGACTCTTTTTAAACTCTTGAACCAATAGACCTTGGGACAATGTACTTGCCATGGGGCAGGCTTGACTTGGTGTTTAAATGATCATAACAACTCCTATGTGATGACTCAACAATGTAACAATTCATGGGCTTTCAACTCTTACACCCCAAGACTGTGAAATCAGACCTCTTGGGACAATCATGTCTTAACTTGTGTCAACCCTTCAAAGATGTTCAAGACCTATGGTTCATGGTCTATAGGACCTCTCTCTCTATCCACCTATCATTGCTCATGATAAACAAACAAAAACTAGGCTCTAACACATCAATTCTTCCGTGTTTCTATTGTCCACAGTATGATACATCCAAATATCAGACCTACTGTGCCAACAAATCCTAGGAACAATTCAGTTGCCAAAAAAGATTGAAATTAACTCTTTCCTACTCATCTAAATTGCTATAAGACTACAAGAACATTCAAATCATACACCAAAGACATAACTAAAATCCAATTGCCAGCATGCTAGTGAATGAGCATTGAATGTGACCACATAAAGAAAAATCATACTATTCATCAACAAATACTATCTCCTTGGTCTAAAATTCAAAAGACCTAGAAAGCACATCTCAATGCACATTTAGATGAATAAACACACTTCCAACTTTATTGAGCCAAGTGAAAAAAGAAAATTCATCCCTCGAAAGAAAGCCAATCATATAATAAGAAAGTTTCATAGATCCTTCCCAAGTAATTTCTGAAGGACTCAATTTAATGGTCCCATTACAAATGCTAAGAGAGAAAGAAAGGCAAAGACAAAACATGTTTGGGCAAGCAATAAGTAACATCTTTTTCAATATCAAGAAACACTATGATGTTGCAACATGGCACTATTTGAATCAAGTTAAGCATGATTGTCTACAATACAAGCTATGCCTTTATGAAAAATGGTTAAAATCTTTCATTGAGTGCTATTTAAAATGCATACAAGTCACATGCATACCCACTATCAACCTAGTCCATATTATCTTATTTCTCACTACAGCCCACTCCTGTCACTTAAAACTAATTCCACTAATTATGAACTTTGAAATATCACTTTTGACATTGTGTACATGATTAAATGGACAATTAAATACCTAATGCTATTCCCTATGGGAGCCATTTCATGACTTTCTTCTTTCACAATATAGGTTGACATAATTTCCACTTCTTAGACAAAAGTTTAATTGGTATGTTATTGTCACCAATGCTATGGTTAACATAGACCCTTTTCCTAGTGATGATATGTCTTGCAACACCCCGCCCTACCACTACACCCTCATCCCCATCAAAACAAATCAACCACCCTTCCCACCCTTCACTATGGAGTTATATTGCATCAAACCATAAAGGATATAGGAATTTTTTAAAATGTCATAGTTGTAAGTACCCTGCAGGACATGTATGCAAAGTGTGGAAGCATATACAACAAATGTTCAAACTGTTTAACAGGGTGCCTCAAAGAAATCTTGTCTCATGGAATGCAATGATTGCAAGATATGCATGAAATGGATTTGTTGAAAAGACTTTTGAAACTTTTGAACAAGTAAAAGAAATTGGCACATGTAGAGACAAATTCCACAACCTTTTCCAACATCCTCCCTATCTGTACACCAAAATAGAATGTTTGGAACAGTGTATGGACAACCATCAAAGCACAAAGGATATAGGAAATTTGTCACATGTTGAAATTGTAGCTGCCCTTGTAGACATGTATGCAAAGTGTGGAAGCATAGACAAGGCACGTGAACTATTTGGCATGATGCCCCAAAGAAATGTCACCTCATGAAGGCACATGAACTGTATGGAAAGTGTGGAGGTATAGATAAGGTGCATGAACTATTTGAAATGATACCTTAAAGAAATGCACAGTCCCATAGAATGCAATGATTGCAAGATATTCACAAAATGGATTATTTGAAAAATGATTTATAAACTTTCAAGCAAATGCAATTGGTACGTGTAAAACCAAATTCCTGTAATGATAATTGATCATCATATTAAATATTTAATATACATTGTCATATACATAATGTCATGAACATAACATCTAGTTTATATACAAAGCCATATAGGCATGTCCAAACAAAGCCATACAAGCATATATTCAAAAATATACATCAGTAGTTCATACTAAAGTATGTATACAAAGCCATCTAGGCATACAAAAAATGTCCCAAAAACTAGTTTCCTATGGACTTTTATGAAATAATCGGCAGCCCTTGCTTGACCATGAAGATGTAGAGCTAATCAGTGACTCATCCTCTCTCTGTCATCGAGTAGACCTCTTTAACAGAAGTCGATCCAGCTCCACTTGTTAGTACAATCAAACAATATATGCACAATAATATACAAAATGTATGAAATATATAAAATCACATATGTAATCAATCACTTACTGCCGCCTAATGATCACTCTCCATCTTGTCTCTCTCTACATCCATACTTGGATAGACTAGAGTTGTGACCTCCTGTGAGAAGCATCAAGAAGCAAAATTGACTAAACATAAATATCATTTATGTACATCAAATGACATGAAATATAACAAGAAATACAAAATTATGACATTTTCATGTTATTGGCTCATACCTTGGTCAAAGGATTTGAAGACATCATGGCTGCATCAATGCCTATCTGTGCTGACTCACGAAGATGAGGAGGAGTCTCTACATTCAACATATGAAAATCAAGTTCAAGATTATTTGACCAAAATAAATACATAATATTATTTTAAAAATGCATAATGATTAGAAATGGTTAAATTTACCTCTGTAAAAGTGGTGGATTGGCATCCAGGGGACCAAGGAAACCGTGGAGGTGCCGATGACTATTGAAATCATCAAATTGTCACAAAATAATATTACCATTGACATATCTACAATATTATGATTATGTGATAAATTACATACTTGTTGACTTGACCTCCTCTCATAACCCGCCAATGGATGGCTAACGGAGGCAAGATGAAGACTCTGACCCTAGAATTTCATTGCGCAGACAATTACATACATTATTTTTGACTTATAATATAGATAATCATATAAAATTAATTATAAATTTCAAATAACCATATACTAAATCAAGATGAAACTTGTAACAAATTACCTAAGAGTCAATACCAAATGTATGTTGTAAGAGATCATCACTGAGAACAAGTTCATCCAATATGGATGCCTCCATCAATGGATCATGCCCCTGCGTCGCAGCATCCTGCCGAGAGTCTTGTCGTGCATCCCATAATCACATAGGTTCCCACATGAACTACACAAATGTGGGGACACATGATGCCTACTACTCTCACCCTCATTAGCTTGGGTAAGATCATCAGCATGTTGTGGTAGAGTTTGGGTGAGAGTAGTCAATGAATGTAATGTCTCCACCTCAACACTCTCCTTCAAAGCCAAAGGGAGTGACCTACATTCTAGCCTCACCATGGGTAAAAACACATAGTTTTTAACTCATTGAGCCTTGACTCTATCTTGGGTAGAGCCACCACCTCTATCTTGGAACTTAGGAATATCAAAATAATTCAGAATCTTATTAAGGACGAACTCGCAATGGAGTTTCCTCAAGAAATATTGTGGTACCTCATCATTGTTGTATGGGTGCTCATCGAAGACCATGTAACATCTATCCTAAAAGTTTTGGGATATTTCTTCATTCCTACACCAATGTATAGGAAATTGTTTGCAACTTTCTTGTAATCTTTGGCCAGTTTTGAGATTAATAAAGTGTCCATATAATTGATATTTTGTATTTTTTTCATTCTTGGCTTGTTCATATGATAACTTGTCGGCATAATATTGCCAACACCTCTCCCTATAGTCTTCGAATTGAGTGATTTGTTTTGTCACCGAATCCATGTGGGAAACAATCTCCTCTAGTGGTTTTGCAAGCACCCTCCTACGATCAATGGTTCCACTTGGATTGTTTAGGGTTTGAATAACAACTCGAAGATGTTTCTTATTTTCTTCTATTATCTGTAGGTAGTTTTCTTGACTATCCCTTACATTATAAGGAGGTGAAGGTGGGTTTTGAGGGTTTGGAGGGTTTTGGGGGTTGTTTTCACCCTCCTCATCTAGATTTAGGTTTTCTCTTTCCTGAATAACTGTAAATGCAATATAAAAGCAAATCAAACATTGCAAAACTCAAAAATTGTTCTCAAACTAACAAAATCAGTCAAACCCTACCTTCTTCCTATGTTGGAGCCTCCAAATTCGCATGATAATGTATTTGGTAGAGAGGTAGCATCATGAATTTGTCATTTTCTCCCTTACACTTGATTAGATAGGCTTTTCTTCAACTTGATCGTGCTTTCACCTGAGTTTTTTTGCTACTAAGCTTGCAATGGTCGCAATTGTGAGGAGAAATGAGTTTTTTTTCTTTTATGAAAAGAAAAATGTGAGTGTGTTATAACGTGCTCATGTTTTGCTTTACTTTTAGACATGGTGGTGACTTTTTGGTTCCCCATCTCTTTGTATTTTGTCATGTCCACATTTCCCATGCAGTCACAACACGCATCACACGTGTCATGTCCACATGCGCCATGTGGTCATGACACGAAATACCAAAAATTTTCCCACTCTTCCCTAGAAATCCCCTCACATGCGTAGGCGTGCTCGGCGGCGTACGCTTAAGGTGAAAATAATAGAGTTGTCGGCGGCGTACCAAATACATGTGCACACACCCTATGCGAGGAAATGTGTGGTTTCTTGACTTAGGTTAATCTCACGAATTATATTTGAACAACAATTGTTTTAGGTGATAGATCATTTTTTAGCAAAGCACGATCATTTGCCCTCTCTTCCTTTTTTTGGAATTTAGTTTTGATTGTATTTCTATCACATTCATTTTACCATTTCTCTGAAATTTAATTTTGATTGTATTTCTATCTCATTTCCCTTCCCGTTGTGCAAGATCTTCTTATGTTATCCTATTTTTTTTCTTCACGTTCTTTATCGAACAACAATAACACTACATCCTTTACATTATTCCTAATTTCTTGGTAAACCAGATCACTTACACAGGGTTGGTTAACTTCACTTCACTCAGTCCCCCTAGGGTTCCATTCTAGGTTTTAGTTCAATGTTTGAATTAATTTTAATAATCAACCTGTTCCTAAATAGGATTAACGGTAGGTTAAACTTGCTTAGTTCTCTTAGCCCTGTTTGGAAATGCCGCACATTTTCTCCTCTTTGTTTTCCAAGGTTAGCTGTTCTTTCTCTTTCTCTTTCTTGTTTTTCAATTGGACGTTTATTCTCCAAATCTACAGTTGAGTTTAAAATGGCCACTCATGGAATGCCTGTGATGGCTTGTTTATGTTTATTTTCAGTGTCCTTTGTAAATAAAGGGATCATACTTTCCTCTTCATTTTCCTATCATTTAATTTAGGATAATTGTGAAAACTTCTGAGAAACTCTTCCTTAAAATTAAAATATATTTACCTATGCTCTTTTTAAATTGTAATTGTATAAACAATGTATTTATGAATTGCAACTCTGAGTTTAAACATCTATTCAATTCGTATTATATATTATGCATAAATAAATCCCACTTTCCTCAATTAAAATTTCTATTTCAAGTCAAATGTTTTAAACTACATATAGTTTACCTTCAATGAATAGTGAAAAGTGAATAGTAAAAGTAAATAGTGAGTAGTAAAAATGAATAGTGATTAGTAGAAAGTGAATGGTAAATAGTGAAAAGTGAATAGTAAATAGTGAAAAGTGAATAGTAAAATGGTCCCCATCCTAGGAAGAGACCTTCAAGGTGGTGGTAATTTCAAAAGCAATACTGCAACCCAAATTTCATTTCTTTCATGGTAGCAAAATTACAACTTGACTTATAACAAAATTTAAAACTAATATTTCTACTAAGCTTGCACAGAAATAATACTTTTACAAACTTAATTAAAACATCAACTAACTCTCAACTTTGCAAGTAGAAGAAGAAGGAACTAGAAAAGTCTAATATCCTTTTAGAAACAAATTTTCTCTTCCTTTCCTCATTTTAAAATGGTAAAACTTAATGAACAATAGAAATACAAACATCAACCCAAAAATAAAGGATTTCTTCCCAATTTCAAATATACCAATTTATACAACAATAGGGAGATAACTTTCTCCTTTTGACGAATCAACCAGGATGCAGTCACTAATACGACCAGGATCTCTTATAGAGCCTTAAGAGTAAAGGAAAATAAAATATTTTTCCAACACCAGAAACTTCTCCAAACTTTACAAATAGCTCCAAGAATACCTGCATAACACACAAGGGAAGAAACACCACACAAGCTGCTCTCCTCCCTACCGTAGACCCGCAAGAGGGTCACTCCCGAGCTAGGGAGTGTTGCAAGTATGAGGTGAACTAGTGTTGTCATTGATGTCAACATACTCATATTGCATTGACAAGAAGGATTGGATGAGCTATGTGCTGAGGATATTGAGAAAATTAGCCTCAGTCAGGAACAGTGAAGAACAGTGATGAGAAGAAGGTAAATGTACTATATAGGTTGAGAACCAGAGGATGCGGATTAAAGGGTTTGTAGATATGAGTCTTGAGATGCTTCAGCTAAGATTTCAGAGGTCTACATGAAGATCTGAAGAAGTTGTGGCTGTCTATGTGGAACCAGTTCCGACAAGTGTTCAGAGGTGACAGAGGATCACAGAAAGGTCCGGTGAGGTCTGGAATTGTATTATCCTAATCTGTGGATTGGAAGGAATGTTTGGGATGTCCTTGTGATGTGTCATCTCCAGTTGTGTATGATTTTGAGGTCCAGAAGTACCTTTTGCATTGTGACAGTGGCGACAGACTATGTTTCTAAAGTTCTGGATGAGGAAGAGAAGAGATTCCAGTAAGTAGAGGAAGTGCGGATGTACTTGGTCATTCAGGCAGGCTTGTGAAGGTTCTTGGATCATGTTAAGGTTGTGTTGTTGATCTGCATTGGTGGTAGAGCTCAGAATTAAAGATATTCTTCCGGATGAAGTTCTTGTTCAGACTAGCTGACCGGATGAGTTGTTCATCTTGCGGATGTTCTTGTGGTGGCCGACCGGATGTATTAATCATCTTGCGAATGTCCTTATGGTTGATTGCCGACTTAGATGATTGTTCCTAAGTCGATGTCTTGTATAAATAAGTGTTTGTGAATTCATTTTGAAGTGTGGATTGAGTGAATGAGTGTGGCATAGCGAAGAGAAGTGCGAAAGGCAGAGCAGGGGTTTTTGGGCTTAAATGGAACTGATCCGGACATGATAGAGATGTCATTCTCCAGTTCAAGATTGTGATTCTTATCACTTTGTAGACAGTGTGTCTCCTTGTAGGCAGTGGGCCTCTTTGTGAGCAGTGTGCTCAGGTAGTGAGCCCTAATTGGCAAGTGCCATTCTTTTTCTTATTCTTCTAACAGAGAATAATCCTTGGGTTAATCACCCCGTGGTTTTTCCCTTAACCGGGTTTTCCACGTCAAAATCTTGGTGTTCAATGTGTTGATGTTTATCTGCTCTTGTGTTTATGCATCATGCTTTCATGGATGATTAATTGATATGCTGTGTTAACTAACAAAGAAGAATCAAGTGTTTGAAGTAAAAACAAGTTTTTATACAACTGATTCACCCCCCTCCCCTCTCACTTGTATGCCCTAGATCCAACAATTGGTATCAGAGCCAAGTTCCTCTGAAAGGAGCTTAACTGCTTGAGGAGATCCAGGATGTCGTCATACAAGAAGGATAGTCCAAAGTTTGATGGAACCAACTTCACTCTCTGGAAAGGTCGCATGAAATGTCACTTGGAATGTATGGGAAAAGCATACTTGGCCATGGTCTCAAAACCATATGTAACTCCACAAGGTGGTCCGACAACTCTGAATGAAATCACAGATGCTGAAAACAATCTGCGGACCAAGGAAGCTCTTCTAAGCGCATTGAATGACTCAGATCTCTCAAATGTTATTGACCTACCAACTGCATATGAGATCTTAACTAAATTGGAACTTCTGTATGAAGGAGATGAGTTTGTCAAGAGTGCAAGGTTGCAAAGTCTGAAAGGGAAATTTGAAAGATTGAAGATGAGAGATGATGAAAACATCACTACCTTTATGCCAAGAGTGAATGAGTGGTATGTGGAATTAGAAATGCTGGTGGAACTCTGGATGAAAATGAGATTATTTGCAAAATCCTCAGATCCCTTCCTGCTGCCTACAAAATTAAGGTTGCTGCCATTGATGAATTCAGAGCCCACACAACTGTCACAAGAGAACAATTGGCTGGCAAACTAGCTGCATTTGAAATGACCGAGTTTGGAGATGATCCTCCTAAGACTGAATCTACTTTCAAAGCCAGTGCCTATGTGAAAGGCAAACAGAGATTTGATCTGGGAGAAAACTCTTCAAGGAAGATGTCATGGTATGATCAAGCAAGAAGAGACATGGAAGAAGAAGCAGAAACAGCTCAACTTGAAGCCCTCATTGCAAAGAGACTGCCAAGAGGATCCGATAAGTATGAAGGAAAACTACCCTTTAAGTGCTTTAACTGCAATAAGATTGGTCATTTTGCTTCAAGATGTCCAGAAAGATCTGCAAGGTCTAATACTAACAGACAAAGGTTTCAAAAGAACTGCTATTATGTTCATGAAGAAGATGACAATGAAGGAGTAACAGATGATGAATCAGAACTAGGAAGCAAATCTGGAAATGAATGGGTGTTTATTGCCATAAAGGAAGAAGGTTTAATATCCTCTGAATCTGTCAATCACAAGGTTGTGGATAAAGCTTTGGCTGCTCAAGTAGAAGAAAAGGATGAGTGGGTTATTGACAGTGGATGCTCTCACCATATGACTGGAGACAAGAATAAGTTTTTAGATTTGGAAAGGTATGAAGGAGGAATGGTGAAGTTTGGTGACAATTCTGCTGGCAGAATCAGAGGTAGGGGAACTATTTCCTTTGATGGAAGGAGCAAAATAGGTAATGTACTATATGTTGAAGGATTGAAGCACAATCTTCTCAGTGTTGGTTAGTTAGTGGACAAAGGGTATGATCTCCAGTTCAAGAATGGAAAATGTAGAATCTTTACAAGCTCCAGAACTGAAATTACATCCGATGCTCAAAAAAAGGTAATATCTTTCATCTGGTTGGCTCAAATAAAAGTTGTCTGTTTGGTCAAGTTGATCAGAGTTGGTTATGGCATAGAAGAATGTGTCATGTAAATTTTGATAACATCATCAAGATAAGCAATATTCAGGCTGTAAGAGATCTTCCAAAATTGATGAAACCTACAAATAGTTTGTGCAAAGAATGTCAGCTAGGTAAACAGAGCAGAGTCTCTTTCAAAAGCAAAGATCAGTCCTCTACCAGATTGTTGGAATTAGTACATACTGATCTCTATGGTCCGACAAGAATCAAGAGTCTGCAAGGTGGATATTTCATGTTGCTAATTGATGACCATTCCCGGATGATGTGGGTTACCTTCCTAAAAGAGAAATCAGAAGCCCTTGAGAAGTTCAAAATCTTCAAAGCTATGGTAGAGAATCAAACCAGATTGAAACTGAAGTGTCTAAGGTCTGATAGAGGTGGTGAATTTACATCTGGTGAGTTCATTGACTTTTGTGAGAAGCAGGGTATAAGGAGATAGTTGTCTGCTCCTAGGACTCCACAGCAGAATGGAGTAGTTGAGAGAAAGAACCAGACCATCCAGGAAGCTGCCAGGACAATGATGTTGGAAGCAAATGTTCCTCAGATGTTTTGGAAAGAAGCTATCAGCACTGCAGTCTACACACTCAATCAAGTTCAAATCAGAAAAAATACCGGTAAAACCCCCTATGAACTCTGGTTTGGCATCACTCCTACTGTGAAATATTTTAGAGTATTTGGTAGCAAGTGTTATATTAAAAGAGATGAAGATCTAGGAAAGTTTGATGCTAGAAGTGATGAAGGAATTTTCTTGGGTTACTCGACTCAAAGCAAAGCATACCAGTGTTACAATAAGAGACTGAGGAAGATGATAGAAAGCACTAATGTGAAAGTTGATGAAGGAATTGAGAAGCCCTCAAGATTTTACGAGTTTGATGAAGATGACCAAGATGGTGTTCAGGTTCAAGGAACTCAATCCTCTCTGGTAAGTTAGAGTCAGCCTGATCCGGTAAATCAGGAAGAAGAGATAGGTCTGAATGAGCCTGATCAAGAAGCAGCAGTGCAGGATACTCCCAAAATTCCAAGGTATGTAAGACTGAACCACTCTGAAGATCAGATTATAGGTGACAGAAGCAAAGGTGTGCAAACTAGAAGGAATGTTGCTCAAAATCAGGATGAATGTTGTCTGATTTCAAAGATTGAACCTAAAACAATAAATGAAGCCTGCAATGATGAAAACTGGACCAAAGCAATGGAAGATGAATTGATGCAAATTGAGAAAAATCATACTTGGGATCTTGTTCCCAGACCTAGAGATAGGAATGTGATTGGAACCAAATGGGTCTTCAGGAACAAACTAAATGAAGTTGGTGAAGTAATCAGAAACAAAGCTAGATTGGTCTGCAAAGGCTACTCTCAAATAGAAGGAATTGATTTTGAAGAGACCTTTGCTCCGGTGGCAAGAATTGAAGCAGTCAGATTATTTCTTGCATTTGCTGCCTTCAAAGACTTCAAGGTATATCAGATGGATGTCAAGTCTGCCTTCCTAAATGGTGATCTGGAAGAAGAAGTTTACATTGAACAATCGGATGGATTTCAATTGTCTGATAATGATGATATGGTCTGCAAGTTGAAGAAAGCATTGTATGGATTAAAGCAAGCCCCAAGAGCATGGTATGAAAGGTTGGATAAGCATCTTGTGCAGATTGGATTCAACAAAGGTACTGCTGACAGTAACTTATATTTCAAAATTGATCATGAAAATATTTTGATTGTTGAAGTGTTTGTGGATGATATCATTTTTGGAGGAAGAGATAGTATGTGCAAAACTTTTGCAAATCAGATGAAAAGTGAGTTTGAAATGTCTATGCTTGGTGAAATGAATTTCTTCTTGGGTCTGCAAATTACTCAAACAAAGAAAGGGATCTTCATTTCTCAGACCAAATATGTGAAAGAATTGTTGAGAAAATTTGGTATGGAAGATTCAAAGCCAATGAACACTCCCATGGCAACCGGATGTAAGTTGAGCAAAGATGATGACTCTCCAAAGGCAGATCAGACAAAGTATAGATCAATGATTGGTGGATTGTTGTATCTCACTCAGACTAGACCAGACATAATGCAAGTTGTTGGTCTTGTGGCAAGATTCCATGCTGATCCTAGAGAATCTCATGTTATGGCAATCAAAAGAATTTTTAGGTACTTGAAAGGAACAGTTGAGTATGGTCTATGGTACCCTAGAGATCTAGATTTCTCTCTTCATGCTTACACAGATACAGATTGGGCAGGAGATGTGGATGACTGGAAGAGATCCAGTGGTGGAGCATTCTTTTTGGGGAAGAGATTGGTTTCTTGGCTAAGCAAGAAACAAGATGCAATATATCTGTCTACAACTGAAGCAGAATACATTGCAGCAGCAGGTAGTTGCACTCAAATCTTATGGATGAAGCAGATGCTAAGAGACATTAAAGTTGAATATGAGGAGCCTATCACAATTTTCTATGATAATTCAAGTGCAATTAATATTTTTAAGAATCTGGTATTGCATTCTAAGACTAAGCACATATCTATCAAGTTTCACTTTTTGAGAGAACAAGTGAACAAGGAAGAAATCAGATTGGAATATGTTCCCTCCAAGGATCAGATTGCAGATATCTTTACTAAACCTCTTCCCAAGGACTCTTTTGAATATCTCTGGGAGAAGTTAGGGGTCATGGCCCCTCCGGTGATGAACTAGGATGCACTAATGTACATCAGTCCAGTGGATATCACAGTCATATCTTGTGATCCGGATTGATGATGGGGAGCTGGTACTTAGGGGGAGCAGCTGGTATGATTCTGATGTGTTAGAATTGCAAGTATGAGCCCTTTGCCATTGATGTCAAAGGGGGAGAGAAGACATGTGAAAAACAAGTGGCTGATGATCAAAGGGGGAGCAGTAAAGGAAGAGAAGACATGTGAAAAGTTGTTGTTGATAGGGGGAGTTGTGACAGAAAGGAGAAGTTCTTGTCTTGATGGTTTTTCACATCATATGTTGCCATCAATGACAAAGGGGGAGATTGTTGCAAGTATGAGGTGAACCAGTGTTGTCATTGATGTCAACATACTCATATTGCATTGACAAGAAGGATTGGATGAGCTGTGTGCTGAGGATATTAAGAAAATTAGCCTCAGTCAGGAACAGTGAAGAACAGTGATGAGAAGAAGGCAAATGTACTATATAGGTTGAGAACCAGAGGATGCGGATTAAAGGGTTTGTAGATATGAGTCTTGAGATGCTTCAGTTAAGATTTCAAAGGTCCGCATGAAGATCTGAAGAAGTTGTGGCTGTCTGTGTGGAACTAGTTCCGACAAGTGTTCAAAGGTGACAGAGGATCACAAAAAGGTCCGGTGAGGTCCAGAATTGTATTATCCTAATCTGCGGATTGGAAGGAATGTTTGGGATGTCCTTGTGATGTGTCATCTCCAGTTGTGTATGATTTTGAGGTCCGGAAGTACCTTTTGCATTGTGACAGTGGCGACAGACTATGTTTCTAAAGTTTCAGATGAGGAAGAGAAGAGATTCCAGTAAGTAGAGGAAGTGCGGATGTACCTGGTCATTCAGGCAGGCTTGTGAAGGTTCTTGGATCATGTTGAGGTTGTGTTGTTGATCCACATTGGTTGTAGAGCCCAAAATTGAAGATATTCTTCCGGATGAAGTTCTTGTTCAGACTAGCTGACCGGATGAGTTGTTCATCTTACGGATGTTCTTGTGGTGGCCGACCGGATGTATTAATCATCTTACGAATGTCCTTATGGTTGATTGCCAACTTAGATGATTGTTCCTAAGTCGATGTCTTGTATAAATAAGTGTTTGTGAATTCATTTTGAAGTGTGGATTGAGTGGATGAGTGTGGCATAGCGAAGAGAAGTGCGAAAGGCAGAGCAGGGATTTTTGGGCTTAAATGGAACTGATCCGGACATGATAGAGATGTCATTCTCTAGTTCAAGATTGTGATTCTTATCACTTTGTAGACAGTGTGTCTCCTTGTAGGAAGTGGGCCTCATTGTGAGCAGTGTGCTCGGGCAGTGAGCCCTAATTGGCAAGTGCCATTCTTTTTCTTATTCTTCTAACAGAGAATAATCCTTGGGTTAATCACCCCATGGTTTTTCCCTTAACCAGGTTTTCCACGTCAAAATCTTGGTGTTCAATGTGTTGATGTTTATTTGCTCTTGTGTTTATGCATCATGCTTTCATGGATGATTAATTGATATGCTGTGTTAACTAACAAAGAAGAATCAAGTGTTTGAAGTAAAAACAAGTTTTTATACAACTGATTCACCCCCCCCTCTCAGTTGTATGCCCTAGATCCAATAGGGAGATCATCCACACACCTAGGGAATCCAAATCCACTTCACAATAGGTAAAAACAACACATCGAAACACACATACACCCATGGATATTTACACAACA
Source organism: Cunninghamia lanceolata (assembly GCA_027924645.1). Lineage (NCBI taxonomy): Eukaryota > Viridiplantae > Streptophyta > Pinopsida > Cupressales > Cupressaceae > Cunninghamia > Cunninghamia lanceolata. The sequence goes on along the minus strand of BSBN01000679.1, from coordinate 7,194,338 downwards.
CAAAAACTCAACAAAGGTGAGTTTATAGAGAGGTAAGAGAGTGGATTATGACATCAAGGGCTCTCATTATTTGTGAATTTTAAATTCATAGTGGATGAATTAAAAATTCATTTTTTTTGGGAAGAGTGGATTATGACATCAAGGGCTCTCATTATTTGTGAATTTTAAATTCATAGTGGATGAATTAAAAAGCTATTTTTTTGGGAAGAGTGGACTATGACATCAAGGACTCACATTATTTGTGAATTTGAAATTCATATGTGAGGACAAAAATGATATAAAGATTGTAATATTTATGAATTTTTTTAAAATTGTAATATTTAAATAACCCCACTCCTTTTTCCACTATCCCAAGTGGAATTAAAAAAAATTCCCACCCATGAAGGACCACACCACTTCATGGGGACTCTCACCAAAAGTGAGGGAACAAGAAGATAAGCCCCTCCATTATTGGTGGACCATGGAGTCATTTCAAGCCTTGGAAAAGGAGAAAGGATGGGCTTGAGTGTTGATCCATACGGAGGTTAACTAAGAGTTGCCCAAGTCAAAAGTGACCCTAGACCCATGGGGTATAACCCAGGGTCAATTTAAACTTAGTTAGGAACCACAGTCAAGTTAAGACACAAGAAAAGGGTCTCAAAAATTTAAATTAAATAAATGAAATTCAAATACAATTCTTACAACACAAATCATAATTCAATTTTACAAAAGGGTAGACCTAACCCATTCAACCTCATGCAAGACAATATTACAACATTACAACATTGCACCAAACATAGAGTTGATCTTGGTTCCTCATGGAATTAGATCAGCTTCAAAGGGATTATGACATAAGGTGTGGAATAATCTCCTGTATCTGTGGTTTTGTTAGAAATACCTGCACACTCAATCTCAAAGTTAATTCCACATATACATATCATAGCCGAAGCAAATTTAATACATGCGTTTCTAAAGCATACCACAGTTCTTATAAACATAATGAAATCACATGACAGTTTTCTATCTAACCTCACCCAATTAGTTTTCCTGTAATGTAAACATTAATCGGACATCACCCAATTAGTTTTCCTAATAGAATAAACATCTATATAACATCACCCAATTTATTTTCTCTAAAAGCAAACATCTAACTAACATCACCCAATTACTTTTCCTTTAACATAATAAGGTTTAATAGTTTGAAAATCTAGGAACAATAGTCCCATAAATATAAAAATACCAACAACAGTAAGCTAAATAGTCACATGTACGGAAATGAAAAAGTGTAGACCTCACATCCTCCCCCCCTAAGACTGTACTTCCTCCTGGAAGTCATCAAAGAGGTGAGGATATAGAGTCCTCAGTCTCGCTGCATCCTCCCATGTTGCGGTGACCTCGTCATACATGTCCCACTGGACCTTAACCTGGTCCAGCTCTTGACCTCGAAGGCCCAGCATCCGATGAGCCAATATGTGAATTGGCTCCAACGCCAGTTGTCCATCTGCCTCTACCTGAAGAGCACTCCAATCCAATACGTGAGATAAGTTAGAGATATAACGATGTAAAACTCAAACATGAAAAATATCGTGGATACGCGACACGCTAGGTGGCAAGGTGAGACGATAGGCTACAGGTCCTATCCGCTCCAAAATCTCAAAAGGTCCTACAAACCGAGGTGCAAGTTTAGAGCCCTTTCTGTAATGGATTGGACTCTTGTGCGGTCGCACTCTCAAAAATACCCTGTCACCTAGTGAGAAGCTCCGATCAGTTCTCTTTGCATCGGCATACTTCTTCTGTCTATCCTGTGCCTCCTGAAGTCTCTGTCTAATCAGTGCAATCTACTGCTCCATGTCTTGAACTAGTTCTGGACCAATGGCGACCCTGTCCTCTATCTGATCCCAACTCAATGGTGTCCTGCACGGTCTACCGTATAAAGCCTAGAAAGGAGGCATACCCAACAAGTTGTGATGCCCATTATTGTAGGCAAACTCAACCAGATATAGATACTCCTCTCATCTAGACTGATGGTCCATAACATACATACAAAGCATATCTTCTAACACCTGATTAACTCTCTCTCTCTGTCCGTCAGTCTCCGGATGGTATGCTGAACTAAAGTTGAGCTGTGTGCCCAACGCCTGATGTAAGGCTCTCCAAAACGATGAAGTGAATACAGAGTCTCTATCAGAAATGATGCAGCGAAGTACTCCATGAAGTCTAACAATCTGATCTAAGAACACTCTCACTACTGATGGTGCATTGTACGTCATGCGTACAGGTGAGAAATGTGCCACCTTAGTCAACTTGTTAACTGTCACCATGATGGCATTATGACGACGTGATGACATAGGTAGACCAACGATAAAGTCCATGGAAATGGTGTCCCATTTCCACTCAGGTATCTCTCATGTTTTGCTTTACTATTAGATGTGGTGGTCACTTTTTGGTCCCCCATCTCTTTGTATTTACCTTGCAATGCATGGAGAAGACAGTGAAAGGCACGTAATACACAGAGAAGACATGAATGCAGTCACGTAATATCCAAGGCATACATGAAGAGAAGACATGATTAAGTAATTATATAACCCTAACTAGGTGACGAGGGGAGCTCATCTCTATGCCCTGCCATCAAAAGCACACAAAGCACACATCATTGGGGGAGCTTATCACTATGCGTCACCACTATAACACGCAAGACATGCAAGGTAGACACATGGAAAACACACAAAATACATGAGTGCCATAGAGTATGCCTTTGACACACTATACATCTTAAACACAATAGACATGGGTGATAGGGAGGAGCTCATCACTATGCTCCACTATCTAAGACACGCCAAACACATCTGACAGTTGACCTATGCTAACACAACCACCAAAGACATGTTTAAGGGTGAATAACTCAAGATCCAACCTTGCCTCCATAAAGTAATTATTAAAAGGATGTGCAACAACTTAAGGGAATACACAATCCTGCCTTCCACAAAAGGGATTTCAAAAACATACAAGTCCACCTACGTCATGGAAACACCTTACAGTGAAAAGGAAGCATGTGCACAAAGTATACAACCTAACATGCATCGCAGAGATGCCTTACAATGAAAGGAAGTATATGCAAAATAAAACAAAACAAAACAAAGTACACAACCCCACCTACATCACAGAGATGCCTTATGGTGAAAATAAAGCATACACAAAAATGCTTTATCACAATATCTAAGAGATCTAAGCATTTACCACAATATATGCCCCAACATTAAAGTGGTTGATTCCACTTGCCGGTATCAAACACATTTAAGGTAAATTTGAAAACACATGAGGGAACAAGAGCTTTTGCAAATCCCATGCCCAAAAATGACATGTCCTAACAATCACTGATTGTTCCCAACAAACACATCAATATCATTTGCTAGCAACCATTGATCAACAATATATAAGGTTTGGTTATAAAATCTAAGATATGATAACAACTAAATCATCTCATGAAACTTACACAAAAATAAGGTAACATACCACTCAAACAAACCAAGGCTATACTTACGAGTTCGAAACTAAGTATAGCCACAAGGTTATACTTCTGGTATCTCAGAACCAAGTGTAGCTACAAGGTGAGATACTAAACATTCCAAAATGCCTAGAGGCATATCTAGAGTATTGCGAAGGTTTTTTACAAGAATTTCACAAGACAACACATGATCACATCAAAACACAAAGTGATTCTACTATTCAAGCATCAGTAACATATTAACCCCATCTCCATTGATGGACTAGGTCCATTTTTATTCTTTTTGTAGGCATGCACAGTCTTTATTAGTACTTATTTATTATCATCATCCACCGACTAGTAGAGCCACAAAGGAATGAAAACACAAAAAATGCAAGAGGAGACAAAATTGAATTAGGTCTACAACATGGGAAAATGCCCCTAAGACATCCTCCACAATGTTATGCCCCCAAGGAACCAAAAACAACAATTACAATAAGAGAGAGGAGATTAGAAGAATAGAGAAACAAATAGAAGAAGAATCACAATAGAGGTGGTCTCCTTGTATCCTTGACCTTACAAGAGTATCAAGGGTCATCCAAGGAGACCTAGACAACATTTAACACAATACAAGGGAAACACAACACAACACATAAGATGAGGCCACCTATGAGAGAAACTCAAAGAGGTACTACATCAAAGGTGGTTGAATGGGTGAGAAATACTTACCTATTATAAAATACAACCACTCTAGTAGTTGTCTTTGAGCAAATCATCTTCCTCCCAATATTGAATTTGAGAAGAAATAGGTACATAGGGCACCATGGCCCAACTTGAATCTTCTTCCTTTAATTCTTCTTTTGTTTCCATTCCATTCAGTGGGATGTTCTCTTCTTGAGGAGAAATCTTTTGAGCTAATGCTTGTTACTTTCTTCTTCTTTCCCTTGCATTCATGTTTCTTCTTGTCTTGTTAGTTATATTTCCCAAGGCAGCTTCTTTGTCTACCACTGAGAGTTCATGATTTTCCACATTCTTTGACATTTCAGAAGAGGAATCTAGTACAAAATTGATTTTTTCATTTTGTGATGGATAACTTCAGCCTTCAAGGTTATCTCCCGATCCTTGTAAGGATGGAAGAGGAGGAACCTTAGCAAAAATGCCTTTTCCTTTCAGTCTAGGTGAATTCTTCAACGCGGGGTCCTTTTCACTCTCTATTTGTTGGATAGGAGGAATTGCAGCCTTAGAGGACCGATAGGGTATAGGAGTGTTCTTGCCATATGATAATTCAACTATCTTCTTTTCTTTGTACTTTTGATATGCTAGGAAGTATTGAACTTTTCAAGGTTGATTTGCTTCAAGTGATTGTGGCCAAAAATAATCTAAATTGAAATTTCCATGAGTGGCTAATGGTGTCCATCCACTATGATGAATAACATTCACACACCCTTTATGAGGGAATTTTAAGCATTTATGAATGGTAGAAGGAACTACTTTCATGGATTTTAGCCAAGGATGTACTAGTTTCACACGAAAGAGGTCCAAAGTGGGAATGCTAACAAATGAAGCTTCCAGGGCTTTTTCAACCTCCTTAATCAAGAGTTTTATCTTTCCAATAGTCAGGAGGAAATAACCATTATGTGCTTTGATCATTATATTTGTAGGATCGTAGGTATCTTGTGCTATCTCATGCATGTATAAGAATTCTTCAATTATCACATTTGTCATACAATTAGGATCAATAAGAACTCCTCTTGTAGGGTTTTCGCTTATTCTTGTTATAATGTAAAGAGGGCCATCAATTTCTCTAATTGTGACCTCATGCGGTGTGAATGATATGATGTGTTTGGGAGCCTTCCTTTTCTTATTAGATTGGGGAGGAACCATACCACGCTTGTTTTTATTGAATGCCATGTATGTGAGACTTTTTTACAACAAGGCACTAGCTTGAGGAAACCAAGTTTTTGAGTCTTTTTGCAAAGATCAAGAACACACAAGTGTCACTACAAACTAGGTGATCCTAATGTTAAAGTGTTGCACACAAAGGCAAATATAGATCTCTTTAAAATGTAATGCAAAATGTGAAATGAAAGTTATGTTCTTATGTTGATATACACAATGTATAATTACAAATATAAGAATTTTGAAATCTAGGATAAGGAATGGTGTAAGAATACCATATCAAATCAGATTTAATGAACGTTTGATGTCACTGACATGATCGTGCAAAAGAATATTTGAAACCCTAATGCAAGATTCAACCAACATGTAAGCTTTTTAATGACAAAATTTACACTTTTGTCAAGATCATGAAAGATTTGCAAATGAATTGACAAATATGCAATGAAATCTATGCAAGATCTAATTTAAACAATTAGCAAGATGCAAATGCTTGAAGCTATAGGTTCACCAAAATATTATATATGAAAAAGGTGAATGATAAGACTAGCATTCACACTAGATCAAACCCTCTTTCACAATAACATTCAAGGACAAGATTGAGCCAAATAACTACCAAATGGAGGAGGACTTAGCTACAGATCTTGTACTCAAGAGTGCTATAGAAAGATTTAATTTAATCAAGCCTTTTTATCAAACCCTAGGCCAAAGATGCATGAAACCCTAGTTTTATGATGATCTAATAATACTAGAAGATGTACAGTAGATATCCAGAAACCAATTGCATAGGAGTGATCATGAAGATGTCAAAACCTATGTCTCAAAAGAAAGAATGTCAAAGGACTATTTCAAGGGCGCCCAAGTTCTAGAAGATGGAATGTTTGAAAACTGTAAACTAGAGAAATGCTACATAGACTATCCTAATGCCAGATCTAAAGTTTGTTAAAGTAGAAAGAGTAGGATGCTAGCACCCAAGTCTAACATAGAGGAATATTCTTGAGCTGTTGTCAAATATCGAAACCCTGATCCTTGCTTAGTCTTCCTGTATCTTCACTTTTCCATATCTTGCACCTGTAACCTATACACAAGAAGAAGAGAAGGGGTTTGGGGGTTATAGTGTTTAGGGACTTGCCTTAGTTAAATCCCAGGATAGCATTCAAGCTTCCCAACACCATTGATAGATAAGGAGAGCATGCCCTTGTAGGGCAGAGGCTAAACACAAATCAATATGATGAATCAAATGATGATAAATCACAATGATATCACCTATGTGATGAAACCCTTAGGAGTATGAATTCTCTTCAACTCATAAGGAGAGATAGATGATAACTTCAAACCTATAACAACACACACAATGACAATACAAATCTATTCTAGGGTCACAATGAATGCTTTGAATGCTCTTTACTCCAATGCTTCAAGTTGGCTATCTCTATCTAGGTTCATAATGAATTCAAAAACACAATTATATATGCTTTCCCACTAACATTCATCAAATTAAGAAAAAGTGCTGACAAGGAGAAACTCTTTTAAAGGTCTTATGCTGACATACAATTAAATTTTCCTTGACCAATGAGGGAAGACTTAGGCACGAGTGCCCAAGTCTTGAGGCTCCTTTTTGGTCTGGGGTAAGATAAAATATGGGACCTTTGTTCCCAATTTACATTGGTTTTGGGGGAATTTTGCATCAGGATGAATATTTAGAATATATAATGTAATCACGGGGACCTAGGAGCTAAACAAGGACATAAAAATACATGTATGTGTCCACTTTTTGCTCCATAGCAATAGGTTTTTTTGGTAATAAAGAAGACACCAGCAAAAGAAATTGAAGATGGAAACCTTAATGTTTTTCATTTTTTAAAAATTAAATGCTTAGAAGGGCAATAAAGAGATTGAATTAATCATGGCATTTTTCAAATCATTTGACATAAAAAAATGTGCAAACCTAATGGAAAGAATTTTTGACATGTTATTAGTATATTTTTCTACAAAACACATATTTAGGCATGTCACATGTAGGACCAACCCTTTGGGTTGGATGTCTTGGGAAAATCCAACCCTACGCAAGTTATAATGCATACATGTTATAAAACATACGCATTGTTGTTTACATAAAAAATAGAGCAACGGTGTGTGAAAAGGTAAAACCTATGATTCTGGACCTACTTACATAGTCTATTTATTCATCTGATAGTGTGTTCTATGACATACAATCAAAGTTTTCATGCTTTTAAATAATTGCAATCATTGTTTGACTAAACTATCTCACTTTTTCCTCTTGTATTAACGTAAAAGATTCTAATTTCATGTTTTTAAATTGAATTTGATATTATAAATAATTGTTTTCATGTTTTTAGGAATTTGAATCATTGTTTGACAAAACAAACTAATTTTTTTTCTTGAGTTGATATAAAACATTTTCTAATTGCATCTTTTATATTTGATAAGTTATCAATCATTATTTTGATTATTTTGACCAATTATGTTAGATTCATATGGAATCAATATCATTCCATGGAAATGACTAAAAACTCAAACAACGAAGGAGTGTGAAGTCAAGAATGTGAAGAAAAGAGAACGAATGGAACAACTTTGTGAAAATTATAAATTGAACTCCATAGATAAATATACACCATCTTTTCCAACTCAGTGTTGGCAAGAAACACTATGTGGCTTCATTATTGTTGTGATTGATGGAAACAAAGTTTACCCCACACATCCACAGCACATAATAGGTCTTTACCGGAAGTTAGATTGAAGAGTGTTTTGGTCCAGTGAGCAAGAACAGAGCATGCAGCAACGTCCGACAATTAGGTTTGGATCTCTCAGAGGAAGTATCTTAGCAAAGTGCAGACTTGGGGAAGTCAAGAGGAATACCATGACTACCACATTCCAGAGATTGAGCCTCCGGTGATGAAAGAGTGAAAAGATATGAGCACCTAAGTGTTGGGTTCCTATTTGGTAGAGTAGACTAAGGAAGAACTGACCGGCAGAGCATCGGACCTTAATCCGGATGAGAAATTGATGGCAATCAAGTTTCTTAAGGGATAATTCATGGTTGTCCAACATGATTGATGACTCCTATAACTATGTTTTTGATATGCATCACTTAGTAAGCATGGATTCAGCCGACAGACCAAAGTTTGGGAAAATCTTGAGTATTCCAGATGCTGACTAGAAAGATGTTGAAGTCCTTTGTGCAGATATATATACCAGATGGATTTTGATGTGAAGGTGTGTGTTGAGTAATAGTATGTGTGAAGAAAAGTAGAAAGTAGTGTGGAAGCAGCTATACAAATCCGGTATGAGATAGAACAACAGCACTAAGCAGAGAAAGAATGAAGTCCAGCAGATCAGTATATTGAGCCTAACTGGAACTGAACCTCAGCATATAACAAGTTGTAGAGCATGGGACTTATAACAAGTTGAAGATGAAGAAGTTTGGACCTTGTAAGATACTCAGAAAATTTGATTTAGAAAATGCATATGAAGTAGAGTTAAGAACTTGGGTATATCACCTATTTTCAACATTACAAACCTTTATCAATATCATGAAGTAGATTTCAGTGATAGCAAGGAAGAAGAATTGAAGAAGAAGTTACCACACAAAGCACTAGAGCAGATAGAAGACATTTTGGATAGTAGAGTTTGGCCCAGCACTAGAGGAAGATAATACAAAGAATATCTTGTCAACTAGAAAGGCAGACAAGAAGAAGATTCATCATGGATTGCTCAAGCTGAGGTGAACTGTCTTGGTTCTCCCCTACCCAGCAAAGTGAGGGACTCACTTTTTCAATAACCCTAGATGTCTGATGCAGGAGCATCCCTAGTTCAAGTGCAATCTTGCATCAACCAAAAACATTTGCATTTCAATTTGTTTACAGTTTGTTTCTTTTCATTTTCCAGTTTAGTCAGAAGAAGTTTTAGTTTTTGGTTTGCTTTTGGTATTTCACACCTTGCAGATCTAGACTTAGCA